>JARHVA010001526.1:902500-1502500 GCA_037957365.1 Torreya grandis | reverse complement strand
TAGAAAACTATTTTCACCCATTTAATCTCAACCAAATCTTATTTTCTTATTGTCTACCTATTCACAGACTCGCAACCTCTTTTTTGAACCACATCCAAACTATTTAACATTAGTATTGATCTGCTTATTTTTATATTAGTCATTTAAGTCTAGTTCTTTATCAAGTATTTATTCTATTCAATTTTAGTATATTTTGATTATTGATGAAAGTAATTTATCTTCTATTTTATAAAATTAATTGTTTAAAAATTGTGGATTGATAGACCTCAAGGAAGCTCTTACTTCTAGGATCTAACTAGTGCTAGGCAATCCACGCAGTTATCTATATAACTAACAATTTGCTTTTATGCTATATTATTTTTAGGTCATCCTGCCAAGCTAAAGAGGAGGTATTTATGATTATCTGATTCAACATGCACTTAATCAAATAGGTTTTTCAACCATACCCATATCTAGTTTCTTCTTTTTCCTTTCTCAAAATATAAAGCTGAAATTCACTGAAATAGATCACAATAATATTAGTATAGCCTACATTAATAATAGCATTGTAGTAGAGAAACTATTCATAATTGGTATGTATTATATATCAAACATTAAACATTATGTATCTCATAATCCTCCATTGAATTGAGGTAATTAAAATAAATATATTTCAAATATCAAAATCAAATCAAAAGAAAAATATAAATAAATCATCCAATAGTGAAAACCATGATTGTGGTACCTTTATAAGTTACCATAATGAAAGCCAAGTTTTTGGCATCATATGTAAATAATTTATTATCTACAAGTACCTTAACACTTGGGGGCATCCTTGTTGTCATTTAAATTCATTTTATTCCCATCATATTACCTTATCTTGAACCACCTTTTTGTTCTTCCTATCCTGGTCCAATTTTTCCTTCTTGTCTTGACCTTAATAATAAAGTGGAAGTTGATCTAAGCCCTATTTTGGAATCTCTTCACATATCCTCTTAGAGACAATTTGATGACTAAAAATTTGTTTCACATGGTACTTGGATATTCCTTATTCAATTACCATCCATTGTTATCCAATCTAATCATTTTAGTCTTGTCATTTCCTATTTACATCCCTTCTTAGTGCTAGAACATGTTTTCCCTTTACTACTGGTTCCTTATGGGTATAATGTTCTAAACACTCTTAAACATTCCCATTTCACACTCTCTCTATTTTTTGAGTTAATTCTTTGATCTCACCATTTTATGATTAAAATAATTCTTCTTCTCATAATTCTCCATTGAGTTAAGATGCCAAAAACTCGAAAACATTCAAAATTTTCAAAAATCCAAAACATTCATAACATCAAAACATCCTAAAAATAAAAAAATTCCAAAATATATAAAAAAACATATACAACCATAAAATAAAAAAAGATTTATATTGTCTTAGGTCTATTCAAATATCCTTTCTCAATCTTAAATCCTCGGGATGTGTCCTACCTAAAGCTTCCCTATTGGGGCAAAGCCAAATCAAATCACTATAATTCAACCTCATCACTTTCACCCTATTTAGGAAAAGTTTAATCGTGCAACTTATTTTGGGATATTATATTCCCAAATCTTCCCTTTGCATGTATCCTATCTTGGGTATCCATTCCAACCATCATTATCATTGAGCCTATAATGTGGAATTAGACATGATTAAAGACAAGATTTATTTTAATTACTTTATTTTTTCCTATTTATGTGTTTTCTTGTTTGCTTATTTGTTTTATTTTCTTGTTGTTGCCTTAACTTAGTCCATTGTAATAAATAGATCATCATCATGTTTTATATTGTCATGAACTTGTACTTGAGTCCATCCATTGGCATACATCAACATTGCCATCATAATTTTTATCATTGGTTCATTGTTTTCAATTATTTATTGGAGTAGGGGTCAGTCCTTACACACATTGTGGCTTGGTCATCATGGTCTTTTATATCATGATGTATACTATTGTGTGTAAAATTAAAAATAAAGCATCAATGTCTTAGTGTAAGTATATCCCCTTGCATCATCATTTGTTATCACATCCAATCATCTTGGTCATCTTTAATTGATTCAAATCATCCCATTTTCCATGATCAAATCACTATATATATATATATTGTGATGTTCATATCCAAATAAACATGTAAAATAAAGTCATACACTAATAAATCATTATTATTATTCTAATCATCTAATCCATTCTTCATCATATTCTTTCCCATTTTTTCGGAGAACTACATCAACCTGTGATCTTTTTAGACTATGTAGGTAGTGCTTACTACCAAACAGTATCTGAGGTTAGATTTTCCCCCTCTATTTTATTCTTATTAACATCCATATTCTTTCATTTAAACCAAATAAATTATACCCTACCTAGAGAATATCAATTCACCATCATCATAAATCAAAACATGCAAGCATTAACTCAAGTGGCATAATCGTGTTCATGGGTTAATCATCTCTTTCATTCTAATTTCTTAATCTATTTTTCAAGAGCCCATCCACATAATTCATCCCTATATTCCCTATTGATATTTCATCATCCCCACTAATTTCAATCAAATCATATCCTTATATTTCATTTTAATATCTTGCAGTTGTTAGTTGGTAATGATGAAATTATAACATCCATTATTTTATCATCTAATTTTTCATCCATTATTTTTTAATGTTTTATCTCAATATTTGAGAAGATGCTACTTTTAATACATCATGAAACACCTTATCAAATAGGATAAAATATAGATACTCCATTTTTATCACTTCTATGTCAAGTTATAAAATGGAATGACTTCTTAAAATTACACATAATATGGTTATTTTTCTATTCAATTATCATTCTCTAGTCAATATCTCTATTCAATTATATTTATAGTAAATTTATCTATTTAATTATCATTTTGGTTAATTTATATGTTCAATTATAATTCTATTCAATTACCATTCTCGTCAATTTATGTGGTCAATTATTGTATTCTAGTCAATTCAACTAATTCCCCTTTCACTGATTAATTAATGTAATTAATTACCTCTTATAAAAATAATTATTCTAAATTATATTTATTTTGAAAATAAAATTATAATATCGTTTCATTTAATTAATTATTATTTTCATCTAAGTGGGTATCTTCATTCAAAAAATAATCTTGAGATTCTTTGGAATATCCTTCGATGAGTTAAAATCAATTTGATAAAGTGAATTAGTATAAAAGATTATTATCCACCGTTCATCTTGGATACAAGATGAATGGACCACATTGAATATTGTGATATATTTTAGGAAGTATTCTCAACCCTTTGTCTTAGAAACAAGATGAAAGACCTACAATGGTTATCCATTTGCTTTCTTGAGAATGATTCTCCACCCTTCATCTTGGAAATAAGATGAAGGGTCCACAAAGAATCTCACAAAGATATTATGAGGATAATTATCCACCCTTCATCTTGGAAACAAGATGAATATTTTATTTTAATTCTCATTTTATATTTTGAAAGATCATCTTCCACCCTTCATCTTGATTAAAATGAATGAATCACATCAATGATCTATGTTTTGTTCCATGTGCAAATTTGAGGATTCATTTTAAAATGTTCATCTCTATCTATATATTAAGGGTCATTACTAATATAAATTTGTTATAAATATCCTATTTACATCACAATTATCATTCTCAAGTCAAATAATGAAGTGTTGTCAAATCTTCAAGTCTCTTTGTGCATCACCTTCTCAAATTCTTGATCAAGTTCAACAAGATCCATTATTTCAAATGGATATATCCTTATATAATTAGAATTTAAAAAGATCATTTGAAGCTACATCTGAGCCACATCCCATATAAATAAGTATTTAATGGAGGTTTTCATGTTTCTAGTTTGAATTTAATGCATTTTTAACTAACCCTTTATATTACTTATGAGTTCTTAGGCTCTAAGCTTGTTTTCATTCATTTTCATGTTATTGATTGAATAAAACTAAAAATGGTAAAAATATAATTAATAAATATTCCTAATGACACATATGGCATGCCTAGTGGGATTATCAACCCACACCCTTATTTTGAGTCTCTTTAATGATATTCTTTTGAAGAAAATCTAAGTTTTACTAAGAAAAGGTTTGTAAACTATTCATAACTTTTATACATTATTTATTTTAATCTGTATACACCCTAAATTTTTTAAGAAATCACACATATCATGTCTTTTCACAATCCTTTCACAAGAGACTCTGACTAGAGAATATGAATCTTATTCACATCTAGCCATGTCTTTTTGTATGATTTACCTTGGTCTTGTTTCATACCCTAAACACCTTTTTGACTTTTCCTAGTCATTCATAACCTTTCAAAATTAACCCTTACTAACCTAGGTTACTCTTTCCATGCTTATTCCATCCCCCTAGGTCCTAGACCCTCCAAACAACATCACCCAAATAGGACTATAGCACTGAAACCTAGGGTGTCTAGTTTTTGGTGCTGTTGTCCAAATGTAAATTTGATTATAATGGTAAGTTTCTCTAGAAATATTAGTCTTACCCATTTTATTTTTTTCATTCCTAAGTTTTCCAATGTTGGCCAAATATTAATAAAACTCCAAAATTCAAAATAATGAGTCTCCTATATAAAAGACTAGACAAGGAATTTTATATGTAGCACTTACTACTTTGACACATTCGACATAATAAGAATTAGTCAATAGTATAGATCAAAATTATGAATCACACATAGGCTTTCTTGCTTGATCAAGGAGGGGCCTAGGAAAAATTCATTCTTACATCTATCATGTGCATTGATTATGCATATTCCCCAAGGGATAAATATGTTAGATCTGAGACCCTAGTTTTAGGGTTAATGTAGGTAGTAATTAGAATAGTAGGGGTTCTTGATTATGAAATAATTCTTATCCTAACCTAATTTTTCCCCCTTTTGATTTTGATGTATTCATTTTTTGCATGTCTGCAGATGAATATAGGTATTAAATATTAAAATAGATTTACAATGAGCTTTGATGACTTCCAACCCTAAAAATTGGGTACGTAAGCTCATATTAACCAAGAGAACAAAAAACATAAAGCTTATATCCTCAAGACAACAAAATTGAGAAGGAATATAACACTAAACACCAAGGTGTCCTATTTCTAGTGCTTTTGTCTAATAAAAAAATAGAAGCGAGATTCAGATTCCTGATAGTGTCTCAATCTTACTCTTCAATTTCTAGCCTCAGAATACTCTATTTTATTCCAAATTTAGATAATTTAATTTCTATTTCTCTTATATAATTGTCATTTAAAATCTAGATTTTTTCCTATCATTTTAGACCCTTATTATTTAGGATATAAACACTAGATTCCAAAAATAATAAAATATTTGGTGAACCCAATGTATTAAATATATTATTAGCACATTTTAGTATCAACATTGGTGATAAGGTCTCTTATACATAAATTACACAATAAAAATAGAAATTAAATGAGCATATCATAGACTATGTGTTTTGATATAAGACCATCTTGGCTAAGATGACTAACTCCATGGTAGATTAGGAGTTATAGGATCTATTCAAATAGATCCTTCTACTAGAATTAAATGAATATATTATGTTCAAAAGATTCTCTTACTTCACTAAATTTTGTCATACACTAAAGGAAAGAGAAGTAAAACTCATTACAATGGGCAAAATCAAGTATACAAACATCTCAAAAAAAAAAAAGATTAATAGAAAAGTCCCATACAAGGTCAAAGTCAATGATAATAAGAATTAGAATCAACCAATAGTCAATGTGGATTTAAAGCCCCCTTAGTGTGTGGTTTTATCAGCACCTCCTCGATGTGCATTTACTAATCTATTAGTTTCTCTAGCAAAAGTTTTAATGTATTTATTGGAATGTAACATCATCAATCTCCCTCTTATTCAAGAGGTTGAACCAGCAAAGCCTCTTCCATGGGGATATGATCAACATGAATTTTATTATTTTCATAGGGCACCAAGACACACTATAAACATATGCATTAGTTTGAGACATAAGATATAGGACTTGAAAGATGACAACTTACTTGATCTTGGCACTTTAGTTGAGCCTCCATAGGTAAAGCCAACATAGGATACAAATTTTAAAATCTTCTCAAATTCATTTCCATAACATTATAAACAAGAAAAAGGGACACTCAGGTGTTCACCACACATACCATGCACATCCTCCACTAGCTACATACTAGTCACCTTAAGTTGAGTCACATCCTTTGAGCGGTATGATAGGTGTATATGATTATAGGATTCCAACTAGACCTTCAATATCCTTCTCAGATCAAGAAATTATTTAGTATAATTTAGATTATAATGCGCTCTTTATTAGATCACATATTCATAATCAACCCATTCATAGTGTTCTCATTGATAATGGTTTCAGTTTCAACATATGAACCATTACATTATTACAACATTTGGGCTATTTAGAGTAGGATATCACTTCAACAAGTATAATTATTAATGGATTCAGTGAGATCATATAGAATTCATTGGGTGTGATTATACTTACTTTATAGACTAGGCCAACACATGTCACAACACATTTCACCATAGTTCCCAGTGCAAAAGTTTTTGATATGTTACTTTGTTAGCCATAGATTCAAAAAATTTGAGTAGTAACATCTACAGTTCATAGATGCATTAAATTCATTCATACTAATTAGGTTATTATAGTTGGAGTTCCATATGAGTTACCACTACCCACTTCAGAGGCATCTCCTTTACAGTCACTAGTTTCAACTTCTCCACTAGTTTTAGTTTCCTCACCAGTTATAGTTCTTCCTTTGGTACATATTTAGACATAGTTGAGGCATCCATCATAGTATAGAGGGTTAATACATCTCCATGGCTTTAATATTATAGATATCTTCCAACTACAATATTCACACCTAGAGTAGTTTCATTGAGATCTCATGTGTCTACAAATAGATCACATATTTAGAGAGATTCTCCTACTTCTAGATGGGTGCTTAATATCCCTATAGTTGCATCCACTTCTTAGAGTTATAGAGGGACCCCATAGTTTGTGATTAAGAGATTTTAGAACATTTACAATGCACATAGCTTTTATAATCATAGTCTCAGCCTTTCCATCATGCTTCATGATCATGCATGATACCTTTGTTTGATATAGGACACCACGATAGAGAGTCTCTTATGAGACCCATCGATTAGTATCATTTCTTCTCAGTCTTTCTTATACATAGATTATTTCAAAAATATAAAAACAATACAACATTTCAAAATCCAAAAACATTCAAATATATCCAAAAATAAAAAAAACATTTTGATTGTATATATCATCCATGATTTACATTACTAGTACTATGTTAGGACTTACATTTTTTGTTTCATACTATTATTTGTTGATTTATCTACATTACCATGCTTCACTTGATCTTCTTTGAGTGTGTGCAGTGACATCCAAATCCTTAACTTCTTTACTCTACCCATTGAGGGGGCCTCCTAATCTTACATTTGAGACAAACATTGATATACATACCCACTAGGGGAATATTCTACATGACTACACCATCCATAAAATGTCATTCCTACACTACACACTCTAGGTTATCTTGCTGATGTATATTACTTACTAGATTACATAGATTACTATATCAACATTTCACTAGTATCTCACACTTGTGTATCTCTTTAGAATATACCTAGTCTTGTACTAAACATGTATTTTATACCTTCACTCTTGCTTTGATTAGTTAGATGTGATTCTATCTATTTAGTTATTACATGCTTTCTCTTATTGCTTAGTGTGGCTTATTGGATTGCATTTATAGTTCTTGCTTGTCTCTTGTGTATGCCATAGTACAATGTCCTTTACTTCTATTCATGTGTGTGTACCTTTAGACATTTGCTAATGTCCCTTGCTTGTACTCTTCTATGTGCCTATGTCCCTCATGCCAATCTTGCTTACTTCTATGGTATGTGTATGTAAAATTTAAACATTCCTTGTATGTTTGCTTTCTAGTATGAGTGACATGTGCCCATGTTTGTTGTTTTCTTGGCCCCTTGTCCACCCTTTTAGGCTTCTTACTTCTTACTTCTTGATTGCTTGTCCTTGTTTACAATGCCATGATCCATATCATGAATTTATCTTACTTTATTGAATGTCATGATGGATATCATGCTCCATCCCTCCTTGATAACTGATAATTGATAACTAACAACTAACACTTTCAATTCTATTTTAGTATATTACACATGATTTTACATTGTTATAAATATCTATGCATACCCCTATTATTATAACAATATCTTAATACAAATATTTATATATCTTATCAATAGATCATTGCTATATCATATATCCATGTAGAATAACACACATACAGGGATAACTCTTTTGAGGGTGGTCATTGCAAGTTATTCATTCTTCCCCTCAAAAGAGTGGGAAACAAATAAGGGTTTTGTCATAGAGATTAGAGATCCTAGTGGTTGAAACAATAGTTTTCAGAACACTTAGAATAGAATCTAAACATTATACCAGGTAGAAAATATGAGGCAAACATTAGATAATCTAGAATAGTCATCAGATTTGGCCTTAGACAATAGTGTCAAAGTTAGACTATAGTGCAAGATAGCAGGATGTCCTATTTTCTATGCTCCTATCTAGATAATAGAAAAAATAGTTTTTCTAGAAATAGATAGAAAGGTGAGTTCAGTCATAGGTTAGTCAACATAACATAGTCTAGATTTAACATGTTTTAGTATAATTTTTGCTTAGAAAATCTAGATATAGGGGGCATCATGCGTGGTCTGATGGCTCTCACTTCTAGTTTTAGGTTAGGTAGTTGATATAACTTCTAGATCAGAATCCATGTTCTAGACACCAGTGATTGGGGGTAATGTGCATGACACATTGATTCTCCTCATTATTTGAGTTCAATTTATTTCCCAATATTTTCTTAGCAGTTACATGCCTTACTCCATCTACAGGTGGTTGGCATCCTTTTTCAAGTTTGTCTTTCATACAAGCTTAACTTCTTGAGTACTCAAGTTCCTAAGTTGGATATCACATAAGCCTATTGCACTAATTTTGGAGTGGATTTCATACAAGCCCAATCTCCATCTTTCAAAATGGCCAAGAGTGGCCTAGTTTCCAACATACATTTGACTATCCATGCCAACATTTTTAAATCATAATACATTCATGGGCTTCAGGATCCATCTCATATGACATCTATTCCATACTAATATTACTTCATAGCTTCACTTCATAGGGAAAGAATAGAGCCAAAGGACTAGTTATAATTTTTAATATTGAGCCACTTATTCAAAGGGATTAGACACGTAGTCCAAACATTGATTGATACACACATGATTCATTATAGCTTCACTTAGTAGGTGATGATGGATCCAAAGGGCCCACCTTTGCATTCTTGAGCCACTTTTAGGGAATTGAGCACTTAGCTTTGTTCATGATATTACTTTTGGTACAACACACACACAACATAATCTAACATCGTAATAGGTTTTATAACGGTTCATGTACCTTATGAGGTGTATTCATTCCTTTCTCTTCCTCTCTCTCTTACCTAGATTGTGTATATTCTTATTTTAGATATAATGTATCTAGCAATGATTGCTCTAATCTATGTTTTTCATTATAGATTGACACTTCATACCATGCTCTCTTTATTCACATCCAACATCACACAACTTCATGAGCTTCACCTTTATAGGTAAGTTCAAGTATGGTTTCTATTTTTCCTTTATCCTAGTATTTTACTTTACTACATCACTAGAATAAAAGGGGGGGGGAAGGTAGTAATATAAAATGCAAAATTTGGTAAATTGAGTATGGCTAATGACACCCAATCCATAATTCTATTTTTCTTGCTCTCTTGACCCTCTTAGGCATGTTTTCACTAATTCTTAGTCATCCACAACCTTCCAAATTGAACCCTTGTAGACCCATATTAATCTTTCTATGATAAATCCATCCTCAAGTCTCCTACCCTTAGGACAATATCACTAAAAATTGGACTATAGTGCTGAAAATTAGGGTGTCCTATTTATAACACTATTGTCTAAGTACAAATTTGGTTTAAATTATCATATTCTCCTAGATCCTTCTCCTAATCCATGTTGGCCAAATGTCAATTAATTTTACCCATGATCATTAAATCCCCTATAAAATTACATTCAAAGTCCATTTAGAAGGGTTGGGACTCATTTAAAAGAGAGAAGTAAGAATACAAGTAAGACTACTCAAGCACTTTTCCCTATTCTCTGCATACAATGATCCAAAAATATTTCAAGATTATTCAAACCTTTACACTAGCCCCAAGTCATTGTAAGTACACCCAATTTTGTATTTACTTGAATTTTCATCACACTATTGCAAAAATAAATTTAATGGGAGAACTATATATGGCTTGATCCCTCCTTGGAGTATTGGTATGCAAGCAACATGCCCACACATGGGGTGTGAAGTGCATCCAACGTAAATTTTACACACTAACCCCTTTTTCCTATTATCTAGATTTCCATTTAATTATATAGAAGATACAAGCACATGAAGAATCAAATATATAGGGAGTTACATTGATAGTGAGGATCTAAAATTTGGTACACAGGCTCACACAGACATGATGAACAAAACTCAAAAAAATTAGATCCTTATGAGTAGTTTGGGTAATAGGAAAAAGACCAGGACTATAACATTGAATAACAGGGTGTCTTGCTTTCAATAGTCTTGTCTAATCACAAAATGAAGTCTAGATCTTAGTTTTTGATAGTGTTCCAGTCCTATTCCTATAGTATCAAACTTTATCTTAGTCGTAACAAACCAAAATAAGTTAAGTCATATTTTTTCTCACTTATTACTATTTTTAGAAAAGGCAAAAATATAATTTGTTCAAATAAATTAGTGGCTTAATCATTGCATATTATTTAATCATTTTATCTACTCAGACCCATTTATTATTTAGGAATTAAACATCTAATTTCTTGAAAATAATAAATCATTTGGTGAACATGAGCATGAACAGTATGGGCATTTATTCAGTTGGCCATCAGGGTTTAGATAGTGATACAATACACATATACCTCCACTTAACAAGGAAATGATGAAGCTAAAGGTCTATCTAACCTTTGTATTATTGATCCACTCTTAAAAAAGTAATATACACATAGTGATATCTTATATCTCCCCCTACTAACAACTAACACTCCTAATTACCTTTAACTATCCATATCCCAAAACCTACCTATCAAAGTCTTGATCTTACCAAATCAACTAATACAAACCCTTCACCAATCTCAAATTAACTCAACTTATCTAAATAAGTTACCACTCTCAAAATATAGACCTTACTTATATCCTACTTGCAAACCAATTCGCTTTACCAAATCAATTTTACCAATTATAAAAACAAACAAAATTATCACTTACATATGATTACAAATTAAACATCAAAATCAAATCAAGTATTTCAAATCAAAACATTCTAAAACCAATATATTCTAGAATCCATAACATGAATATGAGTAAATCCAAATTCAAACTAGTATCTATATATAACCAAGTGTTCAAATAGATATACACTATATCCAATACACTCAATCATGAATGGGTATCATGCCCTCACTCTTAGTCTCACTCTCTCCTCCAGTATTAGTCCAATAATCTAGTCTCATGCTCAACATCCCTACACCTCTTTGAGCTCCTAAATGCCTCTTATGATGACTATCTCACTCCAACAAGCTGACCATGATCCTCATAGAAGTCTACATATCACCATTGAAAATCTATATAATCATCCACAATCTTTGTGCTCACCATGCCAAAATTAGGTGGAGGCATCCTATGCCTATCCAACTCTACTCTCAACTCATATATCTCTCCTACTAACCTAACATATGTAGTTTTATCTATAACATCCCTATCAAACAAATGAGCATAGATACCAGTTGTAACTGTTTCTCACTCTTTTAAACCATCCAATACATCATCAGGAACATGCCACATGATCTCTTGGAGTTTTGAATCAATGATGGTCTCCTATAACTCATCATCTCCCCTACCCACCCTAGTAGGTGCCTCATCTTGTACACATCCCACTCCACCTGCATGCATAAAAATTAAAACACTACATTAGATATATACTTTCAAATCAAACTAAATCGCAAACATATGTAAAATTTAAATATAATCATGGCTTACCTCTCATCATCTAGATCAGCTCAAGATCCTCGTAGATTGGAACATCCACTCCATCAATGGGATATAATAGAGCCAACTGATTCCTAGCCCATAATGTAATATATGGCTTAGTACATCCTACATCACCTACATCAATAATATTTGTAAGCACATCTCGTGCATCTAGAGGTAATGGTGCCAACTTAGCCTCAATGGGTCTCACTTGAGCTCTTTCTCTCATTGGTGCTTGTGCACTCTTCAACCATACCCATGTTATAGGAGGAACATCCTACCTAACTCTGAACTAGCTAGGCATGCACTCATACTAAAATTGATCATACATTCCAAACTAATGGTAATGTATCTAATAACTAACCCTCATATATCTTAACTACACTGCATCCTCCTCCCACCTAGGGTATCCTCTATAAGGCCTGTATATGATATCATGGGCCTCTAATCTATACAAAACTCATATATAATGATCTATCCTAGGAGACCTAATAGCTAATGAACTCATCCACCACTCCCCATATGGTTGTGGAGGTGCCCAACTCTCCGTCAACAATCTAATCAGTTGAATAACTTTTATGTGTTCATAAGCCCAATAATGCAATATAGTAGCTACACCCACACCACCACTAAATGCATCCTATGTAAATCTATATAAATATATGTATAAATGGGCAAGTATAGTCCTACCCAATGAAAACATAGTACCATACATCTCAACACTACAAACCACCCTATGCATCCTATAGGCAACATAAACTCTTCTACCATCCACTACAACAAATGAAGCTAACAATGTAGCTAACCACTTATATAGGAATGAAACACTCAACTACACAATAACTAATAGTAATACACCACTATCACTACCTCTTCAATATGAACATAAAGGCATACAAATAAAATATAAGGATGCATGATTAATGACATCAACACCCATATCCTCCTACAATGTCACCTATCATCCACTAACTGGCAAATGCAAATTCTGATATACATCCTCCAAGGTCATAATGATCTCCTCTATAGGAATATAGAATGTAAAAGTGTTTTCATTCCACCTCTCACATAAGGTGGTGATAAAATACTTATCCCACTGCACAATATTTAGGTCATATACATAACCTAATCCTACTCTATCTATCATGGCTCTCTCATTAGCTGATAAGGGCAACATCGTCAACATCTCCATCATATCACCTCTATGGAACTCTCTCATCTACACCTCACCATGAAAAAGTCATAAAATAACATATATATCAATCAATCAAGCTAGGAAAAAAAGCTAATCCAAATAACATAAAATAACTCAAAAACTGAAAAAACTATCCTTAGTGGACAACAACTTTATAGAAGGACACTAGCACTAGACAACAATGTCAAAACTTGGATAACAATGCTACATCCTAGACATGAGTGATACCTCTAGGACATGAATGATAAAACCAACTAAAAATATCCTAAACACTTAAAATAACCTAAAAATTCCAAATACAATATTTTAAATAGGAAAAACTAGGTAATTTCATTACTCACTAGGGTAATATCTTTGCTAGCTTGGATTTGGGCTATGTAGAGTAAAAATTTTATTCTAAGTTGCATTTTAATTTTTAGGTGCACGCTACAAATTTTGTTCCCACATACCTTGGTCTTTGATGGTGAAGTTCAGAAATAGAGCACAGGTTCTATTTCCCTTTTTATTTATTTGATCCATTTTTGGCTAAGTGTCGAAATCAAGCGAAAGCTGCCAAGTGGCATCATCTGTTAGGAACCTATGGAAGCACAATTGATTACCATATATAAGAAACTAACATGTACAGAATTAACCAGAAGTAACAAGTAACTAGAAACTAGAAATAACACAAAATATGAGAGACAATACCCAATTGTATTAATACTCATCCAGAAAAGAATACAATAAAGAAGATGCCACTTCTTCTTCACACCTCTCAGAGGCTTCCCACACCTCAAGTGTACAGTAATTCTTTCCTCAAAGCTATCTCTCTTACAGTCCCAACACACAACTCAAACATAGAGTTGGTGTTCACCTCCAACCAATCAGTATCCACTACTGCCATTACACAAGTGCTCCATGCACTCCAAGTAGATCTCCCCTGAACTTGCAACAACCTGCAACTCAAATGATCTTACTTATATAAGGAACTACCTTGCCTTCCTCTTTGCTCTCCAACCGAGTACACACCATACTCCAAGTAGATTCCACCTAATCCTACTCCTTGTTGTGTTATTGTCACCTTGATTCTGCTGCCACCTACAAATCAACCTGGTTTTGCACACCTGCAAACCTTAGACCTTGCACACACATACACCTATAGATCAATGATCTTACTTACCATGTAGATCTCCAAACATGGCCTTACACACCTACTGAAAAAGATCCTACACACCTAAAGAACCCTTCTGATTCTCCAAAACTAGCACCCACACTTGGCACTACTGTGAAACTAGGAGGAACACCCTTGCTCACTTCACACATAGAAGGAGCTAACTTTTCTCAACTCAAACTAGAAAAAATTACAATACAACCCATGAGTCTATTATATAGATCTCATGCAAACAATAATTATACATCTAATTACAATAATTATATCCATAGCTCAAGACTATAATTGGCCTCTCAACATTCAAACACCTAGTTCGTTAACTAACTATCCATGAACTGGCAGTTTTAGAACCACACAGGCGACCGACATCAGTCCCTGTCAGGCTAGAGATGACCAACGTCAGCTGATACCTGACCGATGTCGGTTGCCTTTCCCACTATATATGACCGATGTCGGCTGATTAGACCAACATTGGTTGCCCTGCAACTTAGCAACCTCTCAATAACCTCCTCCATGTCTGCAATAGTGAAGCTTTTAGCTCCACAACCTAACAATCTCCCACTTGGAGATAGACAGCTACACTATACCTATACCTGTACCCTATCTAATCTATTTCTTGGCTTGTATCCCTCTTCAAGCTCAACCTTGAAGACCAACCACCACACAACCTATGGTGCACCTCCTGTCATCCAAGTAACCTGCCACATCCAAACCTACAAACCCATGTAGTGAAGTCCTGACTCTGCATAGCATGTATAATTGTTGCTAGTCCCTCTCAAATACCTGAGAACCCACTTCCTCGAATTGGCTCCTAACTCTCTGACAACACCCACTACTTGGGCAAACTCAGGTCTATACTAGACCTCATGTGATTTTGAACACTGAACTATCCAGCCCTTGGTGTGCTCCAGTTATGCATCTTGCGTATTGAACCTTGCCAACACCTAATTTACATCAGCTCCCACTGGAGATAAAATCAACCTGTGATCTTTCATATCTCTCATGCCAAAGAATTTTGCTGCTCCAAATTCCTCATGACATGCCACTGAACTAACCTTACCTTTAGCTCAGCAAAACCCTATATGTCCAAACCTACTAGTTAACATACCATCCACATACAGTAACAGGATAATGTAGGTATCATCATCCACCTGGTAAGACAAACACAATGGTTACACTTACATTAACTAAAGACCTACTTTGTCATCCACCTGTACCACTATCCTGCAGCTTCCTCAAGACCATATGACCTAGCCTTCCATCTCACGTGTCCATTCTCTCTATTCTTTAATCAAGGTATCCATTCATCTCAGTGCTTTCATACTAGTTAGAAACCCTACCAAATCTCCTATTTGGTCTTGCATCTTGTTCATGCCATGCTCCCATTGTTTCTTGGATCCTTCCTGCTCTGCAGTCAGCAACTAGTATAAATAAGAGGAACAATGAATTTGAGGCTTACTTGCACTTTTAGTCCTCCCCATGGGCATTTGAGACTCCTTGACAGCTTGCTATTCACCCAAAATCCATCTCAGTGACCGACCTCAGTCACCACATAGTCTGCATCCAACTGACGTTGGTTCCATGCGACTGTCCAGGTCACCGACACCAATTATCCTGCCAACATTGGTCTCCCCTTGCTTGACACCATCGACTTCTCTAGTCTACACATGATTGACGTTGGCACCTGTCTATTCGACGTCGGTTACCTTTGATCAATGTTGGTACCTGTGTATGCCTGTGAGTGATGACTTTTTACCCACGAGCTCTCTATGGATCAAAACCCTATTCAAACTACCCTGCTTAGAGATGTCTAGCCCCATCCACTAATCTCTGTCTGTCATCTCCTCCAAGAACACTAAGGCTTTCTAGTTCTTAAGTTTATCAAATACATCAGTCTTCCTTTTTCTACAATAAACACAATCCTTTCTTGTAGCATCCCACTGCTCACAAAAATCTCAGTCTATGCTCTTTGAAGCTGATCTCTTACCATCTGACTTAAGAACATCCATTCCCTTCTCACTTATGTGCAATAGAAGTGGAATCAGTAATACAAGCAAGTAGATAAAGAGTACTTGCTTTCTTACCACATGCTAATTCAAGTGCATCCACTATGAGAGTTCTTGTGCATCTCTCATCACCCAAATTTATTGAAGTAATTAGCCGCATCTTCAAGACTAGGACCTACACGACCTTCTTCAACACCCATGTGTTGGCCACCTGCAATTTCAGCAACACTTCCCCTTTGCCAATACTATGACAAGGCTCACCAACCCCTCTACTTGGGGCTGCATGGAAAGAGGCAATAGAATATATTAACCAAGATTCAACTTTATCCAAGAAACATCCTAAAGCATCTTATGCAACAACACTTGCAACATTTGCTTCTTTAATTCCTTCATGCTGATCTTCAACCAACCAACAATCTTTCTTTTTCTAATCTTTCTTTCCATAACACTGTAATTTACCATTCGTGCTTTTCAATTCCTCCATTCTTAGCTTACTTTCTTCTACCGTTGCTATACTCCCACTCAATTAGAAACCCCTGAGAGTGACCTATAACCAAACACAAATCTACTCCCTGCAACCTTAGCTCTGATACCAACTGTTAGGAACCCGTGGAAGCACAATTGATTACCATATACAAGCAACTAACAAGTGTGGAATTAACTAGAAGTAACAAATAACTAGAAACCAGAAACAACACAGAATATGAGAGACAATACCCAATTATATTAATACTCATCCAGAAAAGAATACAATAAAGAAGATGCCACTTCTTCTTCACACCTCTCAGAGGCTTCCCACACCTCAAGTGTATAGTAATTCTTTCCTCAAATCTCTCTCTCTTACGGTCCCAACACACAACTCAAACACAGAGTTGGTGTTCACCTCTAACTAGTTAGTATCCACTACTGCCATTACACAAGTGCTCCACGCACTCCATAAGTGCTCCACGCACTCCAAGTAGATCTCCCCTAAACTTGCAACAACTTGCAACTCAAATGATCTTACTTATGGAAGGAACTACCTTGCCTTCTTCTTTGCTCTCCAATCGAGTGCACACCGTACTCCAAGTAGATCCCACCTGATCCTACTCCCTGTTGTGTTGTTGTCACCTTGATTCTAATGCCACCTACAGATCAACTTGGTTCTGCACACCTACAAACCTTAGACCTTGCACACACATACACTTGTAGATCAATGATCTTACTTACCATGTAGATCTCCAAACGTGGCCTTACACACCTACTAACCAAGATCCTAAATACCTGAAGAACCCTTCTGATTCTCCAAAACCAGCACCCACACTTGGCACTTCTGTGGAACTAGGAGGAACACCCTTGCTCACTTCATAGACAGAAGGAGCTAACTTTGCTCAACTCAAACTAGAACAAATTACAATACAGCCCATGTGTCTATTATATATATCTCATGCAAAAAATAATTAGACATCTAATTACAATAATTAGATCCACAAATCAAGACTATAATTGGCCTCTCAACATGCAAACACCCAGTTTGTTAACTAACTATTTGTGAACTAGCAGTTCTAGAATCGCACAGGCCACCGACGTCAGTCCCTATCAGGTTGGAGATGACCAACATCGACCGATACCTGACTGATGTTGGTTGCTTTTCCCACTGTATATGATCAATGTTGGCTGATCAAATCAACATTAGTTGCCTTGCAACTTAGCAACCTCTCAACAACCTCCTCCATGTCTGCAATAGTGAAGCTTTTAGCTCCACAACCTAAGTTCATCCGAGGCACCTTTCATTTTTCCTACAAGTTGGTTAGGATGTGCCACGTGTTCAATAGAAACTCAGTAGAAAGTACCATGTGTCGGCATCCACATTTCATATCGGCACCCATGTTTCATTTATTTTTTAGTAAAAGTCTTCAACAAGCTAAGTATCAGGATTAGGAAAAAAGTGCCAAGTGGTAATCGTAAAAGGCTCTGGATTGGTTTTGTAAAATAAAGTGGAAGTCACCACATGTTAGCATCCAAAATAAGGTGATTTAATGCCTTGGTTCAATAAGGCGGTTTAATGCCTTGGTTCAATATTTTTGGTTCAATACCTTAGGTTATGTGTAAATGGTGTGCAATGTTGAACCATTAAACTATTGAACCATTGAACCATTTTCAGTTCAATAGGCAGTTCAAAGGAGCATCCCAAAGACCAAAGGACAAGTGCCCTTTTGGAGGGAAAGTAAGGTGCAACCAAACTGATCAAGCAGAGGCCACCAAGTGTCATCAACTGAGCCCCTCTCTACTCCATTCTCAGAAGTAGCTGAGATTGCCATGTGTCTTTTGTTGAAGAGAAGCAGAGATTGCCACCTATCTCCATGCCCCTTTTAAATGTTGCTCAGGTAAGAAATGTGATGAGTCTTATTTCTATTAAAGTTGTTAAGTATCAAAGAAGTGGATTGTGATAGGTGTCAAAGGTGGAACATTTCTGAGCAAGATATAGTAAGAATATAGGGAAAGCAAAAAGTGCCACATGTCTTCGATAAATGTTGCGAAAAGTGCCAAGTGTCATTCTCTGATGTCTCCTAAGAAATAAGTAGATTTTTAGGAAATTGACTAAGTGTCCTCTTTAATTTCAATAGAATAGAGGGTCCTGTGTATCTATTTTAACAAGTGAACTGCAGGAAGACAAAATGTTCATAATCTAAAAACTATCTTCTAATAGACACTTCCAGTTCAGTTAGAGTTTGATTTGGGCCATAAGTTTGGGAATGCATGGATAATCTGGAGGGAATCCAAGGATCAAGAGAAGGAAAAGACAAAGAGGGAAACTCAGTGGGAGTTATTTCTAGTAGATGGAGCAGTTCACTGGGTAGATATTTGGGGGCCTGTAAACATTAAAAGGGTCATCTATTTGTCCCCTGGGAGAAAAGGTAGAATGGATAGTTGCATGGATAATCAGGTGATGGAATGAGAGATTCAGGCTCGAGAGGAGGCACTAGAGATGAATTAACATGCCACAGTCAGGGCAGCTACCCTGCTCTGACATGGCCCTTCTTGACAAGACCAAAATGTATCCAAGGCATTGAATGCATTGGATTTCATATTATTTTATCTAAAAATCTAAGGATATAAAAGGAAGTAGAGGGATCATCAAACTAAGGGCAGATACTCAAAGAGAGAATTTTCAGAGAGAATTATTTTCAAGAGTTTTTTTACTTTCTAGAGCTATGATTATGAATATCATTTGCCTTTATTCTATTTTCTTAAGTTGTAAATTTTATGTAACTGTGCATGTTTCTGTGCCTTTTACGTGGCTGAAGAATTAATGAGAAGATAGAGTTTTGTGCCTTTGTTGATGTTCCTGTATCATTTCAAAAGTAGTCTAAAATTGTAAGCCTCTATTTCTATTATTTCTATCTCTTACATTAATCATGCCTTGTCTACTCTTTAATGTAATTGAATCTTACATATAGTTTCACTGTGCTCAAGATTAAGGGTCGAATTACATTCAGGTGCATCGCCAGAGTTATATTTTCTTTCATGCATTTGTGTTTCTATTAAAATTCTTATCCCTTTTCCCCCCAACACTTGATATAAAGAAGAGACCAGCTTCATAAAAATCTAGAGGTTATTTCAAGTTGCATATCCCATAGCTTAAAACTTCCCATTGTAGGTGTTAAAACAAAGCACAATTTTTAAACATCAATAGTGTTTGGTACGCCCAGTGGGACCAATCTTGAAGTTTCTTTCAAAGACTATATGAACCAAAGAGCTATAAGGAATCAGAGCTGTGGACAAGTAACCTGATCTCAATCTACTATAAATCTGGGTATTCTTGTACCACCTTTGGTAACAAGTCCAAGAAGAAGAGCTAACCAGTTTGTACCAATACCAAGAGCAAATATGGCAGCCCCTATACCCCCAAGAAATTATGCAAGTTGGAACACCGATAGTCCTCTAATCCTCCTAGTACCATCAGCCATTTGGGATCCTATCCCAATGAATGCCTTAAAATCTCTACCCAAATTCAGTGGGAAAGACTCTAAAACACCTACGGAACATATTCAAGATGTATCAGATGTCTATGCTATACATGTTGTCACATAGCAAAATGTGGCCATAAGATTATTAACAGCTTCTTTTAAAGGGAATGCTCTAGAATGGTATCGGTCTTTGACCCCAAATACCATATCTACATGGGATTAGCTCAGAGATCTATTCTTTTAAAGATTTGCAGAGAAGGGTGATAAGTCTTCTTTGTTACAACAGTTAATCACCATTCAAAGGGGACCACAAGAAGCCATGACTAACTTCAATTCCAGATTTCAAAAGACTTGGGATAGAATCCCTATTACAGCTAGACCATTACCAGGTATGGCCATAGTGTTTTATCTTAAGGCTTTGAATTCAGATATATCTATTATGATTCAGTCACTTGGAGGACACACTTTGCCATAGGCTTATGAATATGTGGTCAGAGCTAAGAATCATTTAATAGATCCTAGAAAGTTACCTCCAAGGCCTCCCATGCCCATGTTCCCAAAAATTTCCTTGCCATTACCTCAAGAAGTTCTTAAATCTATAAGCCCACCTGTGTCTATGTACACTTACCCTCAACCATCTGTGAAAGAACCTATTCCTGCTCAGTCATCTGAGATGGATGATATCAAGAATATCCTAAGGATGTTTTCCAATGAGCTGATCAATATAAAAAGATAACAGAATAATTTATCTAAGCCTCCGTATCAAGGCTATCAAGGAAACAAATTTTCATCTCAGCCAAACCAATATCAGGGTCCTCCAAGACAAACTAACCATCAGCCAACAAATCAATTAGTTATAGTTCCCACACCCTCACAGACTATTCCCCCCAACTCAAATAGGGAGATGGTTCCAGGATAAAATAATTATGTGGATGATACTAATACCTAGTGTTTCCCTTACAATGATGCTCATACCCCTAGAGATTGTCTTAGGGGTAATCTACAACAAAAGGTGGCAGAGCAAAGAAGAGTGGATGGTCAGTTTGTGAGTTCCAGTGACAATCAAGCCTACCAGTCTCCTGGTATGCAGAATTCAGTCCTAGTGGCTTAGATGCAAGGAATGTCCTTGAAAAAAGAGGAATAAATAGCCCTAAAACATGCTTTGTTTTCATGGGTTGAAGATGAAGAATCAATTTTATTAAACGAAGCATCTACCTCCCAAAAACTAGTGGTGCAATCTGATTATTACACTAGGTCAAAGAGAATAATGATGGAACAACTTGAGATTGTAAATAGTCAAGTCATGAATAATCCTCCATTTCAAGGACAAAGAAACACTATTTTTAGATAAGAAGTGCCTCAACTAGTGCAAAATCAAGGGACTCCTGCCCAAATTTAGGGAAAAACAAGATATCCTTATGTTCAAATAACTCAGTCTTTGGGACCGATAAATGTAGTGGATCAATTGAAGAAGACTCTAGCACAAGTATCAATATGGGATATATTGGATATTCCTAAATAGAAGACACTACTACAAGAAGCTCTGCAAAGCCAAGTAGTGCCTAAAGGTACTGTTACCAAAGAAGGACCTGCTAGAAAAGAAAAGCTCAAAGATACAATTCCTCTGAAGATAATAGCCTTTGTGAACGATGCAACACAAATAAGTAAATCCAAACCAAAGCCTTTCTATTTGACTCTGATAGTTGGAAAGAAACTCTTGCATAATGCATTGATAGATTTAGGAGCTAGTACTAGAGTGATGCCAAAGCAAATAGCTGATGCTTTGAAAATAAAATATGAACCCCTTATAAAGGGAGTTATGCAGCTAGATGGAAAAATAGTACAAACAATAGGGAGAATCAAATAACTCCCATTGCAGCTGTATACTTGTCCCAATATAATTATCAACCAAGATGTAGTAGTCATATATATACCTCCTATTTTTGGTTTATGTTTATCCAGAGACTTTACAACCAAAATAGGAGGGTATATGTCTCTTGATTGGTCTCACCTCATCCTGAGAACTAGATACAGTTCAAAGATGAAAATTCTATTTGAACCACTATCAAAAGATCATATCACCAATGAACCAACATAAAAATTAGAGGTAGATCATGCTATATTAAATAAGGAAGAAAGGATTTTTTTTAAGAGTTAGGCAACTGGACTGAGCATGATCAAGAAGAAGAAAATAACCAGTTGTTGGCTATGATGCATAACAACCCATATGGGAACTATGAATCTACTAGTTTGGGCACATATGTCATTTTTGATGAGGACCATGAGGGAAGAGGCACTAACTACTCAAGATTCAAAAATTTGGAACTTAAATTTTGATGGGGCTAGAAGTAAACATGGTGCTGGAGTAGGAATTTGTCTTACTACTCCAAATCGTGAGAAAATTTCAAGGGCTATCCATTTCCAATTTGCTTGTACTAATAACGATGTTGAGTATGAATATTTACTACATGGGCTCCTATTAGCCAAGAAAAATGGAATAAAGAATCTAATAGTCAAAGGAGATTTAGAATTAGTAGTAAAGCAAATTAGAGAAAAAGCAGCAACCAATAATGTAAGGATGAGATCCTATAGACATAGGATTTGGGACTTAATAGAAGATTTTGAAGCTTTCAATATCGAGATAATCCTTAGGGGTCAAAATTCTGAATCTAATAGGATGGCCCAGATTGGCTCACAGTTTGATCCAGCAACTGGCCTATTAATTAACAATGAGTCAGTAAAAGTTATAGTGAGGCCAACTATTCTAGACAATGATGAGAATTGGAAAGTATTTGAAAATGATTCTTAGGTACTCTCATTCTTACAACAATCAGATGATTTTGTTGATCAATTGCAAACCAAAACTGAAGAGGCATATGGTGATCAGATTATACAATTGAAGACTAATAAGCTCCCAAAGGGCTTGATCACCTTAGAAAACTTATTTGATTCATAGGATGTAAGCATGGAGAAGAAAAGGTTCCAAATAGACAAAGAAAACTATTCTAAAATAGAGGTGAGTGAAGGGAAAAGACTAAATGTTGGGAATTCTACAACTCAAGTGGAAAAAGAAAGACTAATTGAATTATGCAAGAAATATGACAGAGTCATAGCTTGGAGCTATGAAGATCTTCATGGATACAATAGAGACATTATTTAGCACACAATAGAACTAACTGAAGGGTCTAAGCCCATCAGATAGAAACAGAGGCCAGTAAATCCAAGGATTAAGCCTCTAATGGTAGATGAGTTGTAGAAACTTTTAGATTCTAAAATAATTTTTCCAGTCTAGCAATCAACCTAGGTATCAAATCTAATACCAGTTAGGAAAAAGAATGGAGATGTAAGATTGTGTGTAGATTTCAGAGATCTAAATAGAGCATCTATAAAAGATCACTACCCCTTGCCCTCCATGGAAAAAATTCTACAAACCATGGATGGATCAGAGAGATTTTCTTTGCTAGATGGTTTCTCTGGGTACAATCAGATTTGGTTGGCTGATGAAGACCAATACAAAACTACTTTTACTACCAAATGGGGAACATTTGCATATGCTAAGATGCCATTTGGTTTGTCAAATGCAGGAGCCACCTTCTAAAAAGCTATGGATGTAGCCTTTGGGGAGCTTATAAATAAAATCATCTTGATCTATCTGGATGACCTCACTATTTTTTCAAAAAATGCTATTGATCATTTTGATCATTTAGAATCTATCTTCAAGAAATGTCAAGATTTTGGAATATCATTGAATCCCAAGAAATGCATTTTTGTTGTACCTCAGGGCAAATTGTTGGGACATATAGTATCTAAATAAGGAGTTTCCATAGATCCTGAAAGAATCACAGCTATAATGAACCTACCTCTTCTAGTGAATAAAAAGGCAGTTTAGTCCTTTTTGGGGAAGATTAATTTTGTCAGTAGGTTCATACCTAATTTTGTAGGCTTGGTAAGACTAGTAACACTCTTGCTAAAGAAAGACCTGGTTTTAAAATGGACTACAGAAGGAAGGCAAGCCTTTGAAAAGGTTAAGAAGGCTATCTCAACAGCCCCAGTGCTTAAAAACCTAGTTTTTTCCAAGCCTTTTGTAATGTATGTCTATGGAGGAGAGTTAAGTATTGCTGCTATCTTGACACAAAAGGATGATAGACTGGAGGGAGAACACCTAATAGCCTTTTGCTCAAGAAATCTTAGGGATTATGAAACTAGGTATAAATTTGTAGAGAAACAAGCATATGCCATATTAAAAGCCCTCAATAAATTTAGGCATATGGTATCAGGGAGCAAAATTCTAGTACTTGTAGCTCACCCAATTATCAGAGAATACATCATGGAGGGAGAAATCACTAAAAAAAGAGCCAACTAGATTACTAAGATCCTTGAATATGATGTAGAGGTCAGACCCACCAAGTTAGTTAGAGGCAAGGGTTTGTGCCAACATATGACCCAAGAGCTTGAAAAGATGATACCTGGGGAGACAGATAAAAGAGAGACAGAGACGGTGTTAAAGATACAAGAGGTAGATCAAGAATCTTGGGTCACAAGCAGGATTCATTTTATAAAAAATGGGATTTATCAGAGAGAACTCCCTCAAACTAAGAGGAGATACTATAGAATACAGGGAGTTCATTTTGTTTTAATTAAATAGGTCCTTCTCAAAAGCAATTCTGATGGTAAATTGTTAAGATGTGTGGAACAAGCTAAGGCTAAGAAAATACTACACGAGATGCATCATGGAATATCAGGGGGGCATTTTTATGCAAAGACCATAGCTATAAAGATAAGTGAGGTAGGATATTTTTGGCCTACTTTATTTGTAGATTGTTATCAACTGGTTAAAAAATGCCAATCCTACCAATATTATATGGGGATGAGGAGGAATGCAGCAATGCCCCTTAGTCTGATAATTATGGATGAACCTTTTACTCAATGGGGTCTTGAATTCATTAGAATGATAAATCCAGTGTGTAATATGGGTCACAAATGGATATTAACTGCCACAGATTATTTCACCAGATGGACCGAGGTAGTCCCACTTAAAGAAGCAACAGAAAATGTGATCCTAGATTTTCTAGGAAGTATCACTACTCACTTTGGGGCTCCTCACACCATAATTTCAAATAATGCTAAATCATTTCTGGGGTCTAAAGTATCTGACTTTGCATTAAAACATGGAATATATCTAAAAACTTCATCTAACTATTACCCTCAAGGTAATGGTTTGGTAGAATCAACTAATAAGAACTTGATTAGACTCATCAAAAGAGTAGGGGCCGATCATCACAAAGAGTGGCATAAAGTGCTTAATTTAACACTATGGGATGATAGAATCATGCCTAAATAGGTGATCAAAATGTCCCCATATGAGTTGGTATATGGAAAGTTAGTTGTAATTCCCCTAAGCTTGGAGATCCCTGCTCTCCAGTTGATCAAACAAATTGAAATTAAAGAAAATGGCCCCATGCAGGTTAGACTTGCAGAACTTTTGAAAGTTTAGGAGAAGAGGGATACAGCCCATGATTCATTAATTAAGCATCAAATAATGTTTAAAGACTATTTTGATAAAAGGACTTCAAATCCTCATTTTGAAGTAGGCTCAATTGTTTTGAAATGGAATGCAAGAGCCACCAAGATGGGTCAGCATAATAGATTTGAAGCATTATGGACTGGTCCATATAAAATTTGCACATGCAAGTAGAAGAATTCATTCAAGTTGGAATCAATGGAAGGAGAACCTAAAGAGATTCCTATAAATGGAATCTATTTGAAGCATTTCAGTTAACTTGGGTGTCTAATGTATTATAGTTAGATAGTTTCCCATTCTCGTATTGTTTTTTTTCTTTCTCGTTGTTGTTTTCCCACTTTTCTTTTAAATAAGTGTTTTTAAACACAGATTTGGTGGCTCAAAAAGTTAAAAAAAAAAATATTCAAATTCTCGAAGCATTGAATGTTTCCCAAATCTTTAGAAATCTCCAAGGTACCTTGCACTGCCACTTGCATAACGTGTCTCTCTCACTGTCTTAGGAAGTTTGAGTAGGATTCGCTAACAGTTGTCTGAGTTTAATGCCATTTGAGACTTAATAGGTCCATAAATACCTCTTAGCAAGAGTTAAAGTTTACAAACTCTCAAGCATTCTTGCATCTATGAGAAAATATCTTGCTACTTGTAATATTTTTTAGTGCCTAACAAAT
Organism: Torreya grandis; assembly: GCA_037957365.1. Taxonomy (NCBI): domain Eukaryota; kingdom Viridiplantae; phylum Streptophyta; class Pinopsida; order Cupressales; family Taxaceae; genus Torreya; species Torreya grandis. The sequence continues at coordinate 1,475,816 of JARHVA010001526.1, read as the reverse complement.
TTGTTTCAGTGAGAGTGTTTCTGTTTGCAAAAGGTTCACACCAGTTATCACAGAAAGGACATAGAGATGGTGGGAGCATCATCTTCACAACAAGGAGTTATGATGTATGAATCCTTTGATAGGTTTCTGGTAAGTAAGTCATATGCTTCAGCTCCCATGCAACCATTGAAAGCCTATCTAAGGACCAAAATTTTGCAAGTTGGTCAGGTAAGTGACCCAACAAAAGTAAAGGATTATGTAGATGGAATCATGGACCCAATATTACAAAGAGCCATCAGCAAAACCCTTAGAGAAGGGGCACATCAAAGGTGTCTTTAGAGGGCCATAGCAGGGCAATATAAGACATTTTCCATGAGGATATGGACCTCATAACTAGCACAGTTCCTTGTACCAGCTATGCATCCATGCCCTGACTTAGTTGAATTATGCATAGACTTGCTCCATGCACCCTCATGCACCATTCAATAGGGTCCTTTCATGGTGTAAATCACACTACAAGCTATCAGAGATATGTTAACCCTACACCATGATAGTATAGCAACATTTCCCACTATTGCTAAAATGCAAAGGATGTGGGCTAACATCAATACCCAATTAAGGTTCTTAAGAACTAAATTGCAAATGGGCGATGACAATACTACTATGCCCACACTCCCTACAACAAGAGCCCAATTCACACAAGTCAGCCAAGATGCACTATCCATGCTAGCTTTCATCTTCAGTATGAAAGATGATATGGTAGTTTATGCAGAGAAAATGGCTATCCTCTTTAGGTTGAAGACCATCGATAAGACCTAGGAATATCAGCTCAACTTTTTAGAGCAAATTGCTTTTTCAATGGTGGAGAAACTGGCCTAATTCAAATCAAAAGGAGTGTTTAGGTACTCTTTTTATTTGTTTCACCTCATGCTATACCAGAACACTGACCTCTTTAGCCAACATATGCATCTAAACATGTATGACCCAAGTTTTGATCCCCAAAGGACCATTCCTATGTCTACATGGACACATATTTTGTCAAGGACTAGTGACCCATATGAATTCTAGGAACTATTTGTTACCCCTACTTTTTGCCACCTCAACCTTGAACTAGTCATGAACATATTATTTCCCAGTGTTTCAAACATCTTAGCCAGTTTCCCAATTTTGTGTGACTTCTACTTTGGATCCCACCATACGATTATAAGAGTTCAATCTTTTTGTGGGGAATCAATGTTGCTACCGAAGTTTATAACTCTTAGGTTAGCATTCTTAGAGGTCACCAGGAAAGTGTCAGTAGTAGACAATGATTATGGTTCTAGGAAATGGAAGAGGAAAATGTATGATCTCCCATGGATGACAAGCAACATAGTTTTATAAACTAGGGACGCTGAAATTTTGCTACTTTGAAAGCTAGCCTTTCTAGGGTTCCTGTTAGTTGAAGATAAGTGGGTATATGACCCAAATGGTTACATAGCTTCCTAGATAAAGACTAACAAGGTTGAAACCAGGATTGTGCATGAGGGCTGCCCTTTTTGGGAGACCATGAGAAACCCTATAGAAGATGCTCCTAATTTTTATGTTGAATTAATAGATTTGCCCCTTCTGCAAAATAGACCATGGGAAAGTTTCTATGTTAAGCAAAGGGATTATGATCCCAAATTTAGAATGACTTCTGGCTTGAGAATAAAATTAAAGAATAAAGATTGGGATGCAGAGAAGATAAAAGCTTATTGGAAATATAGGCAGGAAATTTCTCAAACCACCCATTCTTTCGAGAATGTAGACACAGATGAGAGATGGGAAGAACTATGGGATGAGTGCCATATCTCCCTTACATCTAGCCTGGAGATAACTAATTTGCCAACATGGGGTATAGAGCAGGAAGGCAAGCCAAGCCAAGAGCCATAAACCTTAGAACAAACTACAACTGTAGCAACTGTGTCAGTTTGGCCCTAACCTCTCAGCATCTTGGAGAAACAAAAGAGTGTGGTTCCTTCACCATTGAAAGCTTCCCCATCATCAAAAGTCATTAAAGTTCCCAGTTCTCCACAAGCATCATTGATGGTAGTAGCAGATGTGGAAGGAAAGAGAACATACCCAGAAGAGGAGACACCCAAGAAATGAAAGAGGGTGCAGTTTTAGTTGGCTACAAAAGAGGAGACAGACACCCAATAGTGCCAATTATAGAGTTCTAGAATTGCTCCTTAGGTAAGTATCATTCCTCCTCTTTCTCAATCTATTTCTTCTCCCATTGGCATGATGATTTCATCTAGCTAGATAACATCCCCTGACACTTCTACCATTCCCATTTCTCACTTCACCCCATCTGTGCCACCTCAGGCTTTAACATTACCCCATTTCTCCCCCTCTATTCCCAAAAAAGTTTCCCCTCAAATTGCCCATAGCCAACAATTGGCTATTTAATATGGTCTGCCACAGGGACATCCTTTTGTGGGTGGGCACATTGCCTCTCCTTCTACATTTTAAACCTAAGTAGATGCTACATGGAAGGCAAGGGAAGCTTGAAGAGAGAAAAAGAGGACAAAGGAAAATAAAGCACTGTCTACAACCCATCTGTGGTCACAATTTGATCCAATTTAGCAACAATTGATGGTGACCCATTTGTCACTAAATGTCATCAAGCCAGCTAAGCAGATGTAACTTGAGGATTACATAATGAATGCAGTGGCCATTGACATGTCCCTTTTCAGGCCCCAGGATAGAATTTAACTATTGACTGAATCCACTTCTACAGTCACTGAAGACTACTTGAAGACATCAAGGAGGCTACAAAAGATGGAGGCTGATTTGGCCAAGGAGAAGGTAAACTATAATAGTTTGACCACAAAAATTAATAGAAAGGATAATGAAATAGTAAATCTAAATAAATAGTTACAAGAGACTATTTCTCTTTAGATTCATCGAGGAGTCCAGGCCTAAAATAATTCTTTAAAGGCCGAGCTCACGCAAATAAAGGCTACGATGGTGACCCTGAGGTGGGAAAAAGCAGAATGTCAACACAAGCTACTAACTGAATAAAATAATACTATGGCCATTCAAGCCTAGTTCTAAGTGGAGCAACAGAGAGCGACACAATTGACACTGGAGCTGGCTAATAGGCCAAGCAATGTTGGAGTGATAAAACTGGTAAAGGAGCTCTACGAATCCATGTGGAAAGAATCTCCTCAGAGATTATTCAGCTCAAGCCTTCTCTCACCTTCCTGTTAAATGCATAGAAATTTTGTGAAAAGGTGGAGGATTCAGTGAATAACACTCTGACTATAGTTTTTGACAGAGTCATGGACTCTGAAATGTTTCTACAAAAGCTCTATGATGCAATGGATGTGACATTGGCAGCCGTAGGAATCACTGACAGAATGGTCATCGTAAAGAGAGTCAATGAGGTTCTCAGTTGCAATTCCACTACCAATAGTTGTAGAGAGCTCCTCGAAATCATGAAAGAAGGCATCAGTGAAATGAAACAACATATTGAAGATCTAGTGTGATTAGGTCTTCCTTCTCCATTTCCTGATGATAACACAGTGCTAGTGGTTAATCAAATTGAACCATTGCTGCTGGCCAAGCAGAATGATCAAATAGTTTTTCAAAACTTATGGGATGATTCCTAAGTCTCGAAAGTAGAAGCTATTCTGGTACCTATTTCCCAGCTCGAATTCAAATTGAAGGCTACAGTTCAAATTTTGCAAAAAAATTTGCACAAGGATATTATTAATGTTGATTTAGCCTTTAATGAATTGCAGAAGAAGCAAGGGTTATCTAATCATGAGTGGTCCACCTACCAAAAAACATTGTTGAAGCTATAAAATATTTCAATTTTGATCTAGCGGGAGTGTGGTTTCTTTTTTAGTAGGCTCAAAAGCCCTTAGGGTCACTAATAACTGTAGAGTAAAAATTTTACTCTATGTTGCATTCTAATTTTTAGGCACGCACTGCAAGTTTTGTTCCCACATACCTTGGTATTTGATGGCAATGTTTAGAAATAGAGCATGGCTTCTATTTCCCTTTTTATTCATTTGATCCATTTTTGGCTAAGTGTCAAAATTAAGCAGAAGCTACCAAGTGGCATTGTCTGAGGCACCTTTCATTTTTCCTACAAGTTGGTTAGGATGTGCCATGTGTTTAATAACAACTCAGAAGAAAGAACCATGTGTTGGCATCCATGTTTCATATTGGCACCTGCATTTCATTTATTTTTTAGTAAAAGTCTTCAACAAGCTAAGTATCATGATCAGGCAAAAAGCACCGAGTGGTAATCACTAAAGGCTCTAGATTACTTTTGTAAAAGAAAGTGGAAGTCACCATGTGTTGGCATTTGAAATAAGGTGATTCAATGCCTTGGTTTAATAAGGTGGTTCAATGCCTTGGTTTAATATTTTTGGTTCAATACCTTGGGTTATGTGTAAATGGTGCACAGTGTTGAACTATTGAACCATTGAACCATTTTCAGTTCAATGGGTAGTTCAAAGGAGCATCCCAAATACCAAAGGACAAGTGCCCTTTTAGAGGGCAAGTAAGGTGAAACCAAACCGATCAACCGGAGGCCACCAAGTGTCATCAACTGAGCCCCTTTCTACTCCATTCTCAGAAGTAGTGGAGATTGCCACGTGTCTTTTGTTAAAGAGAAGCAGAGATTGCCACCTGTCTCCATGCCCCTTTTAAAGGTTTCTTAAGCAATAAATGCAGTGAGTCTTATTTCTATTAAAGTCATTAAGTATCAAAGAAGTGGATTGCAATAGGTGTCAAAGGCAGAACATTCCTGAGCAAGATATAGTAAGAATATAGGGAAAGCAAAAAGTGTCGCATGTCTTTGATAAATGTTGTAGAAAGCACCAAGTGTCATTCTCTAGTGTCTCCTAAGAAATAAGTAGATTTTTAGTAAATTGACTAAGTGTCCTCTTTTGTTTCAATAGAATAGAGGGTCCTGTGTATCTATTTCAACAAGGAAACTGTAGGAAGATAAAATGTTTAAAATCTAAAAACTATCTTCTAATAGACACTTCCAGCTCAGTTAGAGTTCAATTTGGGCCGCAAGTTTGGGAACACACAGAAAATCTGGAGGGAATCCAAGGATCAAGAGAAGGAAAATAAAAAGAGGGAAACTCAGCAGAGTTATTTCTAGTAGATGGAGGAGTTCACTGGGTAGATATTTGGGGGCCTGCAAACATTAAAAGGGCCGTCTATTTATCCCCTAGGAGAAAAGGTAGAATGGACAGTTGCGTGGGTAAGCATGTGATGTAATGAGAGATTTAGGCTTAAGAGGAGGCACTAGAGATGAATCGACACACCATGGTCAAGGTAGCTACCCTGCTCTGGCATGGCCCTTCCTGACAAGACCAAAATGCATCCAAGGCATTGAATGTGCCGGATTTCATATTATTTTATCTAAAAATTCGAGGCTATAAAAGGAAGTAGAGGTATCATCAAACTAAGGGGGGATACTCAAAAAGAGAATTTTTAGAGAGAATTATTGTCAAGAGTTTTTTTTAACTTTCTAGAGCTATGATTAGGAATATCATTTGCCTTTATTCTATTTTCTTAAGTTTTAAAGTTTATGTAACTGTGCATGTTTTTGTGCCTTTTACGTGGATGAAGAATTAATGAGAAGACAGAGTTTTGTGCCTTTGTTGATGTTCCTGTATCATTGTGAAAGTAGTCTAAAACTGTGAGCCTCTATTTCTATTATTTCTATCTCTTACATTAATCATGCCTCATCTGCTCTTTAATGTAATTGAATCTTACATATAGTTTCACTGTGCTCAAGATTAAGGGTCGAATTACATTCAGGTGCATCGCCATAGTTATATTTTCTTTCATGCATTTGTGTTTCTATTAAAATTCTTATCCCTTTTCCCCCCAACACTTGATATAAAGAAGAGACCATCTTCTTAAAAATCTAGAGCTTGTTTCAAGTCGCATATCCCATAGCTTAAAACTTCCCATTGTTGGTGTTAAAACAAAGCACAATTTTAAACATCAACAGGCTACTAATTGATCAAAAGTGGTTGCAAAAGATGCTCATCTCCTAGGCATTTTATCACTCTAAAGCTCCAATATCTCAAAATGGTTAATGCACAAATGAACCTATAGTCAATCAAAATTTCTATATCAACCAACTTTTTTATTCAAGAGTAAATTACCATTTTGCCCATAGCTAGAACCCCGTAGCTCCATTTTACAAACCATTTTGTTTAACAAAATCATGAAAATGATACCTTTTAAATCACATATGCCTTGATATATCAATACATCATATATAGCATACACAAATCCCTATACCTCTTTTTTACCCCAACATACATTTTGGTACCTACCAATCAAAAACACGTTCAAATAACCTAGCCCAATCAATCAGATTTTTAATCTATTCAGTCTACTACCAACTCATTTGCCTACCACGACATGAACATTTCTAATCTCTATTATACCCACACACAAAATTTGGTCCTAACCAATCAAGAACACATTTCAAATTCACAATAATTCAACTCTCACCAATTAACTAAAAGACTTTCAATCTATTCACTACATACCAACCTAGTTAATATTCATACACCACTAGTCATCACTTTTGGCTCAACCTCCTCTATCATAGATCTCATTCCTCTCCTTAAAATGGGGGAATAATTCCTATGATATCAAAAAATTACCTAGTATCCTTATCCACTTTTATAGGTAAATACACCTTGTTTTTTACATCTACAGAATCCAGATTAATAACATTAATCAGTAGAAATTGGTCAAAATTATACAATGGTTTAGAGTATATGGGTCACTTAGCATCACTCAACTTAGATTGGTCAAGATTATATAGTGATTCAGTTTATGTGGTTCATTCAACATCACTTGGGCATATAGAGGGATATACTATTAGTTTAAAGATACACAGAATACTTATATACAATGGTTTAGATTATATGGACTCATAGTGACTTTGATATAGACTCAGACTTAGATACCAGATTTGGGGGCATCTACATTACTAAATATCTCATACATATAGCTTCATACAATATGACAAAGTTACATGACTAAATAGCAAATTATGGGCATAGTATATAACACATTGTTTTGATCTCTAATTTTTCACATGGGACATGACATGATAGATCATGACACATATGGTTATACATATTTCTAGATTATCCATATGCATCACTCACATAACATATATTGGGGGCATGACTAGATGATCATGTTATTCAACATCTAGAATTATACAGATTGGAATGGCAAGATAGGGCATTTTCTTCTTACACATTTACCAGAGTTTTTAGATTATACCCATGCATACCCAAGTTGTCACTAGGTTAGATTAATATGATCATCTATAAAAGTTGGTCCATAGCATTACTCAGACTTAAGATTTTGTGTGGGATAAAGGATAGACTTTGGTTTTGGACCTCCAAGTACTTCTCATTTCTAGTTCATATTATTCAGAGTGGGGGCATGACATATCTTGCTCTTTATAACATACAAATTATATACACACCTTCTAGATTACATGAGTTTATGTGGGAGAGAGGGTGAACATTGATTTTGGGACTTTGAGTATTTCTCATTTCTCATTTTGATTCAGTATAAGGGGTGTCCATTATAAGGATTCCTTTCTATAGGAACTATTCAGATTCAGTATAGGGGGCATCTATTATATGGATTCCTTCTTTCTCTAGGCATTATTTAGATTTAGTAAATGGGGTATCTATTTTAAGGATTCCTTATTTCTCCAAAAAATATTCAATTCCTTATCCACTTCCTTGACTAAGAGGTTGGATCATTTTTATTACACTTATCTCCATATAGGTAAGTTCAAGTATGCATCTTCTTTCTTTATTTTACTCTAGTACTTCATTTCATTGAACCAATTGATTAAAAGGGGGATAAATGCATACACCCTAAATTAGTCAAGCAACCACACATATCATGTATTTTAGATTCCTTTCATAGGATACTTTAATTGGAGAATATGAGTCTTATTCACATCTAGCCATTTTTTTTGTCTAATTTGTTTGGGTCTTGTTTCATACCCTAGACACCTTTTTGACATTTCCTAGTCATTCATAACCTTCTAGACTCAACCCTTACTAACCTAAGTTAATATTTTAATGCTTATTCCATTCCCATAAGTCCTATATCCTCTAGATAATAGTGATCAAATATGACTACAACACTAAAACCCAAGGTGTCGAGTTTCTAATGTTTTTGTCCAAGTGCAAATTTGATTCCAAAGGTCAGTTTCTCCTACAAGATGACTCTTACCCCTTTTATTTGCTTCATTCCTAAGATTTTCAATGTTATCCAAATGTGAATAGAACTCCCAGATTTTAAATAATGAGTCTCCTTTATAAAGGACTACATAAGGAATTTTATATCTAGTACTTACTACTTTGGCACATTAGACATAATAAAAATTAGTCAATAGTATATATCAGCATTCTACACCACACATAGACTTGCATGATTGATCAAAGAGGGGCATATAAAAATTTCATTCTTGCATCTATTATGTATATGGATTATGCATGTTTCCAAAGGGATAACTACATCATCTCTAAGACCCTAGCCTAAGAGTTAATGTAGGTAGTAATCAAAACAACATGGGTTCTTGATTCTGTGATCATTCTTCCCCTAATCCAATTTTTTTCCACCTTTTGATTTTGATGTATTCATTATTTTCATGTGTGTAGATGGATACATGTATCAAATATTAAAATGGACTTATGGTGAGCTTTGATGACTTCTAGCCCTTGAAATTTGGTATGCAAGCTCATATTAACCAGGAAAACAAAACCTAGAAAGCTTCGATCCTCAGGAGAATAACATCAAGAAGGAATATAGCATCAGACACTAGGGTGTCCTATTTTTGACACTCATATCCAATCAAAAAATAGAAGCTAAATATATATTCTTGACAGTGTCTTAGTCTTGTTCTTCAAATTCTAACTTCAGAATCCTCTGTTTAGTTTGAATTTAGATAAATTAATTTCTATTTCTCTTGTTTAATTATCAGTTAAAATCTATATTTTTCCCTATCAAAGTATATTTTTTTGATCATTCTCGAGCCTTATTATTTAATATCTAAACACTAGATTCCTAAAATAATAAAAAGTAATCTAAATTTTTATAGGTGTATAGATTTGTCCTGAAAAATATCTCAAAATTTTGCTAAAAATTGGTGTATATTTTAGGAGTTATGGTCAAATTACTATCATCTTTTATTTCATATTTTTTTGGCTAAAAATAGCTGGTAACATAATCATAACTTTTGAATTTTTATATGTTTTAATTTAAAGTTTTACAGGTATATGAAAATTTATCCCATCTAAAAACATCCAAGAATTTTTTGACAAACTTATTTATATTTTATAATTTAGCATTAAAATATTGACTCCTAACTTAACATTTTATTTGAATATTTACATATGCCAAAGACTCCCTAAGTAAAAATACTCACCTTATTTACTTGTAGGTCTTAAAATGGGGCGATTTATTTAAAAAATCATGTTTTATATTAATGTTTAATTTTAAGTGATTAAAAAACAATTAACATCTCATTTTGGTGCTTAAAAGTCAAGTCACATTTATTTTTAGGCTCTAAGAAAACGTGCTTACTTTTTAAAGCTTTTTCATTTCATGCAAGTTTCTTTGTTGATTATTATTACTTGATTGTTTTGTGGGGATATTTTGTGCATACTCTCTCCCATTTTTTTCTTTTGGCTTAGTGTTTAGGGTGTCATTACCTTGTCATGAGTCCTTAGGGAGATATGAATAGGACATAATTACTTGGAATAATACCAACCTCATTATTCAATGGGGTACATAAATTGAGGCATCTCCAATGGTATCTTAACTAGTGGTTTTTCATATCTTGGTTGTGCCTATATAACTTTATTGAAACCCTTATGGTTGAAGTGGTTGTAAAAGGACTAGACCCTTTGGTGAATGGACCAAAATATCTCACATCTAATTGATGGATATTTACAAGGTTACCACATACCAAAAGGTATTTCAATACCATCTAAAAATCCCTCAAAAACATTAAATTAAGACTCTTTTTTCCATACATATTCATAGATGCAAGGGTGTAAAGGTTAACATACCTTGAAGATATAGTTTACATACAAACCTTTTGAGAGAAGGGGGAGTGTAAAAAATATACTAATAATTTCAATAATTTATTTAGTGAATATTAGATTTTATCCTCTTTGAAGGTAATTATATCAATAGACTCAATGAATGTGGAGTAATCATGTTAGTTTCTAAAATAAAGTTGATAGATTAAGTATTATATTGATTGATTGTGGTGTCAAAACTTTGTCCTAATTTTCATACACCTAGACAAAAAGGTGTTACTCTGTTTATGTTCTTTGTCTACATTTGTTCAACCTTGTATATTTCATACCTCCTTTGTGTGGAATTGTACCATTAATCTATTTACATTCCATGTCTAAATTGGTCCTTTCTACCACTTGTGTCAATTTTTTTGATATCACACCTCTCATATGTGAAATTTTACCATTATTGTATCCATGTTCATAGTAAAAATTGGTCACATCTACATTCAAATTTGTTTGATGCATATATACCTTTCTTATCTGAAATTATATTGTTCTATGTGAATTTGGACCTATTCTAATTTTTTTTCTAAGTTTATAGTTCCAAATCATTTCAAGACTAGGATTTAATTCTAGTAATTATGTGTTATTTTATGATGTTCAAATCAAATATCTTTAATTCGAAAATCTTTCCTTGGTGATTTTTAACTTATGTTCCCATTTATGTTTAGATATATCTCAAGTTCAGACACAATCTAGTCAACTCTATTCAAAATAAATTGTTTAAAGTCAAGATGTTTTTAAATTAAATTTATTTATATCAAACATTCATTTATATTTTCAAATATGCTTCTATATTTATTTTAAATCATATCCTTATCTTTATATTCAATCTCCCACAACTATTGGTTGGGATCGATGAAGTCATAACATCCATCTTTTATCTTGTTCTAATGTAATTACAAACGAATCTTTCCCCTTGAATTTATGCTTACTTAGGAACATCCTTCAATGAATCTTCTATCTCTTTTTCAATTCATTCAATGGCATCCATTGTAAATTTAGATATAACTTATGAATGATATAGTTATACTAGCAAAAGGGAACCCATTTTGATACCTTTATCCCACACCCATTTGATTTATAAATTACAACATTCATGTAAAAAATCAAATTCATTTAATAAATCTTGAGACGTCATATTTTACCAATTGGTCACAACCAAAATGATTGTGTATCCACATACTAAGCCTTTTTGTGAAAATAATCCAAATCCTAAGTGGTACTAAAAATAATAATATTGTTGGTATCATAAGATTCAAGGACATTAAATTAACCAATGTGGTGGGTTTAAGGTTTATTTCTAAGGTTTTATTGATCATGGAGATATCATGATTGAGATCCAACAATAACATAATATGTTAAATCCAATTAATAAATCCTGGTAAGACATATTTTACCAATTGGTCATAATAAATATGATTATGTATCCACATACTAAGCCTTTTGATGAAAATAATGTCCAACCTAAGTGGTATAAAAAATAATAATATTATGAGTATCATAGGATTCAAGGCCATTCACTTAATTTATGTTTTAGGTTCAAGCTTTATGTCCAAGGTTTGATTGACTATGGATATATCATTATTAAGACACAACAAACATGTCAACCACCAAGTCTAGGCCCATATCTAAATCAAGGTATGATAGTCCATCAGATTAGCCAAATATTGTTAATTTTTTCTTATACCTTTGACACTTGGTCTAAATCTCTAGTACCTATTCCAATCTTAGAACCATAATGAATCCAATAATTTAATTATGTCTTATCATTACCACTACAAGAGCCATCAACTAATGTAGATATAATTCAATTCAAGTACGAAAACCACTCACTCAAGAAATGCCAAGATCATTTTCCCAATCATAATTATACTAATTCATTTTAATTTGTCCCCTAACCATTATACATTCCATTGTGATCCTATCATTCATTCAAGGCCTATATTCCATTATCTAATAAAATTATTTATCTAATGATTATCTATATGTACACTCCCTATAAAAATATTTTTCAAATATACTATGAATATACCTTATTTATAGGTTTAAAGGAAGTATAATCAATGGACAATGAAGATCAAAATAACATCAGCACAACCTACATCAATAATAAAATTATACTAGAGAATCTATTTAGAATTGGTATGGGTTAGAGATGAAACATTCAACATTATGAATCTCTTAATACTCCATTGAATTGAGATGCTAAAAATTAAAAAAAATCAAAAATATCAAAATTAAATTAAAAGAGAATGATAAAAAAAATTTCCAATGGTGAAAACCATGTTTATGGCACCTTAGGAAAGTATCATGATGAAAACCAAGTTTCTGGTGTCATGTATAAGTAATTTTTTGTCTACAAGTACCTTGAAACTTGGAGGCATCCTTGTCTACATAAAACCCATTATATTATCATTGTATTACCTTGTCCTGAACCATATTTATGTTCATCCTATTCTGATCCAATTTTTCCTTCTTGTCTTGATCTCAATAAGAAAGTGGAATTTATTTTGAGCCCTATTTTGGAAACTCTTGGTATATCCTCTAAGAAATAATATGATGATTGGACATTTGGTTCTCACCTAACATGGTAATTGGAGATTATTTATTTTCTTATCATCTGCTATTATCCAATCTAATCATTTTAATATTGTCATTTTTTATTTACATCCCATCCTAGTGCTAGAATAGGTTTTCCCTTTACTAGTGATCTATTATGGGTATAATATTCTAAACACTCCTAAACATTACATTCCATGATCTCATCATTTTTTGAGTTAATTACATGCTCTCACTATTTTGAGAGTCAAATAATTTTGCATCTCATAATTATCTATTGAGTTGAGATGCCAACAACTCAAAAGTATTTAAATTTTTCTAAAATCCAAAGCATTCATAACATTAAAATATCCTAAAAATAAAAAAATGACAAAATATTTAAAAAAGATATACAACCATAAAATATAAAAACATTTACCTTGTCTTAGTTCTATTCAAATATCTTTGATCAATCTTAAATCCTTGGGATGTGTCCTTCCTAAATATACCATATTGGAGCAAAGCCAAATCAAATCATTCTAATTTAAGCTCACCACTTCCACCCTATTTAGTGTAAATTTAATTATGTGACTTATTTTTGGATGTTACACTCCTAATTATTCCCCTTGAATGTATCCTTGTTTGGGGACATCCATTACAACCATTATTATCATAGTGAGATGACCTAATTTTTTTTGAGTGTCTCTTCATTTAGAGTAAAAGTAGATTTATGAATATAGTTCCCTATACAAAATTTGTATTTTTTTAATGCATGCACAACCCATAACTATAGTTACACATGTAAAATTATTTTAATTAAGGTGATCACCCCTAGAGGATTCTATGAAGAAGATTATTAATCTAATAAATGCATGTAGTTCAAGGTGTATAGTCATGAAATTCATAATTGTAATCCCTAAACTGAATAGGATAAAAAATCATCCCAATAGGACCATATAGATGTCATTACCTTATGTAAAATACTCACACCTACATAAATTAGGTTATTGATTTAGGTACAATAATTCATGCCTCTTTCAGGATAATTATAAAGAGCATTTCGTATAGATCATTAAACCATATAAACACTATTAAAGGTGAAGATAATTCTAAAATGGTTTTCCAATTTCCTTCATACACTATTCCATTATTCAAGTAATCAGAACATACAATATTTTATTTAAAATCCAAGACTCATAATGAAAAATAATCATTGCACCAACAAATTCAAGTCTTAACCATAATTGGATCAGCTTAGACAAGAATGTTTACATCAATCTATAATAATATATAAGCTTCCAAATATGTTCTTTCTCATTAAACTTCATACATATAAGAGTAATGCAATGGTACATTCTTATACAAATATTTATAGCAAGATCTCATAAATTTAAAAATCATTGCACCATATTTAATATTTACACTTAATGCTAGACACAAGTTGAAATATGATTTAATTATATGTTCATACCTTAATCAATTTAATAAAATCCAAACTTTCAAGATCTATATGCATGACTACAATATCAAGTAACTAAAAAAAACTAATTATGTAATAATTTCCTTAAAATTTCATGAATGCTATTCACTTGATTCAAGCATGCAAATTTTCACAATCACACACTCTTTTATGTTTGTAGTGGAATGAATTAAACTTGCTAGTGTATTGAAAACCTTCCACTTAAAAATTAAAAATTATTTATTATTCATAACCCATTCTCAAAAAACTCATGAAAAAATATTACACTATATCTACCTTGCAGGGCCACTTGTCAACACCAATGATAATGTATTTGACTCTGATAATCACTTGTTATAGCCATATAAATTAGAAACAACCTTACTACAGTCATACAAATAACAAAATAAACTAATTACATATCTCAAGAATTAAAATTCAACACACTATAAATTCATACATCCAACTAATAACCAACTCAAGTTCATTTTAACTTGGTTGTAGCTTACTAGATTTTTGTTTAACCATACCACCAATTTTAGCAAGCCAATAATAAGAATTTATTTTCAGCCATCAACTAGACTAGAAACAAGATAAGATTATCATTGAATAATGCCACAAAAATAAGATAATGATGAACTAAAAATGACTCAATTATGACAATCAAGAACACTCAACTCATACCCATATATTTCCATTGGCATAAGTATGAAAGTATACAAAGTTTAATAACCTTTTACATTCTAAGTGGATGATACAATATTTAAAAGTAAAAATAAAAACTCCTAAGATCATGCTACTAGAAGAATATTTAATTATTGTAGTATATTTCTCTTTTTAAATGATAAAATATAGTCATATTAAAATTTGATTTTATTTCTTAATACTTAATTGAAAAATACTTTAGATATGTGTTTCAAAGGTTAAATAGAGGAGATTAAAACCCAAAAATTATTTTTGATATCATTCTATGAGTTATGAGAAATAACTAATTCAATTCTAGGTTTATATGAAGAATGAAACATATTATTTTACATTTGCAAGAGGTTATTGTAGGAATAATAAATAGAAAGAGTAATTTTTTAAACATGCTACATGAAAGCATTTAATCACTACAACTAAGTAAGAATAGTGAAAAACACATCATGAAACTCCATAATGAAAGAGAAACCACCAAATGATCCACACACTGTCTTGACCCATCCTATGAGCCCCTCATTGATGGCCCTCACCACCCCAACCATCAGCTAGGTGGTGGAGTCAGGCATTTAGGCTTTAGGTCAAGGTGTGAGCAAGATATTTTTAGCCATCATTCATAAATTTACAATAGTTATAGAACATCATCAAATAGGGTAGCCTCAATATTAAATACCAATAAAGCTAACAACACTACAAACAAAATTTCACAAATTGCACTTACAAAAATGGGCCTACCAAATCTATCAAGCATCTAACATAAAATAGAAAACCTAGATCTATATTTTTTTAAGAGCAAAGTAATGACCCCAATCAAATTCTAACCCAATAAATTCAAATGCAAGAGGTAAAATAAGGGAAAACAACACCCTTAACCATTACTTTAAAATGCACCAAAATTTAGGCAAAATAAGCCAAAATAAAAACATACAAGCTTGATTATCATGTCATATTTTCATAGATTGTCAATAAAAATCAATAGGATAAAATAAAAATAGTAATAATAAAAACTCAATAGCTGTAAAAATAATTACAATAGAAGAGAAACACCCATGTGGCCATTAAATAATTATAACACAAAAGAAAACACCCAACATACCATTTTAAGGTAACACTTCTAGTTATGGATAAAATAAATAGCTAGGGTTTTAATACTCTTTCCCCCAAAGACATTTCAATAATAAAACTAATTTATAAACCTTGTAGACCTAATACAATATTAATCTATAACCAGGTATGAAACCCCAACATTAAATTTATTTTAAAGCAAAATAAAATGGTTTTGTGAGATTTTAACTAGTTTTTGAGAGACTTACAGGTTCATAGATAAGTCTTATGACTTCCTCTTAAACTAGTAAGTATTTTATAAAATTGAAATCAGTATAAAAAATCAATCCAACCCTAAAAAACTATATAAATACAAAACCTTAGCAAGAATTAAAAAAACTATCACTTACTTGGCACAAATCTACCCTATGAAGAAGAAAATAAAATTCTCCTTGTTTACCCTTCACAAAAATAAAAATCTTGCCCAAATCCATCCATTTATTCCATGGATTGCTCTCTTTTTCTTCCTTATGCCCAACACAAATTTTCCCAAGCCATTAAAGCCTGCTGAGATGAATTTTGAGCCTCTATTACTCTCTATGGGAACCATTTTCCCTCTAGGGTTTATCCATAAGACAATGCAACAAAATGACATTTTTACCAATTAAAACCATCAATTACCTTTTTTTTGGGTGAAGAGTCAACATCTAAGGCCATAATTTTTCCTAATCATTAAAATTTTATTTTTACTTTCCTTTATCTATTTATTTATAAATAGATATACTTTATTTTTTTCTTTAACTATAATGCATGACCAAAGTCCGTAACCCCTTTATGATCATCATCATCTAACAAGAATTTATTTAAGTATGGGTTACTTCTTACCCATAGAATTATTAAATCAAGAACATTATGGAGTCCTGATCCATTATAATGCATGGCATTAACCTACTCGAGGCTTATTGGTAATAAAACCAAGACAAAAAGACTTAAATTAAATAATTTTAATCATAATATGACCCATGGTGGGCTAGAGTTAACAATCCCGATACAATATTAAAGTATTGAGCCCCTTAGTGACTAGAATAAAAAAATTTGACAACTAAGACAAAAGGAAGCTTATAACTAAGCCAACACACAAAAGACACCAATCAAAGAAAATAATTAAAACTAAATGTGGACATAACTATAATCAAGAAAACTAAAAATACCAAAATATCAATCAAGATCAGACAAATAAAATAAGAAAAAAAGAAAAACATTAGGAATATTGTAAATAATCAAGGATTATATGGCTCATTACTGCTATATTTCTTATCTATTGCTGATGTTACCTAGCTGCTCACTACCTTCAACATTATTACCCCAACTGTTAAAATCCACCTCTAGCTTAGCTCATGTACCTATGATCTGTACAACCACCAAAACACGGCATCAACAATATCTACTCTACATGAAAAATATCTATACATGTAAATCTAAACTAAATAATCATCATAATATAATACTATATTGATGGCATCATAAATATGGAAGATCAAAGTATGTTGCTATAGTATAAGATCAAATCAACATATATATGTAAGCATCAAATGATTAGTACTCAAAAATATGATAATACATATAATAATATCTATCAAAAAGAGTCAATTAAAAGGCTATGACACATGGAGCCTATCATTTGGAATTAGAGTTGATTAAAGACAAGATTAATTTATGTTACTTTTTGTTATCTTATTTTTATTTTTGATTGTTTGTTTAATTTTATTATTATTATCATGACTTAGTCTATTGTGCTAATGAGGTCATCATCATGGTGTCCCTTATCATGCACTTGTAATAGAGTCCATCCAATGGAATAAATCATCATTTTCATCATGGTTTTTATCATTGGTGTATTATTATCAATTGTCTATTGGATAGAGGGTCAGTCCTTACACACAATATGGCTAGTGTTGAACACAACTATCTATTGAGAGGGGGGGTGAATCAGTAGATCGGCTATAAATAGTTGATTTAAATTTTTTATAGGATATATCAATTCATATGCATATTAAATAATAAATTTAAATATCACATACACACAAAAGCACACTACACTAGATTTATATGCGGAAAACCCAAAGAGAAAAACTATGGCAAGAATAGTTGTTAAAATCTACTATTCTAATCCAACCTCATAGTTAAATCACCTTACTGGTAAAGCCACACTATTTACATTCAATGACACTTATCCTCAGGAGACACCCATCCTCTAACTAATCCCAACTTAGTTTTTTTTAAGGAACCAACCAATTAGAACTATGAAGATATAAATCTAGTATCCAAGAGAGATTCATGAAAGAATCTAGTTCTATTTCTCTATTAAAAGTCTATTCTATAACTACTCAATATCTTCACATTCTATATATGCTATTTCTTCCTCTTTTCTCAATATCTACACATTCTCTTTGTGCCTTTTCTTATTCTTTGCCTCACTCTCTATCCCATTGACTTTCACTCTATGTCTACATTCATCCTGAGTTGACACACTTCGAGTTTGCTCTAATAGCACCTTTTTGAATTGTGATAACTACAAAAGGAAAAACATGTTACAATGTTCAATATGTCATATATGTATAGACAATGAGTCTAGGGTTCCACATATTCAATTATGTTCACACTTTAACACCCATTTTTTGGTTCTCATTTAATACTACCTTGACATATACACTTTCTCATGTCTTGGTTCATGCAACACACTAAAATGGTTAGGTCTCTTTACTATGTTTGGAAACTACTAGATTTAGGTCATTACTACATCATTTCCTTAATCGATGATTGATCAGTTGGATCGATCAATCTTGAGCTATATGTAGACCTTTTAAGCTAACTATTTGTCTGGTCATGTCTTTGAGTGAGGATTATTCATCTTGTCTTTGGTGTTAATCACTATCTATCTTGAACCATCAAATGTATGCATTATTTATAATTTTGAAATAGAACCATCAATCTCTCTTACATTAACCATCAAAATCTTTCTTGTATCTTGATATCTCCTATATGATTGGATCGCATTCGATCCTTTTGATTATTTTAGACATTCTCGATATTTATCTTTATCTATATTATTTTTAGGAGTTTTTCATGGAAGAATTTCAAAATTTTCAAACTGGCCTTGTGTCCTTCATAATTATCCTTCAGTACTTTTAAGTGACCTTTCTCTTCAATCAAACTACCCTTCAAGATATTGTAAACTATCTTTCAAAACTTTGCATATGTACTTCAAAAACTTTGTAAATGTCCTTTATTCATTTGAACTATCCTTTGGACAAATTTTTGCAGGATTTTTGTTAAGGGCCCTTCAAGACAATTTTCATGGTATTTTCATCTAAGTGCCCTTTGGGACAATTTTCATGGTCTTTTTGTTAAGGTGCCCTTTGGGATAATTTCTGTAGGCTTTTTGCCAATGTGCCTTTCAAGATAATTTTCTAGACAAAATGTTTAAGTTCCCTTCATTTATTCACTCATATCTTTCAAAACTTCTATGTAGGTCACATACCCTTTGGAACTTTTGCAATGGTCCACATACCTTTTAGGTTTTTTTAATTGATCTCTTTAGAAGTTTTGAATAGTTAACTTACCCTTCGACATTTTGAAAATATCCCTTCAAAACATTTGAATGGTCCACTTGTCCTTTGAACTTTCTAAAAATATCCCTTCAAAAATTTTGAACCATATACTTACCCTTTGAACTTTATAAAAAGATCCCTTTGGAACTTTTGAATGGTTCACTTTCCCTTCAAACTTTTTGGAAAGTGCCCTTTAGAATTTTAAGTTCAGGCCAATTTTTTTGAAAGAATTCTCCAAGACACTTTCTCTGAAATAATTCCCTTATTTACTGTGGGATTTTTGTCTGATAGAATTATCTTTAACAATATTTTTGAAAGAATTCCCTCAACAAATACAAAGGTACAAAATTTACTAAGTATGGAAACAACCTTATGCATTTATAACATTTTATCTATGTATCCTTATGACGTAGAATTTAGACAACAAAGAATAGACACAAACTTGATTGTCATAGTGTGATCACTTCCTTCAGATGTTTCCATATGTGCAAGTGTTGATAACATCATCCTATGTGCTTATCCATATCTTGTCAAGATAACTATGTGAGTAGAGGAATTCAAAGTACACACACAAGTCTATTCAACTCAACACCTTTGTCAGTAATACATGATAACACATGATACTTTTGACATCAATGATAATTCTTTAGACCTCAATGACTATGTCTAATAATCTCCCCCTTTGTCATTGATGGTAACTCATCATTAGAATGACTTAAATCCTTCATATTCATTCTTATTTCTCCCCTTTTGACATTAATTACAAATATTCTCTACCATAATATGTCAAAAATCTACTCCTTTCCTAACATCTTAGTTGTTTTGATCTTTGAACCTGATAGGTTATAAAACTTTTTTGAGGAACTCCCCCTTAGGCAATGGTACATTAGCTCTCTTGGCTCCATGATTCTCCAAATTATCATCTATATAACATTGGTCTAAAAGACCAATCAATGATTGACATATCTCTATATATATAGGCATAATGATCTAGAGGCAACACACCTTTGTCACCTCTTTTGTTATCACATAGCAAAGGGACTGCAATTTTCTCACCAGACTGACTTTTATCTTAATCTAGGAGTTAATAATGTGCCTTCAATACTCCCCCTATATTTATGCCCTATCACTAGAATCTAGTGATGTGGTGTGGGAGTCACTACTCCCATCTTCTCTCTTAGATAATCAAATTACTCCTTGGGAAGAGGCTTGGTAAATATATCTGCAATTTGATCCTTTGTTGACACATTCTCAATTTTGACATCTTGATCTTCAATTTTTTATTTAAAAAAATGATATTTGTAGATATATGCTTGGTTTTGGAATGCATCACTAGATTCTTAGATATGTTTATGGCACTTGAGTTATCAAAAAATATAGAAATAGGTTCTTGGTATTCTACCTTGATGTCTCTGAGAGTTTGCTTTACCCATAAAACTTGGGTGAAACATGTTGCTACTACTACATACTTTGATTCTACTATAGAAAGAGTAACTAACTCTTAATTTTTACTTATCCATGACACAAGTATATTTCTAAGGAAGAGTGTACCACCACCAGTACTCCTATTATCCACACTTCCTACCCAATAAGCATTTGTATATGTAATGAAAGTGAGATCTTCACTTGTAGGGTGCCACAAACCATAGTTAATTGTGCTCTTGATGTGTCTAATTTTTTTTCATAGCATTGACATGTGACTCCTTAGAATATACTTGAAATCTTGAAACCATGTATACAACATGCATGATTTCTAGTCTTAATGCAGTTAGGTACAATAGGCTACCTATCATTGATATATACATAGTATTATTCACATCAAGAGACTCATCTTCTTTGGTCAACTTGTATCCAATTATCATGGGAGTACTAACCAGTTTGTTGTCTTCCATTATAAATTTCTTGAGCATATACTTTGCATACTTAGTTTGAGATATGAATATCCCTTCATTGGTTTGTGTAATTTGTAAACCAAGAAAGAAAGAAAGTTCTCCTAGCATAGACATTTCAAATTCACTTTGCATTTGTGTGGAAAATTATTTGCACATATTATTATTTCCACCTCCAAAGATGATGTCATCTACATAGACAACAATAATCAACATATGCTCACCTTATGATTTAAAGTACAAATTATTGTCTGCACATCCTTTACTGAAATATTGTTATTGCAAGTATTGATCCAATCTTGAATACTATGCTCTAGGTGCCTGTTTTAGACCATGCAATGCCTTCTTCAATCTACACACATATTTTTCTTCATCCACTAGCAGAAAATCTTTTGGTTGTTCAATGCAGACTTCCTATTCTAAGTTTCCATTCAAGAAGGCTGAATTTACATCCATTTGATATACTTTGAACTTATTATGAATAGAAAATGCCAAAAACATTCTTATGGATTCTAGTCTTGCCATTGGAGTAAATGTCTCTTCAAAGTCTATGCCTTCTACTTGTGCATATCCCTTTCACACCAATCTTTATTTATTTCTTATGACATCTTCATAGTCATTGAGTTTGTTTTTGTAAACCCATTTTTTTCCTATCACATTCTTGTTTGAGGGTCTAGGAACTAATTCCCATGTTTTGTTCTTTTCTATTTGACTGAGTTCTTCTTCCATGGCTTTTAACTGATTTTCATCCTTACTGGCTTCAACAAAGGTATTAGGCTCAATTTATAAAAATAGAGCAAAACTTACTTGATCCTTGTTCATTCCATCTCTTCTTCAATTCTAAGCTCCATTTTTGTTTCCAATTATCTGCTCCTTGGGATGATCTTTTTGAACAAACTTTGGAGGTGCCTTTACAGTCTTTTCTTCCTCCTCTTCACTATCTTCTTCTTCATTTTCTCCTTTTAATTCTTCAATTCTAATCTCCTCATCAATGTCAACTTGTTTAAAAACTTCTTAAACCTTGACATTTATACTTTCAACTATTTTATAAAACATTTTATTGTTACATACATAGGCTTTACTCTGATTAAAGTAACGAAGAAACATTCCCTCATCACATCTTAACTCAAAGCTACCTAGTTTGTCCTCCTTTCTTATAATGTAGCATTTGATTCCAAACACTCTAAAGTAATTAAATGATTTAGGATTTCCATACCATATTTCATATAGCATTTAATATTTTTTCACCCTCAATTGAACTCTATTTATATGTGTATGGTTGTTTAGACTGCTTCTCTCCAATATCTATCGGATAGTTTGGCCTATTTCAACATTGTTCTAGCCATCTCCTTAATATTCCTATTATCTCTCTAAAAAAATCCATTTTTATATGGTGTTCTTGTATTATAGTAGTGCCTTTCAATCCCATGTTTCTCATAATATTATATGAACTCATTGGAGGTGAATTATCCACCCTTATCAGATCTCAAACATTTGATCTTTCTTCCCATTTCATTTTCAACCACAGATCTAAAGATCTTAAATATCTCAAAGGATTGAGATTTATCCTTCAAAAAGGATACCCATGTCATTCTTGAGTAATCATCTACAAGTAACATGAAGTAATGAACTCCTTTGGATTCTTTTGTCTTGGTAGGACCACAAAGACCCGTATAGACTAATTTAAGAGGCTTTATAGTCACATATTATTTTATTTGAAACTTGAACCTTGTTTGCTTGCCTAATTGACATTATTTTCATATATTATCTATGGGTTTGGTTATCTTGGGCATATGTCTTACACACTTATTCAGCCTTACTTTGACTAGATTATCAAAATTGAGATGTCCCCTTCTCCTATGCCACAACCAACTTTCATCAACCTTTATTATGAGGCAACTATTGTTGTTTATCTCAATAATATTATAGATATTATTCTTGGTCCTTTTCCCTTCTACAACTATTTTGAAAAATCTCTTTAGCTTTCAGCCTTTAGAATCAAATATAACCTTATATCCATTTTCACACATTTGGCTGACACTTAGTAGATTATGATTTAGTGCTTTGACATAAATAACATCATGTGTAGGAAGATTTCCATTAATGTGCAATGTTCGTTTGCCTTTGGTTTTTACTAATGTGTTGTCTCCCAAGTTGACATTCCTTCCTTGTACTTGCTCAACTTGGTGAACTTGCTCTTGTCACTAGTCATGTGCTTTGAGCACCCACTGTCTATCACCCAAAAGTTTTGTTAATTGGCATGGAGTGCCATTTGAGAAATCAATGATTAATTTTTAATTTTCCACATTTTATTGGGTCTTTCATATGTCCTTTTCTTTTCTTTATTGGTGACTTGTGAAACTTTATTCTTATTAAGACACTTGCCTTTATTTACATTATATCCTTTTGAAGTTGCAAATTTGGTCCAAGAATGCTTAGCTATGTGACCAAAATTATTGTAATTGTAGTACATTAAACTTGAATCTAGTTGAGCAAATGATTTTATACTTAAAAAATTAATTCTTCTAGTAGGAAAAACCCTACATTCAATGGCCCTATGACCAAACTAATTATATCTATAACAATAACCATAAAAGCATGAATAATACCTGGTCATAAAGTTCTTTGGTGCATTATAATTAAATTTCATACTCCTTTGTTTATTCAAGTGTATCACTTGAGTTTATCTTTCAACTTATTTTATTTTAGACCTTTTCCCAAAATTTATTATCCTCAATTTATATTTTTTGGGATCATTCATAGTGTCCTTTCTAACCTTCTCTTTCTTTGATTTTGCTCCTCCTATTTTGAAATTATCATATAGGTTGGTCAACGTACTAGTTGATGAGCCATTTCTTTTCTCATATCCAAGACTAGATTTTTCACTTGAAGGTTTTTTACCACTGATTAATTCATTAAGAATGTCTGATCCTTTTGTCAACTTTAGACTTTTGTCGAATTGACATTTTACCTTCTCAAGTTCTTTCCTCAAAGGTACTATTTCTACCTCAAGCTCCATGCATTCTTTGGATTTTATTTGTAGTTACATCTTAAATACTTATTATATTCTTTTAGCCTCCTCAAGTTGAGTTTTTAGAGTCACTATCATTTGATTAGATTTGTCAAGTTCCTTCTACCCAAGCTTCTTCTATTTTGAGTTTTCTTTTCTTAGTTTCTCAATCTCTTCTAGAGCACAAACTAGATCAACTTCACCTTCCTCTTCTTCATCCTAATCTTTATCTTCATCCTATTCTTGATTTATTGGAGTGGATTCTTCTACCATGAACATGAATTATTTTCCCTTTTCTACAAAATCACAGTCATTATCATCATCTAGACTATCACTATCACTACCCTTCACCGAGTCACTATCTTCTTTTGTATACAAACCTTTCTTGCTCTTGAAGAAGTTATTCCTTTTTTCATAGTGGGTTTCACCTTTTTTCTTCTCTCTACTTGCTTAGAATTGTCCTTTTTATTATAGGTACATTTGATAGTAAAGTGTCTTACCTTTCCATAGTTAAAGCATTTGAATGGTAGCTTACCTTTATATTTTCCTGATCCTCTCTTTAATTTTTTGACAAAGTTAGATTCTTCTACCTTTTGTATGTTTGTAGCTTGGCTTGTTTCACCTTGTCATATCCTTCATAGATGATTTTTAACTTGTTCTAGATGTCTTTTGTAACATGATAGTGCATAACTTTTACATACTTTGAGTTTGATAATCCACAAAGAATAACATTATTTACCTTGGCATTGTTTTCATATGCCTTCTTGGCAACCTGATCAGTAGGAGCTATAGTAAGAGATTTATATCCATTTAATACAAACATCCATACATCAAATCCTAGTGAGGAAAAATATGCTTACTTCTTTATGCTCTAAAAAGCATAGTTATATCCATCGAAGAGAGGTGATTTGTTTGAGGATGATCCTTCTTAACTAGCCATTGTGTTCACTAACAAAGATCTACCAGAGTTGATTAAGATTCTTCCTAAGGAACCCTAGGCTCTAATACCAATTATTAAACATAACTATCTACTGAGAGGGGGGTTTAAATCAGTAGATCAGCTAAAACTAGTTGATTTAAATTTTTTAGAGGAGATATCAATTCATATGCATTTTAAAGAATAGATGCAAAGATCACACACACAAAAAAAACACATTACACCATATTTATACATGGAAAACCCAAAGGGAAAAACCATGGTGAGAATAGCTACTAGAATCTATTATTGTAATCTAACCTCATAGTTAAATCATCTCACTAGCAAAACCATACTATTTACATTCAAGGACACCTATCCTTAGGAGACACCCATCCCCTAACTAAGCACCAACTCAATTTTTTTGAAGGCACCAACTAATCAAAACTATGGAGCTACAACTCTAATATATAAGATAGATTCATGAAAGAATCCATTTCTATTTCTATATTACAACTCTAGTTTGTAACTACTCAATCTCTACATATTCTCTATATGCTCTTTCTTCCTCTTTGCTCAATCTCTACACATTCTATGTGTGCCTTTTCTTCTTCTCTACCTCACTCTCTATCCCACTGACTTTCACTATATTTCTACATTGATATTGAGTTAACTCACTTTTAGTTTGCTATGATAACACCTTTTTTAGTTATAAAAACTACAGTAGAAAATGTACATTACAATGTTCAAGATGTCATATATGTATAGACAATGAGTTTAGGGTTCCACATCTTCAATTTCATTCACAATTCAATATGTCTTTTCTAGTTATCATTCAATCCTACCTGACATATATGCTTTCCCATGTCTCAGTTCACGTAACACATTGCAACAGTTAGGTCTCTTTACTATCTTTGGCAATTGCTAGATTTAGGTCATTACTACACCATTTCCCTAATTGATGATTAATTAGTTGGATCGATCAATCTCAGGATCTATGTAGACCTTTTGAGCTAACCATTTGTCTAGTCATGTATTTAAATGAGAATTATTCATCTTGTCTTTAGCACCAATCACTGCATATCTTGAACCATTAGATGTATGTACTATTTCTAATTTTGGAATAGAATAGTTGATTTCTCTTACATTAGCCATTGATATCTTTCTCACATCTAGATATCTATTATATGATTGGTTCACTTTCACTCCTTTCAATTATTTTAGACATGCTCGATCTTTATCTTTGTCTATATGCCTTTTAGGATTTTATCATGGAACCCTTTCAACTTTTTTGAACTGGCCTTGTGTTTTCCATAATATTCCTTTAACACTTTCAAGTGACCTTTCTCTTCAATTGAAATACCCTTTAGGATTTTATAAACTATCTTTTAGAACTTTGAAAATGTCCTTCAAAAACTCTACAAATGTCATTTCTTCATTCAAACTATCCTTTGGACCAATTCTTGTGGGATTTTTGTCAAGGGCTCTTTAAGACAATTTCTATGATCTTTATGTCTAAGTGCCCTTTAGGACAATTTCCATAGGCTTTTTTTAAGGTGCCTTTCGGGATAATTTTTGTGGAATTTTTTCCAACGTGCCTTTCAAGAAAATTTTCCTAACAAAATGTCTAAGTGCCCTTCATTTCTTCACTCATATCTTTCATAACTTTTGTGTAGGACACATACCCTTTAAATTTTTTGCA
Organism: Torreya grandis; assembly: GCA_037957365.1. NCBI lineage: Eukaryota > Viridiplantae > Streptophyta > Pinopsida > Cupressales > Taxaceae > Torreya > Torreya grandis. Next base: position 1,448,830 of record JARHVA010001526.1, on the reverse strand, counting down.
AAGGTTCACATACCCTTCAAGTTTTTTGAAATTATCCCTTTAAAAGTTTTGAATGATCCACTTACCCTTCAACATTTTGGAAAGATCCCTTTGGAACATTTGAATGCTGTACTTGCCCTTTAGACTTTCTGAAAATATCCCTTCAAAATTTTTGAATGGTCCACTTGCCCTTTGAACTTTCTAAAAATATCCCTTTAGAAATTTTGAATGGTTCACTTACCCTTCAGACTTTATGCAAATCACCCTTTCAAATTTTTTTCCAGAATAGTTTTTTGAAATAATTCTCCAAGACACTTTCTCTGAAAGAATTCCCTTATTTTTTGTGGGCTTTTTGTTCAAGAGAATTATCTTTACCAATATTTTTGAAAGAATTCCCTAAACATATACAAAGGTGAAAAATTAAATAAGTATGAAAATAACCTTATGCATTTGTAAAATTTTCTTTATGCATCTTTATGACATAGAACTTAGACCACAAAGAATATACATAAACCTGATTATCATAGTGTGATCATTTCCTTTAGATGCTACTATACGTGTAAGTGTTGATAATATAATCCTATGTTCTTAGCCATATATTGCCAAGATAACCATGTGAGTAGAGGAATTCAAAGTACACACACAAGTATGTTCAACACAACACCTTTGTCATTAATTCATGATAGCACATGCTACCTTTGACATTAATGATAATTCTTCAGACCTCAATGACTATGTACAACAACTAGGTCATCAAGGTGGTGTTTTATATCATGATGTATACTATCATGTGGAAAATTAAAAAAAAAATCAAATATATTAAATTATTAATGTAATAGTGGAAGTATCTCCCCTTGCATCATAATCTCTTATCACATCCAATCATCTTGGTCATCTTTTATTGACTCAAATCATCCCATTTTCCATGATCAAATCATAATGACTAAACATTATGACTATATATGTGTGAATCAATATGTTCATATCTAAATAAGCATGTAAAAAAGAGTCATGCACATTGATCAACCATTTTATTCTTCTAATCATCTCGTCCATTATTCATCATATTCTCTCCCATTTTCTTGGATAACTTCATCAGTATGAGGTCTTTTTAGATTATGTAGACACAATTTAATACCAACTAGTTTCTGAGGTTAGATTGTCCACCTATGTTTTGTTATTATTAACATACATATTATTCCATTTCAATCAAATAAATTTTACCCTACTTTGGGAAGTTAATTCACCATCATCAAAAATTAAATCATGTAAGCATTAACTCAAGTGGCATAATCTTTTCCATGGGTTAATCTTATTTTCTATTCTAGTTTCTTCCTCTCTTTTTTGAGATATTACCTACATACTTAATCCTTATATGTCCTATAAAGGGGGAATCATCCCAAACTAATTTCATTCAAATCATATCCTTATCTCCCCATTCAATCTCCCACACTTGTCGATTGGAAATAATGAAGTTACAACATCCATTATTTCATCATCTATTTTTTCATCCACTCATTTTTAGTTCCTTTTATCAGTATTTAAGAAGATGTTAATTCACCTATATCTCAAAATACATTATAAAATAGGGGAAAATGTAGACACTCTATCATTTCTATGTTAAGTTATAAAATAGAATGATTTCTTATAATCATACACAAAGTGATCACTTTTTCTTTTCAATTATCATTATTTATTCAATTTATCTATTCAATTATATTTTAGTAAATTTATCCATTTAATTATCATTCTAATAAATTTATCTATTCAATTATCATTCTAATCAATTTATCTAGTCAATTATGTTATTCTTGTCAATTCAATTAATTTCCCTTCACTGATCAATTAATGCAATTATTTCCCTCTTCTACAAATCATTTTTCTAAATTATATTTCTATTGAAAATAGAATTATAATTTCCTTTAATTTACTTAATTATTCTTTTCCTCCATGCATCCATCTTCATTCAAGAAAGGATCTTGAGATTATTTATAATTTCCTTTTATGAGATGAAATCAATTTGATAAAGTGAATTAGTGTATAAGATTATTCTCCATCCCATTTTGGAGACAATATGAAGGGCCCACAATGAATATTGTGATATATTTTAGAGATTATTCTTGACCCTTCATCTTTGAAAAAATATGAATGTCCCACATTGGTTATCCATGTGCTTTATTGAGAGTGATTCTCCACCCTTCATATTGGAAATAAGATGAAGGGCCAAAAATGACTCTCACAAATATATTATGAGGATAATTATCCACCCTTAATCTTGGAAACAAGATGAAGGGATTATATTAATTCTCATTTGATATTTTCAAAGGTCATCTTCCACCCTTCCTATTGATTGATATGAATGACTCACATCAGTGATCCATGTGCTAATCCATGTGCACATTTGAGAACTCATTTGCAACCGTTCATCTCGATATCAATATTAAGTATCCTCACTAATATAAATTTGTTATAAATACAAATATTTGATCCATAATATCATGTTTAATTTACATAACAAAGTAATATCAAATCCTTAATTATATTTATACATCACCTGACCAAATTATTGATCAAGTTTAACAAGGTCTATAGTTTTAAATGGATATGTCCTGACATAATTGGCATTGACAAGGATTATTTGAAGATACATCCGAGCCAAATCCCATACATATAAGTATGTAATGGAGGTTCATAGGTTTTTAGTTTAAATCCATGCATTATTGACTAACCTTTTGTATCACTCATGAGGTCTTAAGATCTAACCTTATTTTCATTCATTTTCATGTTCTTGATTGACTAAAACTAAAAATGGTGAAAATATAGCTAAGAAATATTACTAACGACACACTTAGAACCTGGTTCAAGATGAAGCTAATCAGATTGGAAAGGTTTGGCATATAGTTTAAGACAAACCATATCAAAATTAAAAGGTGATTCAAAATGAACTTGATCAGAATTAGATTGGTTTGGTATGTGGTTCACTATGAACCTAAATTAGATTAGATTGGATTGGTATCAAAATAGTTTAGTACGTGGTTCAATATGAACCAAATTTGGCTTTAAGTAGCTTGGCACATGGTTCAAACTGAATTTGATATGACATGGAATGGCTTGGTATGAGAATTTGGTTTAAGATGAACTTGATCTGATTAGAATGCTTTGGCACATATTTTAAGATGAAATTGATTTGGCTTAGAATGTATTTATATATAAATGAGGTCAAAAGTGATCCAATGTAAATAATTAATTACAAACTAAATTTGGACCCAAATGGACTTGATTTGAATGGTTTTCAATTGGACACTATAATAGTACCAAATGAGAATGAAATGAAGGCAACTAGTTTCAAAACTTAGAATCAAGTTGGCACAATATATTCAAGTTGTCACAATAGAATATAAGTTTAAATTAGAAATTAAATGGGTAGCATAATGGTACCAAATGAGATAAGAGTCTATTTCAAGTGAAACTCATAACATTATGAGAAATGGTTAAGTGTGAATTGGCAATGTGGGCAACATAACATCTTAATGTGAAAATAGGTGATAATGTGTTTGAAATTATTTAGAAATGACATTATTGGTTTTTAAGATCTGGTTGTGATGCCAATATAATTTTTTGATAAAATTACCTAAGAAATCATGACTTATTCCAAAGGTTAGGGGAAATCACTGATCCTTTTGATATACTTATTTTGATAAGATAAAATTTAAGGTTCATTTAATAAATTATTGCATGTTATTGGTAGGGTTTTTAATCCATTAATTATATTAAAATTTCATATGTAAAAGATAATTTTATTGTTAACCTTCACACCCATGTATCAGTGAGGTATATGTTGTAAATGTCACTTTCTACCCTAAGTTTTTGATGGAAAACTAAATGGTCCCAACATACCTTATGGTAAGTGGGTACTATAAAATAATTTGTTAATTTAATGTGAGGTATTATGAGCCATTCACTATATGGTATAGTCTCTTTATGACCAATTCATCCATCGGGGTCTCAGTGAAGTGATATCAATGTAACCAAAATCCAAAGTGCATACCAACTAAGATACCACTTATGATACTATAATTTATATAACATGTTAGATAATGGGGTTGGTACAATGATAGGATGTCATTTATTAGGTCAGTGCACCCCTAAATATCAGTGGGAAGGTGATGAAATCCACCCTACAACGTCAAAATAAAATTCAAGGAAAAATGCATTTTTTATTTTGATTCTTAATACCCCACAAATGGGCAAGAGAAAAGCATAAAAAAATTGTAGTTTTAAATTAAACACACAAACAAGTAAAAAAATGCATTTTTGATCACTCAGGCTCCCTAAAGGGGGCAAGGGGAGAGCATAGGCATAATGATATACAAAAAAAGAAAAATACAAACAACCCAAGAAAATATAAGAAAGTAAGTGCTCTTAATATCACAAAGGCAATAGTGATTTGTTATTTTAAGCACTAAATACTAAATATATATTACATGAATTTTGACTTTATAGGTTAATTGTAAAAATAAATAAAAACTTGAATAGATATCAAAACCTATAAAATAGAGGATTATATTTTCAAACAAAGGTTTTAACTATCCAAAAAAGTTAATTCTAACATTTTTAAGCTCTTAGGAAATTTTACATAGGGTGACTTCATCAAATTTTAAGCAACTTAGTTGTTTTGCAGTGAACCAAAAATGTAATTTTGGTAACTTTATTGATTAGTAGGATGACTTCACTGATTACTAAATGTTTCATCATTTTTAATAAAGACACAAAAAACATAAGTTTAACTTTGAAAATTTTCACCATTTTATTTGGATTTTCATTTATGTTTAGATCATGTTTGATGTTTCCACTGTAACTTCATCATTTTCACTTTCAAGTTCATTATTTTATCAAAAACACATAGGAAATAGAGATGTGACCTTGTTTTATTTTCAATCTTACCAATGTTTATTTAAATTTTTTTATTTTCTTCATGAGTTCGTCATTCCTATCAAACACACATAAAAACACAAAGAATAATAAAAGCAATTTCAATGATCTATAGGGTGACTTCATGAATTACATGATCAAATTTACTTGTACATAGGTGATTTCACCATTTCATAGGGTAACTTCATCGATACACATGGTGACTTCACCATTTTCAAGGTGACCTTGATGATTATTAAAAAACACAAATACATGAAATTTATAATAACAAAGTAAATCAACACCAAAAAATGGTTTGATTTTTTAACTAAAAGACTTAAAGAGGTCCAAAGAAAATTTGTGAGATGTGTGGTCCCCCTGGGTATGAAAAATGTATAAAAATATTACAAAAAGGGTTAATAAAACATTAGTATAATGAACTACAAAATGAATTCAATAACTAACACTCTATGCTTACTCCCTAGGGTGAGGTAAAATCACTAAACAAATAAATCAATACAAGAAGATGAACAATACATTCACCTTCCTTGAAGACTCCATATAATAACTATTTTGAAAATACTTGTGCTTATTTTATAGATATAAGAGTTTTTTTCAATGAATGTATTAATTTGAATGGAATATTCCCTTTTCCATCAATGACTTTGATCAATTAGGATGAATAAATGGTGAAGCTTATAGCAAGATTCTGGCATAAATTCTTTGCACAATGAAGCTTGATAATTGGTCATGGAGGCCCTTGTATTTATAGCTTGGTTTAAATGATAATGACCATCCATATCAAGATCAAGATGTGTGGTTAAATATTGATTAAAATTTGGAAACCAAATGCAATTGATGTTGTAATTATTATTTGGAAGAATGGAGAAATTAATAGGCATGGCTTACATTTTTGACTTTATGACTGGGATGTCATGATGATGTCACCTTTTGTTGAATTTTATTTTTAAAAAATTAGATATTAGCTAAATTGATATGGATTTTCCCATTAGTCATTTAATTATTTTAATTAGTTAAGTGAATCTGAATAGGACTTTTGCAATTCTTAAAATTTGATTATTTATCATGCACTATTGGTTGAAAATGCCAATTTGCTAGGTTGTAATTTGAATATATATGAATTAGAATAAAATAATTATTGTTTACAATATAATTCACCAATTAGGTACATATTTATATAAATTAGGAATTGAATGTATGTGTGAAGATGAATCAAGCCATTTTGGTGGGTTTGGTCCAATTTATGCATTATTATAGGAAGTCATTCAAACTTACAACTTTGAGATGATGGTGTTGAAAATTGAATGTATACACTAAGTACATTAGTTATTTATAATTAAAATATCTAGGATAGTTATGATTAATATTTTTAACTATATTATTTTAATAAATTTTATATATGTTTATATGAGTTTATCACCCTATTGGCCTACTATATATTTGATCACCACGCTTGTAGATAATCATTTCTATGTTCTTAACCCTATCTACTCAAGTAGTATCCTTATCTAATTTCGGGTTAAAAATTAATATATCCACTCCTCTCAAAAGTGTGGAATTTTAGTAAGGGGATGTTTAAAAACATGATCTTCATGGTCAATTACAATTTTCACATTCTCTAGATTCAGTATGGGCATGCTTTGGAAGCATGCTATCCACACTTGTTTAGTATCCAACATATCTAAATTTAGTGGGGGAATGTGTTGAAAACATTAAATCCACATTGGAAATTATATAATATTTAAATTTTTTTATATATATTGGGAGCATGTTATGGTAACACGCTACTCACACTTGTGTAAAATCTGAAACTGGCAAAAACACACAATTATATGATACGTATTAATGATTGTGGAAAACAAATTACACATTGGTGCCATTATTATACATAATTTAAGCATGAGACATATAAGGTTCATATTTATTCTAAATAATGTATGCCAAATATTAAAAAATGCAAATAAGTTTCAAATTTTTACAAATATTTTATGTACTATTACCATATTATGGACTGTTACACACTGATACCCTAGTCAAGCTATTACAGATTATATTGAGACTTAACCATTTTCAATAATTGGATATTTTTGGTTATATTATAGTGATTAAATCATATTTTATCACCAAGTTATTGGGTGAGATTTATTACATCATTGATCCTATACCAATTTATAGATTTGCACTTGAGTTGTGTTTGTCAGGAAATGATACTCTTGACAACTAAAACACCACTCTTCCTTTTCTAGGTTTGGGGCATGATCACCTACCAAATTTCTATATTGAAGGTAAAAAAACACAAAATTACAATCCAATTAGACACTTTTAAGGTCATTCATATTCCTAGATATAATATGGATGAGGTTACTAGCCCCATGTCTACTTCTTTAATTTCCAATACTCCATAAACATTACTACATGACACATACACATGTTTATTTTATCCATGCTCTTTATTTATGATACCTTTAGTTATTTCTTACGTATAGATTATATATGATAATTACTTTATGGCATGCTCTTATTTATAGGTATTGTTTTAATTAAATATTCAAGAAAAGATCAAGCAAAGATATGGTGTGTTGTCCAGACCATGGTAAGCATTTTAAAAAAATTTAATATAGTAATATAAAATTTTATACATTACTAAATTAAAGGGGGGAGGGACAAGGGGAGAGGGGGGGAATGTAGACACCCATATTTGGTACAATAATAATTTTATAGCATGTTTTTATAGCCTCTTTACATGTATACAACTTTTGATTAAGGATTAGATATCTAGTGATGCGACCTCTTATGGACCTCTTGATTCCATATTATTTCACTTGATTTACATATAATTTAGGCCTAAAATCTATTTTATTACTCTTCCTATAATGTATGATAGGTATCCATATCTATTATTTCTTATTATCTATATGTTTTTATCCCTTGTATACTTGCATCTATTTTAGATACTAATGTCAACACTTGTGTCCAACTAAAATACAGGTGTTTAGAGTTATCTTTTTGTTGTTTTAAGTATATTTTAATTTGTGACCATTTTTTTAACCCTCCTTTCCTATATTATTATCATATTTTCAGGTATCACTAGATTTTGATTCAAAATCAATGTCCCTATATATAAAAAGGCTATAGTCTAATAAAGTACCTAGCAATTTGATTTGACAATTACCAAATTGGAAAATAATGTATATCCTCAAGATATAACACTACATTAAAATATTTAATTGAACATATAAATCATTAAAAAGGTTAAATATACTATTACATTACTTATACTAAGAGTTTCTAAGAAAAAGAACATATATTTGCATAGTTAAAATTTCAAACACATGACTAGTAAGTAGAACTAATATGAGTCTGAGGCCCTCTTTGGAGTATTGGATATGTTGGAAAAACCTAAGAATAAATGGGGTTGCTAGGGCTATCTCAACTCATGTGTTAATTATTTTTTACTAAATTATAATAGTTTAAATGTAAGAGAACTATGGTTTTGTCCATTAGATGAATTTGGTACATAAATGCATATAAATTGAGGCACAAGGTACTTATGTAAGTGATATCATATGCCTAATAAAAATTTATATCCATCACTATGCATATTTTTGACTAAACACTTATGTCATAGATATACACCTATGTCGATGCTATTGTCCCTATTCGATGCAAGCGTTAGGTGCAAAAACATAATCAAAACACAAAGTGAACAAGGTTAAAACCTATAATTCATCCTTTTGATGACTCATGGTCACTATCATACCTCATAACAAAATATCAAACAAGATATGCTCTCTTTTATCCTTTATCTACCTTGTACTTGATATATTTATTGCACATGCTAAATTAGGAAAAATGTATATTTGATAGAACAAGCAATATGATTGCATATGAACATTGTATTTAGATGTGAGACTAATACAAAATACATTCACCATGAAATAATGAGAGTAAAGTTGAAGACATCATAACATAGATATACCATGGGAAAACATCAAGAAGAGGTAGAAAACCCATCAATATTATTCATTATTTTAGAAATAAAATGTACACAATACAAGATTTATCTTCTTTCTCTTCTCTCATTTTACATTACATCTTACAATATAAACTCTTTATTAAATAGTCAAGGTAATCTACCCATTATAAATGACATTTTCCAACCACCACATTAATGGGTCCAACCTCTCCAAAGTCATTTAATATATTTTATTATTTATTTACACAAGGATAAACTCATGATAAATAATAAAATATATTATTATTTAACCAATGTAATTTAATGTATTAAGGGTACATAAATAACACCACTTAACCACCACATTAATGGGTCCAAAATCTCTAAAGGTCATTTAATATATTTTATTATTTATATACATGAAGATAAACTCATGATAAATAATAAAATATAATATTATTTAACCAAAGTAATTTAATGTATTAAAGGTACATAAATAGTACCACTTAACTATTAATTGTTTCAATACTCCCCTTTAATATTAGATGGGCATACATGATGATTTTTAGGAGGTAACAACATAATGAACTTACACTCCATGAACCATCTACATGATGAGTTTTAGGAGGTAATAATTGAATAAAAGATCATGTCATAGTCACCTTGAAAGGAATTATGCTATGTAAACATAGTCACCCAAAGGTATTACACTATTTAACTATAGACACCAAAAGGTATTACACTATGTAACTACAGTCACATAGTCACCTTTAAAGGAATTAAACTATACAATTATAGATAACCAAAGATATTACACTATGTAACCATAATCACATAGTCACCTTTAAAGGAATTGCAGTACACATCTATAAACACCCAAAGATTTTGCACTATGTCCCTATAGACACCCTTTAAATAGTTACACTATGTTACCCTAAACCACTTAGAGTGATTTTACACTATAATGGTCATGAGATTACATCCCACAATGAGAATACATCCCATAATTTTTGATGAATAATAAACCAAGCATATTGGATTCTTTTATAACATAAGGACCTCCATAATACTATATATTTGGTATAATGTAGAATTCCATATGAAGTTTATAAAAATCACATAAAGTGATATAATATAAAGCTTTACAATGAGAAGAAGTATAGAAAGATAGAAGGAAAGACACACCTACATGGTTATAAAGAAGTGACATTGTCATGCACACTCCCCCTTAATGAAAATTTTGATAGGCCTATCATTGAATGAACTGCATAGGATTTAATTTGTTGGTGTTGCATTGGATTTTTCACCAAAGTTATACAATTTTGACTATCACTAAGAAGGTTGGTATAGTGAGGAAATTCCACATGATGTTATTATATCATTCTTCATAGCCACAAGGCTTCTTTATCAACTTCCACATGAAGTTCTCCAAGTGATAACACCTACACCAAACATAAACACATATCCATAAGTATACTCATAATAGTATGGCTATAATCATAATAAATAAATAAATTGTCATAATCAAAGGAAAAATAATATAAACCAAAATTTACAGTTCCTTTTCTATACCAAAATATTCACTTTGCTAATTTCCAATGATCCAAGTATGGATCCTACATGAATTTGAAAGAAACACCCACATCTTATGAAATATATATCCCAGTAATGGTTAGATAAATAAAAATACCAACAAGATATTTTTAAATAGATTTTAGCTTTATTGCACACAGTTTTTAAATCAAGCTTTAACACAACCTTTAATACGAGTTTATGTAACCTTGCAATCAAGCACATTAAATTTAACAAGCAAGTTATATGATGTACATAAAATAAATTCAATAATAATTTCATACTAAGTTAACCAAACATTACATATCTTATTAGGAGTAATCCATATTATAATTTGAGTCATGAATATTATTTTCTTCTTTTTAAAGACAACACTACAATTTTACATTTTTTACTAAATCGACAAAATGTTTAGAATTTTTTTTTTTAATGTGTTTTATACTTGATTTTGTAATTAAAAAAAATATTAAAGTCAGCAAACAAAAATATCTAATTTAGTTGATTTCAAAATAATTCAAAAATATAAATGATTACAAGGGCAAAAGTTGCAAGTATCACAAAAGTGGACACAAGTGTCATAAATAGTGTCACAAATTACACTATTCAACCAAATTATTATTAAAATAATATAAAGAGGTTTAAAATCAATTAAAGGACCTTACTAATGTGTTTGGAATGTGCCAAAACTTACAAATTGATTGGTTGGACAACTATGGTCTACAAATAGTTGATAGGATCATAAGGCGATCAAAATATTGCACATGGCACACATTCCCATATGAATGGTCACAAAAATTAAAAATAGTTTTTAATAATAAACTAAATTTGGTCAAAAATAAGGATTTAGTGGATTTGAACACTAGACCTATCTCAAACAAGTGTTCTTAGCAAAGCAAAGCTATGCATCTCACCCACTAAGCCTGTTAACAAAGTAAATGCACTAACGTGTATTTAATCCTTTTTAAATCTAATTTTTATTTTTTATAAAAATAAATAAACCAAAATTAAATTATTTTATTAAAATAATATCATGAAATCATTAATTTGAAATTTGAAAACAAAGGATTTTGAATGGCATATGTGGGGTCCATTGCTTAAGTGGAAAATGGAGAATTAAATAAATCTTGTTTCTTTAAAATAATTTTATAAAACTATAAAATATACATTTAATGTTTTCTATTGCATGCATAAGCAGATTAAAAATGTTGGAGGAGAGGATGGGATGCTTGGAAGGAGCTATAGGCACTCATTTTTATGAAATAAAGCTCAAAACTACCTTGAAATTGCATCTTGATGCCTCCAAGAGCACCAGATCAGGATGTTACTAATAGTAAATTGGTTTTTTATGATTTTTTATTGTTATGGAATCCCAATGAACTATAAAAAATACAATTTACTTTGACTGCTCCACATATCCTTCCATAGGTTTAGATAGGCTAAAATGGTGAAGATTCGACCTTTCAAGCTGAGAATCAGGGTACAAAAGCATGTAATATTTTTTTTTTTTATAAAATATTTGGGATGTCGTTACACAAGTATGGTGTAAAAATGGATGTAGAGCACAATGAAGGAGATTTAGAGACCAAATCAGGGCTTGTAAAGCTCAAAATTACCACCAAATAGGCTTTTGATGAGTCTACAATTATAAAAAGCCATTTTTTAATGCAAAAATTTAATTTTTCTAATTTTCACAGTGATAATAGGTTGTACCATGGCTTATAGTAAGATAAAATCTTCAAAAAACTGAATCAATTTGATCTAGAGGCTCTACATGAGGGTTAACAAGATAAAAAACAATGAAATTTGATCTTTTAAACTAACAAACTAGAGGTAGAAGTAAATATAAACAAATTTATAATTTTAAGTGATCAAAACGCCATAAAGGTCCATAACATCATGCCTAGGTAGTTTTAAAAAACAATATTTTAGTGTTTATATAGCAGATCTTGGGTAGCCAACCATGATTTATAGATCTATAGCTTAGAAACAAGATTTTCAATTTTTTTTTAAATTTTCAACTTGATCTTCAAAAAACCTTTAAAAATAGATTTTAGGGCGCAAAAAGCATATTTTAATCCTATTTTAAGATTCTTAGTTAGATATATAACATGAAAATGGGCTAAAAATATGAAAAATTGCATAGATCTAAGATCTTTAGGCTTCTAAGGGAGGAAAAATAGAATAACTTACTTCCTATAGAAAGAGAATATTGAGAAATATTATGAGCATACAATGGCTTGAAAGTGGATGAAATTTGGCTTAAACACAAGCCAAAAACCCATTCTTTGATCTTTTTCTTGATCACGCATCAACCGACTTTGATATCATGACAGAACAAGCAATACAATTGCATACGAACATTGATTCTAGATGTGAAACCAATAGCAAAGACATTCATCATAAAATAATGAGAGAAAATTTGAACACACCATAACATAGATATACTATGGAAAAACCTCATTAAGAGGTAAAAAACCCACCAAAATTATTCATTATTTTAGAAATAAAATGTATCCAATACAATCTTTCTCTTCTCTCTTTTTTCATTACATCTTACAATATAAACTCTTTATTATATAGGCAAGGTAATCTACCCATTATAAATGACATTTTCCAACCAACAGATTAATGGGTCCAACCTCTCCAAGGTCATTTAATATATTTTATTATTTATTTACACAAGGATAAACTCATGATAAATAATAAAATATATTATTGTATAATGAGTGTAATTTAATGTATTAAGGGTACATAAATAACACCATGTAACCACCACATCAATGGGTCCAACCTCTCCAAAGGTCATTTAATATATTTTATTATTTATTTACATGAGGATAACTCATGATAAATAATAAAATATATTATTATTTAATCAGTGTAATTTAATGTATTAAGAGTACATAAATAAGACCACTTAACCATTAATTATTCCAATAATATTATTGACTATATTTTAGAGTAAATCTAAAAATTTTCATTCCTTTAAAATAGTTTATCAGTGTGTGTGTGTGTTTTATATAAAAATCCCCAAAAATAATAAAATAATGTCATTAATTGAGAAAATTTGACTAGTTTAGGCCCTAAATAAGTGTGATTAAATAGATGTAGATATATCTATGGAAAATTGGGCCTGTATGAGTAATATTTCTCATGAGTTCATGATCAAATGTTGTTATTTGAGAAAAATTGACTGAATTGGGCCCCAATTAAGTGCTAGTAGGGCCATGAAGGTAGATTTTGGGAAATTCATGCATGTTTGAGAACCATTTATCATTATTTTATGATTAAAAGTCATTATTTGAGAAAATATGATTAGACTATGCCTTGATTATGTGTAATTTAATATGTGTAGTGTAGGTATAGTTGAGTAAAATTAGCCATATATGAGCACTATTTGTCATTATTATGTGATCTGACATTATTATTTGAGATAATTTGACAAGATTAGGATTTAATTAAGTGAAATCATTTATATTTATGGAAATTTTGGTATATATGAACACCACTTGTCCTTATTCCATGACCAAACATTGTTAATTGATAAAAATAATTGAATTAGGTGCCAATTAAGTGTTATTAGGTACATAAAGGTAGATTTGGGGAAAACCATGCTTTCTTGATGACCATTTGTCATTATTTCATGATCAAATGACATTAATTGAAAAACATTACCTACATTAAGCCTTGATTAGTTGCAATTAGATTCGTAAAGGTAGATTTGGAGAAATTTTGGTGTATATGAAAATTGTTTGTTATTTAATGATCATTTGGCATGATTTTATAAAGAATCATTGAATTAAAAATAAATTAAGTACATAAAGGTATATTTGGTGAAAATCAAACATGTTTGAGCACCATTAGTTTTTATTTTGTTTTCAATTGATGATAGTTGATAAATATTGAATATATTAAGCCATAATTAGGTATGATTAGATACATGTAGGTAGATTTTAGGAAATTGGGATTATATTACAACTATTTATTATTATTTAATGACCAAATATTGTTATTTTATAAAGAAACACTACATTATACCCAAATTAGGTATCTTCATAAACATGATGGTAGATTTAAGGAAAATAAGGCATGTTTAAACACCATTTATTGATATTCATGGTTGAATGTCATGATTTGAGAAATTTTAAATGGATTGGTGTCTGATTAGGTGTGAATATCTATTCAATTGCTCCCAATAGGGTCTTGATTCAATCAAAACTTCTCAAATAATGATAGTTGATCACAATAAAATGATAAATTATGACATCAACTAATAAATTTGGGTTAATCAAACCATGTTAACTAAAATTATCTTTTAAAACATAATATTTAGACATCAAATGTATATTTAAGATTATTTAATTAGTGTGTATGTGAATTTATGTGTTTAATATCCCACCACATCTTTATATTCTCATTATAACTAATAATGTAACTTAAAACACTAATTTTCCATCACAAAATTCAAGTTTTAAGGCATTTGAATGTTAATAGGATTTAAGAAGTGTTTGTAACATACTAGTCCTAAAAACATGTATTTTCTGGTGTAGATATTAAAAGAGCATATTAAATTCATCAAAACTATAATTTTATCACATTTTTGACTTCCCCTTGAAAAAATATAAACTTTAAAAAAAATGGCACCCAATTTCGAGTTCACATGTAAAATTTATGGCCTTTTCAAAGTAGAGGACTTTTTGGGATTGTAATAATAGAAATTTGTTTCAAACCAAAATGGATATCCATTCTAGAAAGATATAATTTTTTAACAAAGTTTTTTTCCCTTTTTAAAAACTTTCCCTCCATTTTTCACTTAGGTTTTTCCTTAGTTTTAGTAAGTGTACACAAGCTTAATTTTGGACCCATGGAGAACAAATAAATTTATGGATCTCCCCTCTTTTTTCCCACAATTTTAATTAATTTATTTATGTTCATATATAACTTTTTGCATTAATTTTATCAAATAGATTGTTTATTTTTAGAATATATGAATATAAATATTCTATTTGATAAAATTATATATATATATATATATATATATATATATATATATATATATATATATAAAATATAAATAATTCTTGTAATAATGAATTTTAATTTTTTTCCTTGCGTGGGTCCTAATTGTTTATTTTTAGAATATATATAATGTATATTCTAAAAATAAACAATTAAGACCCACTTTAGGAAAAATATTACAATTAATTATTAGGGCAAGGTTAACCCCTCCCACTTTATTAGTCAAATCATTGGTGATGCTATTGGTCTTCTTCAATCAACCATTGAGTGCTCATTTACCCACATATACTAGGAGGGAAATACAGTTGTTGATACTCTTATAAACATTGGAATATCTAGCCTATACTTATTCAAGTGGATTGGACCCATTAATTTTCACCCCCATATCTCTCCCCTTATCACTCATGATTTACAAACTTAAGCCTTTTAGTCAAGTAGTGGAGACACATGTGTGAGAGGTGATCATGCCTAAGTGAAGCCCATTTCACACTAAGTGTCATGATTATAACACTAATTTCAAGGAAGAAATATGTCATCCCAAAGAGTATATCATTAATAACAACTGGACAAAAAAAGAAGAAACTTGAACCATCAATCAATACTCTGCATTTTTTATTACCTAAGCTGAAAATAAAATATATTCATGAGGGACAATAGGGATCAGTATGATCCCATCTCTTGTGTTCAAGTCCAGATGAAAAAAAAAGTTTAGAGGAGGCTAAAAAAGGGATATTACCAAGTTTATGATTTGTATTAAAGGCTATAATTAGTTTATGGCCAAGGATTTTGCTATGGGATGGAAACAATGACAAGTTACATTCATAGGCATTAGGGTCAACATCACCAAAGAGTTGGTCAGGGAAGTGACTGGCATGCCTTATGAAGGCACAAAAACATTCAAGGATAAGAAGATAAATAAGGAGTTAATGCAGACATTTTATGAAATGAACTCTACATTCCATATTGATAAAAAGGGATTCTATAGAGTTGACCTTCCAAGGAGGTGGCCTAACATTTACCTTTAGTTAATGAGATATTTGACTCTGAAAGGAAAATTTATTCACATATTTTTACATCACTTTCTAATCTTAAATCACTTCAAGTTTCACCACGTAAGCCTTCCATACTATCTTCTTATGCCATTAAAATCATCTATTTTTACCTTCAAAGATAAGCGCACTTCTGACCTAATCCACCAAGGGTTGATTTTATTTCTAACCAAGAAAGGAAAACCTGTGAGGAGTATTGATATCAATCTTTGGGAAAATAGAAAGGAGA
This sequence comes from Torreya grandis, assembly GCA_037957365.1. NCBI lineage: Eukaryota > Viridiplantae > Streptophyta > Pinopsida > Cupressales > Taxaceae > Torreya > Torreya grandis. The sequence continues at coordinate 1,432,095 of JARHVA010001526.1, read as the reverse complement.
AAAGGTTGAGGGATGCTACAAATAACTTGACCAAATATTATGAGGAAGAATGACCTCCTTCCCCCCACCCAGTATCTCATCCCTAAGTAGTTGGTAAGAAAAAATAAAAAGGAAGTCCTATGACTCTCCTACCAAGGAGAAGAATGTGAGAAAGAAGGTTAACAAAAGCCTGTAGTTCTCATAGGGCATTGAAAACCTCAATTTCAAAATTTATGAAATGAAAATGGCCAAAGTTTCTAGGAGGGATGAAGACAATGCACTTCCTTTATGGGATTAAGTAGAAAATATTAGACTTTAAATTTTTAGAAAATGGGAAGGTAATTGGTCTCATTGATAAAGTAGTGGAATACCCTAAAGTAGGTGGTAGATAGGCTGAGGGAGGGTTTTAAAAATCTAAAGATCAGAAGGTAGCAGACTTAGGATATAGGACACCCCTAACAAAAGAGGAAAGGAAATATTCATTATCACCCTGGGAAGTTCCCCTAATAAGAAAGAAAAACCAAGATCCAAGAAGGAAAAAGGGATGATATAACCCAAAATAAATTTGGTAGAAGGCCATAACACCCAAATAAGAGGCATGTCCACCAATGCCAAGAAGAAAGTTAGTGATAGAAAAAAAGATGATCTTTATGAATAAATCTAGTATGTGTCTTAGTTTTTAAGCCATGTTAATTCTTAGGTCCTATTTTTTTATAAAATTTTGCCAAATTTTGGTGTCTGGTCAGTCAATGTGTCCTAGTATTATTTAGTTTCTTTTTGTTGGTCTATACTTTCTTATTGAACTTTCTATTTTAGGTCCCTATAAAACTTGAATTTTACCCCATAAAATAAAATATATATTTTAAAAATTAATTTCCTCTAATAATTAATTATATTTTTTTTCCTTACACATAGGAAAATGTTAATAAATTTTGACTTGTTACATATTTTGGAAAATTAAAAGTATATCAGCATTTTACAATTTTTGTTTTAAAATTAATTTCTTCCAAGTGTAATAATAAATAGGGTTATTTTATTTTCAATTGTGTAAAAAAGTTATTCTTTGATGTTTCGAGTCTTGCTATTGGATCCATCATCAAGGAAGAAAAGATTGAAGCTAATGCTTAAAAAGGAAGAAAATAATCAAGTTCTTAAATAGTTTTATGATAGAAATGAAAACCTTAAAAGAGTGGAAAGGTTGATAAACACATAAAAATAATAAAATAAGTAATTTCACAACAAACTATATACATTTAAAATAATAAATACTTAACCAGATTATTATTCTATTAATGAGTGTGAAATAACCTAGAAGTTAGAAACCAAAAAATTAAAAAGAAACGAAACAAATAAAATCAAAATAATAAAAATAAAATAAAACAAAGTAAATTAAAATAATAAAATAAAAAACTAAACTTGTGAAAATAAAAAATAACAACAAACCAAACTAAAAAATGAGAATACTAAAAAAATGAACTAAAAATAAAACTAGAAATAAAATGAAATAATAATAGAATAATAAAATAAAATAAAATTTTGGTGATAACACCTAGATCCCCAATTATTAGTAATTATTAATAATTATTATAATTGGCAAGGATGTTTTTTTAAATGTATTCCCCTACCTCTAAAATGGATTAATAATTTAGCCTTAATGAAGGCTTAATTTTTAAGTGCGTGAATGGTTTTATTTATGTGAGGTGATCTTGATTATGTAATTCAATGTGCATTGAGAGTTAAGCATTATTTTAAAGTAGTGATAACTATAATGGCATCTTTGGTGGAAGGGATGGCATAAGGTGATTTTTGGTAATTCATTGCCTAAGATTCTTGATAAATAAATTTAGCATCCTCATATGTGCATTTGGTTTGAAGTTGATTAGTAGCTAAATAAATGGACAAAGGAAATGAAGGTAATAACAAGTATTTAATAAAATGCCTCCTAGTCGACCCCATATATTTAATTGGTAGACCAAGTTTCATTAACATAACACAAGATATAAGTGGAGCCAATGTACTATCAAATGTGGTAGGGCACTTCCTCTTTCATGAATGCCATGATTCTATTGACACTAATATAATATGTATGAGTTCTAAATCTACCTATCATGATCACCATGTGTTGGCAAGTATCCAGTCTCCATCTATGTGTAATTATGGGAAAATGCAAGGTTATTGATTTGACCTATGTGTGAAGATGAGAATTATGGTATAGCTTGGGTGGTTTGAATGGTGGTCATGATTTTGATGGGCCAAGTAGAGAAGGATATTTTTTTTTCAAAGAAATATTTTTTTAGCACATTAGGTAAGAGTTATATATCTTTGGGAGCATTGGGTTAGATCCATATGGCTCTTTCCTCATGATAAGAGGGTTGATAAGTTTTCCAATTAAAATAGATTTTAGATGGTAGTTCCCTTCATGGGAAATAATCTTGTTTGAAGAGGTTGTGTAAATTTTAGGATGGCTCTCTACCTTGATTAAGGGGTGTTGGCATTTTTTGGATGCACATCTAGATTTGTATCTAATAGTTTTGGCTTCCCTTCAAAAATATTTTATGGGTCCCAAATAATGTCATAAGTGGTAGAGTGGAAAGTATGATCCCTCATATTTGGCTAAGGTGGTTATAATTTACCTCATTACATGCATTTTGACCTTTTTCCTTATATTAAACTAATTTATGATTGGATGGTTCTAAATTTTATTTGAGACTATATGGTGTCTCTTCATTTATTGATTGGTTGAGCTTTAGCTAGCCAACTCTAGGCACTTTGATGTTATTTTTTTAGGGCTAGGGACCTCTCCCTATGTACTTTAGTAAAATAAAATAAAATAAAATTAGAATTAAAAACCAAGAACAGGAAAAAGAATAAAAATATAATTAAGGATTAATAAAAATATTTAGTTTAATGAGCATAAAAATATAAAAATAAATAATAATAATAATAATAATAATAATAATAATAATAATAATAATAATAATAAAATAAAATAAACTTAAATAATTTAATTTAATAATCATGAAATATAAAATAGAATAATAAATTAAAGAAATAAAATAAGATAATTTTTTTTGATTGTGGGTAACAGAAGGTTTTTTTATTATGGGTAAAGGAGGGTTTTTGAAAGGGCCCAAACCCTAGTACAAAATAAATAATCAAGATAAGAAATAAAATTCATAATAATAAGGACAAACAAAAAAATAGAGTAGAAGTCAAGCCTGGAAGAGAAAATTATATCAAATAATAGCAAACATGCACACTAAAACAAAATTATAAGAAATATTCAACAAAGTTTACAAGACTAGGGAAAACTAAATTCATTGAGAGTCTTGGTAGATTATGATTAAATCCCATAGGAAATTAATGTGATTCTCTACCATTTTTAGTTCTAGGTCCTTATTTTATTTTGACTTTCCTTTATCTTGAAATCTACTTCTCTTTCTAGTTTTAGTCTATAAGCGACCTTTTATCTTTATCATACCTTATTAAAGCATAGTAATTGTAGCGGCATAATTTTTAATGGTCACTGTACTTAACTGGAACACATCCCTTGCACCTTCATCAACTAATTTTTTATCATCCTAGACTTGGTTCATTCTCTCAATAAATTATTTTACCTCATTAAATAACACACTCACATGAATTTTCATATACCACATGTATTTATTGAATGGAATATTTTCATGAGTCTGAGGTTTTTCTCCATTAAACTAAAGTTGAAGCTACTTAATCTTATTCTTTAGTCTCTTATTTTCCATTATTAATAATTTCATGATATAATGATGGAGATGAGACTCCTTATTAAGATAGATAGTTATTTGTTAAAAATTTCCTCGGGGTGGTTCCTTTGTCCTTATCCTATTTTGATCCCTCTACTACCTCTTCCCTTGACTAACAATGGTTAGGACGCTAATAATATAGATACCCTAGGATTTAAGTAAAACTAGAAGAGGATGATATAGTGGGGTCATTGATGAGAATCTTCCTTTGGTCTTCAAAATTAGATAGGTTAAAAATATAATCATAAACCTTAGCTTTCTCGAGATTCTTGGACTATTCATCAATAACAACCTTTCTGGAGGTTTCTTTCCTCCTAGAGGAAATTTAAATATTAAAAACTTTGTGATACTTGAACTCCCCCTAAATATAGATATATATGGGTCAAAAGGCTACAAAGGGGAGTAATTTCTGAAAATAGTAACCATGGAAAGAAAGGCAAGGGTAAGAGTTTGGGATCTAGTTGTATGTAAAAGTAAAAAATGAGGGCCTAATGGATATGAACATTAGATTTACCAAATTTCATATCCATTAATTAATTTTATAAGGGAATACAAATAAAAAATGGAATTCCAACCAAATTCTTATGACGAAAATGATTAATCAATATATAGTGATAAGGGAGGGCACACTTGTATCTCCCTTCCATGGTGGCATACCTCATAATCATTTATAAAACATCATATTAGGGAGTAGGTAAGGAATATCTCAATAAAACACTATATAAATTGGATAATTTCTCTTTACCCTTTAGGAATATTTTAACATCTTCATATTTCGACCTCTTTAACTTGTAGAACCTAGATCTTTTCACAACTAGCTTAGTAGTTTAGCCCATGCTTTCCTATAAGACATTAAATAATTTTAATCTCACCATGATATTACTAAAATTCTAATATTTTTCAAACTCATTTAAAATAATTGATTCAAAACACATAACTATTTCCTTGAGATTGGATAATCCATTAAGTTTCAAGATGTGCCAAATTTTGGGAGTTCTCCACACCATTTCATAAGAATCTTTTTCAACACTAACTCTCTCACCACCATTTAGGATGATATTAATTCATTTTCTTTGATATATTATGTTTTTTTCTATTTCACATACTTTAGTTATGATCTTCAACTGATGATCCTCTATTTTGATAATAAAATCCCATTTTATATCATTATTTAAGCCTAAAAACTATTATACATCATTGTAATCTTTCAGAGTGGATATAATCCCAATTATACATTTTAAATGATGTCACTCATAATTAACATAAATTTTCCCCAATTTATTAATGAATTAAGCTAGTAAAAATCCACTTAACAGTAGAGCAATGACAATGTTGTTGTAAGAGCCTTTAATCCTAAAAGTTCCTTTAGGTCTGGTTTTGGGAGGATAAAATAAGTTGAATTGATAAAATAAAATAAAATAAGTAATATTAAAATAAAATAATATATAATATAATAAAAATTAGCACAAAATTAAATAAAACAAAATTAAATTAAATTAAAAATAAATAATAATAAATAAAAAGAAAATAAAACCAATGGTAAACACACACTTGACAAGATTAAATGAAAAAAATTAAGGGAAAAATGGGAAAGGAGGCACATGATAAGACCAAAATTTAACATGGGTTGAGTTTTTGGATTAGGTATTTTCATGAATCACTCAATCTAAAGTTATAATATCAATTAAGGTTATGTAACTTTTCAATCTCAATAGCTTCTTTGATCCTTTTATTTTTCCAATAACATTCCAAGGGTAAAATTTTGGCATCATCTAAGAGCATGGCATGTTTTATGCTTAACTAGTGCTTTATCAGATTTGATATCTTATTATTTACTTAATGTAGGTCTTGAACATATTCCTTAAACCTTGTTTAAAAATACATACCATTCTCACCAATATAGGGAATACTACAAGAACATTGTATCTCATAAATGTCTTTGTTAAACTTAGGTTCATGTGGATATTTCACACTTCTTAGGGAACTCATAATAGTTATGGAGGGTTTTAATTAAGTCATGATGTATTTTATCCTAATAATTATTTCTAATTTATTTTAGGTACCTTCAACATATGGTAGGTAAGCTTTCTTACCTTTTGATTGTATGTTAGTATAAATGTGACCTTGGCCTCTTTGAATTTATTAAATTTTTTATTGATCTACCATTCTTGATACACATTTTATTTAAATATTATTTATGTATCTCCCTTAATTTATTAAGTGTTTTAGTCTAGATATTATAAGGGATTTTGTGTATAAAGTATTCAAAACTATAGTTTTTTAGAATGGTGATTATGGGATTTTATATATAAACATTCATATGTGTTTTATTTCTATAAAAAAATTATAGGATAAGGTACCATCTATTATTCAAAGGGTAAAGATGTCAAGGAATGGAAGAGAATGGTTATCTTATACCTTTATGGTGAACTTAATATGTTCACATTAGGAGTTCAAGTGTGATGATATTTCCATTAGAGTTTTCATACCATGTGACCATTTCACATTTGTATCACCTAAAAATTGATAACACTAGCCAGGTTTAAAAGGGGAGGAATAAATAATAATTTTATCAAATATTTATATGAATAAATTAGTAATAATAGGGAAGAGAGGAGATATCATTGATATGCCTTTTGTTTGTTCATAAATATCATCTTGAAAACTAAAACAAGTAGATTTGAAGTAGAATTTTACTAATTTGGTAGTTTCATCATTAGTTATTTATCTAACAATTTCTAAGGCCTCATATATCGATATATTTATGAAGAGAGAGAGATGACATACAATCCTACTAAAATATCATTATCATTAATTTTAGGTTGACTACAATATTGAAAAAATCATTACAGTTTTTAATGAAGGATGGAGTGTTGCCTAGTAATGGTTTTATTTTTTTATTATTTTATTATAACATATTTATAATTTAATTTAATTTAATTTATTATTAGAATTTTTATTTTGTTTTTATTATTTTAATTTTATTATTCTTATTTTTTTTACTTCTTTTCTTTTTCTTTTTTGGTTTCCAATTTCTAATTTATTTCTCAACCATTAATAGAATACTAAATTTTTAAAGTATTTATTGATTTATTATTATTTTAATATTTTGTAATAATATAATTTTTTTTTGAATTTTTTTTCCCTTTTTTTTCTTTTTGTGTGTTTTCCAACCTTTCCCCACCATTTTAGTTTTTCATTTGTATCACAACACTATTTAAGAATGTGAGTGTCTTCTTTATTTTAAAGCATTGAATTCAATCTACTCTTCCCCATAGATGGATTCAGTAGTGAGATTTGAAATTTCAAAAAAAAATTATTACGTAGTTGAATTTAGAATAAACCTATTTAATTTATAATTTACACAATACAATTGAAAAAAATCAAAAAAGAAAAAAAATCAAAATTTCCTTAGTGGAAAAATGTTGTTTTATTTTTTATATAAATTTTCAATTAAATCATTAATAAATAAATAAAAAATATGAAAACATCCAGCATTGAATCCCCCACATATCCACACAAATTTAAGAAAAAAATCATTCAGCTCTTTCATAAAAGGCTTAGTGGATACATGCTCACTTTTTATGAAACTATAAAAATATAAGGAGTGATACATTTAAAGTGACAGTATTCATAAAAAAAAATTATTTAATTTAAAAAAAGGCTCATAAACTACATTCAAAATTTTATAACTTATAATATTTATACTATATTGAAATTATTTGTGGAAGACCTTCTAATCATCAATCAAAATTTATGTGTCTATTTTCCCAAATTTAATTTCACTTAAGACCCTTTTTCCCCCTCCATTATATTGTAATAACCTTATAGTTATTATTTTTAATAGAAACTATACATTTTTACATACTAATAAATCATACAAATAAATTATATCAAGAAGATATATATCACATGGATTGAATATATTGTTTCATGATTTGTTAGGACTTGTTCCAAAGTCTTAACGTTAGGTTTAGATTTTTCGTAGGTAATAAATAATTAATGTAAATGGGGCATGCATATTTTAGTAAAGACACCCCCATAAAATAAACTTACTTAGTTTAATTATTAGGTAGTTTTAATGTTTTATATTTATTAATTAGAATTACCTTATGGGTTGTTTTCCCATATTTAGTTGGTTAGAGGATTAGTTGTTTTTACTAGTCATTGGTAAAAACTATATAAATCCATGTTTGCATTGTAAAAAGGTTAATGGAATGAAGGCACTCTTATGTACTTGATTTTTTGAAATTAATAAAATACTTGTGCACTCGCACTAAGCGAGGACAAGGTTCAACCTATTTTGGTTCAGGAGTTATCAGTGGTATCACATCATGGTTATTTTGGGAGCATGGTGAATTCAAAGGAGCAAGGTGAAAAATCAATTCACATGACATAATTTGGCATGAAATAAGGAAAGAGAGTAGGTGCGAGAAAACATCCAGGAGCAGCCATGGCATCGCAGGGAAGAATGGCGCAGTATAAAATTTAGAAATTTATTTTTTGATGTTTCTAAAGTTTTTTTATGAAATATTTGCCTTAGTGGGTCCCATGAGAGGAAGATTGGAAGAGAAGCTGTAAAAAGGGAAAATTTTGAATATATTTACTCATATGTAATTTTTTTAAATTTTCCCTCATACACAAAATCTGGAATAAGTAAAAATTTCTGAGTGTAATGTTTTGCAAATGCTCTTAGAGCAATTGGTTAAGCTTATTTTGTTAGAAGCTTGAAAAGGAGGAGGTCAAGGGTTCAAATCCCTTCATTTTGGAGAAAGTTTTTTTTTCTTTGGAATATGTTTTTTTGAAAAAGGAATATTCCCTTTTAAATTAGAATATTGTAATACACATACTTATTGTATTGTGTTATTTAAATTTTTGAAAAAGGAGCAGAATTCCATCATATTTCTTTTGCATCATTGTGGTGAGATAAGGGTGTAATTGGTGGAATAAGGTTGTAATTTGGTGAAATAAGGGTGTAATAATTGATTTTTGGTGTGGTTAAGTGTAAAACCTATAAAAAATACTTGTTTTTTTCTTTTACGCTCTACGTAGAGGTTAAGTGCAAAACCCGTAGAAGCAGTGTCTTATGCAGTGAGTGTGATATTTATTTCATTTCTTTTGCATTTTGTCACACGTTTCTCTACTACACTTGATTTCATTTAAAAATGCCGAAAATTCAAAATTTGCTTTCAGATGGTGATAGATTAACAATTTCCAATTATTCAAATTGGAAATGATTGATGGAGCTTCATTAGTATTTAATGAGTTATGGGATATTGTTAAGAATGAAAATCCCACATTGACAATAGAGCAGGCTAAATTAGATATATTCAATTTGTGTGATTCTAAGGCCTTATCTCTCATTAAATGTTATTTTACTCATGATACTTATGTTCATATTGAAAATTCTCCTCATAGTTACACTGCATGGAAAACATTGTCAGATTTGTATGATAAGAAACCTAAGCATAAGAAGATAGATATTCATATGTAGTTGTTTAATTTGTCATTAGATGAAGATGGGAATATGGGAGAATATATATCTAAGTTGAAAAATATCACTACTGAGTACACTAAGGCTAGTTTTGGAAAACTAGATGATGACCTCATAGTTACTTCTGCTTTGAAAGGACTACTAGGGTCCTATAGGAATTTTGTTGAAATGTTGCATGTCTCTGAAAAGATCACAGGCATCACCTTTGATAAGTTGGTTGAGTTGCTCATCCAACATGACCTCTCTCTACCCAATAAATCCAAGAAAATGGAAGAAGCCCATGTTTTAGAGTCAAAGCCTAGTTCATCTTCATCTAGGCATCAAAATAATAGAGGAAATAGTTATAGAGGGGGTCGAGGTTACAAAGGAGGCATATATCAAAATAGAGGTAGGGGTCATTCAAATAATTAAAAATCTAATCAATCACATTCACATGAAACAAGTGATCGAGGATATGGTCACAACTCATATAGGGGTAGAGGTCGAGGTAGATCAGACATTCAATGTCATAGATGTGGAAAATTTGGTCACATTGCCTCACAATGTAGGATTCCTTTTGATAAAATTTAGAGGCCACAAAAAGTGACTAAGACTAAATCTACTCAATATGCTGATCATGACTATGATGAATCTAGTAATGTTTCCCATGAATCTACATTCACTACTTTTGGGCACATTGATTATATTGAATATGAGGCTAGAGATGAGCTCATAGATGTATGGGTTTTAGACACAGGAACAACCAAACACATGACATTTAGGAGAGATTTATTTTGGTCTTATAAGGAAGCTTCTCTCTCTCTAGTTGCCTTAGCAGATAAGTCTATGCATACACCACTAGGACTTGGTTCTATTCAAATTCTTCTTCTTAATGGGTCTATAAAATACTTGGAGTATGTTTGGTATGTTCCCACATTGAAGAAACACATACTTTATTTGGTAACTATTCAAAAGAAAGGTTATCAAATTGTGCTTGAAAATGGGCTCATTTACATCAATTCAGTGAAGGATGATTATAAAACAATGTATACAGGATATGAAGATGGAAACTTGGTTAGATTTCATTGTAAGGTGCTTCCTCCCAATATATAACTTGTAGCAGTTGTTGACACAGGTACAAGTACTATGTCTACACAGTGGTTATGGCATCTCTGCTATGGACATTTGAATATCCACTCTTTAGTGGATTTATAGAGATATGGTATAGTGAATGGGTTTCCCACTTTTTGCAAATATAGTATTCTTTGTGAGTCATGTGTTTTGGGTAAACAAAATTGGGAAAAATTTCCTAAATAGTCATCTTGGAGAGCTAACAGATGTTTACAGTTAGTTCATAGTGATGTATGTGACATGAAAAAGTCATCCATTGGTGGGTGTAGATACTTTGTCTTGTTTATTGATGACTTTTCTAGGATGACTTGGGTATTCTTTATGAAAAACAAATCTAAAGTTTTTGCTAAGTTTTTTGATTGGTTACACTTAGTCAAAAAAGAAACAGGTTCACATTTGACCACTCTTCATTCAGATAATGGAGGTGAGTATACCTCTAATGAATTTTTAGATTATTGTCGTGAACATGGCATTCATCAACAATATAGTAATGCTTATACTCCACAACAAAATGGAGTATCTAAATGATTGAATATAACTTTTAGAGGGCACATCACGTGCCATGTTGCACTATAAACATCTTGAAGATAAGTTTTGGGCTGAAGCTATTGGTACTACAGTGTATTTTCAAAACAGGTCCCCCACAGTTGCACTTTTGGGACAAACTCCATATGAGGCATGGTATGGGTTTAAACCCAAAGTTAAACACTTGAAAGTGTTTGGATGTGTTTGTTTTGCTTTGGTTCCTATTAAACATAGAACTGAGTTGGAACCATGAAGTCAAAAATGCATCTTTCTTGGTTATTCTAAAGATAAAAAGGGGTTTTGTTTGCTTACATAGGATTTAGGCAAATTAATAGTGAGTCGAGATGTAATATTTGACGAGTTTGGGACTATGAACACTACAGAGATTGATTCTCAACTTGATAGATTAGAGAGGAAAAATACAAAAAGAGATAAGGCTTTGAATAATGGGGATAACTCTTTGAAGTTATGGTATGAAACTCAAATTACTTCACTTTCCTCTCCTTCTGTAATGTCCCTTACTTAGGGGCTCTTTTATCTGCACAAAAGCTCTTATACCACTGTGATGTCCCTTACTTAGGGGCTCTTTTATCTGCACAAAAGCTCTGATACCACTGTGATATCCCCTTCAAATAGGGAATATAGAAACACATAGAGCTCTGAACAAAGATATAATTTTGTAGAATAGATTCACATATGCATAAACAAATCACAATATAATCTCTCAATAGCAAATCAAAGATCTCATCAGTTGTTTTTCTGGACGATTACACAATTGAGTCTCTGTCATACAAATAAAAGAATATTAAAATCTGGCCTTAAAACCCTGGCTTTTGCTAATCTGGCAGTGAAAACTAGATTCTGGAAGGTCTCAGCCTTTCTGTGTCGACACACAGACGCCGTCATCGTCGATATCTCACCGACGTCGGTCACTGTCGGTCAGCTTTCTGCTGATGTCGGTCTTCAGTCGACCGATGTCGGTTACTGGAAGCTCTCTGTCTGTGCTTGAGCAGACCTGTATGGACTTATTACAGCCGCCAACCTGTCTGTGCTTAACCCCTGATAGCTAAACAACCTGATCTCAAGAATATATGATTCTAACACAGTAGATCTATATCTATATAACTTATTTGATCGAAAACTAAATTAAGAAATACCTGTAATACTGTGATAACTTTTGAGCGAAGTTATCTCTCAACCCTAAAATTTTGTGATAACTTTTGGATGAAGTTATCTCTCAAATACCTATAATACTATGATAACTTCTAGGTGAAGTTATCTCTCAATTTGGCAATAGATCGGCTGATCTTTCACAACCTCTAAATCGCACACAATGAAGAGTTGACGTTCTCCACTGCAATGGAATCCTGGAACCCTTGGCTCAGTCTTCACAGAAGAATTTCTTCAATTTTCAATAATCAATAATCTATGCATAAATCCAAACTCTCTCCCATGAGAACTCTTATACCCTTCCAAAGGTGTGCTTGCTAAAATTAGATTTCCTCAAATTAGAACTTGGGGTTCTAAAATTAGAATTCCTCAAATTAGAACTTGGTCTTCTTAAATTAGAATTTGGGTCTTAAAATTAGACCAATTAATTAATAATTAATTAATATCTAATTTAAAATTAGACCAAATAATTAATATTTGATTAAATCAATCAAATATTAATATCTCCCTCAATACATGTCAGATCCTCGAACCGTCTAAAGCTGGTGAACCAGGGAGTGATTCTACACATGACCATATCAAAACAAGGGTGCTCTGCTGTATGTCAAATATCCCTAAATAATTGGAGCTCAGGCCCAATGTGTCTAAGATAACCTGAATGAGAGCCAACTATAGGAATTCTGTAAATCAAAGCCAAGCCAATCTCCATCATGACCCTCTATCCATCCAATCAGCCTATGAAGGTCGCATAATAGGCTAATCATCAAGCCTGTCAATGTCCACGAAAAAGGGGACATGATAATCCGCCCCTCCAGAAATTGCTTGTCCCCAAGCAATCTCGGAACAATGAACTACTCGATCCACCTGGATCCCAAATGTAGTTATGCTCTGCACTGCTGTGAATCAATGCAAGTACCTACAACATCAGCAGAAGTAGAACAAAGAGGAACCCATAATCAAATTGGTGAATGCAACTCAACCAAACTCTAAGAGCACAACTGCCATAGTCAAGAACACATGAGAACCAAAATCTTGAAGCATCATAACCCAAGTAGAATGGACAACTCAAACGGCCAATTCCATCTGCAAGAGATGGTGCCAATCCATCCCATAATGGATGGTAAGAAACTGGAGCCGATCTACACCTGTGTGAAATCAAATCTTCTCTCTCTAGATCAAAAGAAGAATAATGAGCATACCCCACCTCAAAATCCTTATGAGGTAGCATAGTAGATAGGATCCCTATAATCTCCCCACCCAATCTGCTAATAGCACCAGTACCTTGGATGAGAACACCTTCTGTCACCCTATGTGAATCTAGATGAACACCTGCACTATCCAACAAATACTCCATGAATGACTCCATGTAGTAAAAATTATATGTGGAAGCATCGACATACTCCCCCACACACCACAACTAATCTCTCTGTAAAGGTGGCACAACCAACTAGACCACACTGTCATCTGTGTGAGAAGAATCAATCTAGAGAGGTATCCCAAACTCATCAGAACTAGGTACTCCCAAATCCTAAATCGGTGTGTTAGCCTCAACATGTTCCTCAGCTACAACTATAGGAACGTACTCACCAACAACACTCAATGTACTAACCTCTGAGTTTGGGGCTGGTGAAGACCGTAAATACTCTAACTCCATGGTCATCTTAGCCAAATGAAATTGTGACTCCTCATAAGCTAACTGCGTAGTCTCAAGAGTCTCAGAAGTCACCTCTAGCTGCTGAGTAAGCTCACTCACCTTATCTTCCTCGACCAACAATGCATCATATGCTGTGCGACCCCACTCCATAAGATAATCTCTGTCGGTGACCAACTACATATAATCCTGTCTCAGAATCTGGATAGCCTCCCATAAAGAGTGGATCTTTGTCAAGGACAAATAACTACCTCCCTGTTCGATGCTAGTAGGAGAACGCCATCCATAAACTGCTAACAACTGACGAGCAGCATCAAAATGCTTACAATGGTATCAGAGCCAATGTCTTGCCATCTTGTTGGGTAGTTTAGGTAGGTTGAATCAGCGAAGTATCCATGATAACTTCAAGTACTCAGAAATAGTGGGACAAGGATATGAAGAAGCTAAAACAAAGTTTGAACCAGTTGGTTGAAACCCAGAGGAGGATGAATGAAACTCTTTCAGATCCTACATTTGAAGACAAATTAGTACAGTATATGGCATCCATTCATAAAAGGTCCACATCACAAAATAGAATGAAGGAGAAACAAGAGGTTTCAACAGTGGTTGAGGGCAGCGCTACACCAGTTGTTAGACATGTGGATGAGCTTAGTCATGGGGATTTAGACTCTCAATTAGTTGCAGAGGATGTAGGAGCGGGAGATTGTGATGATGAGATAGTTTCAGCAGCACTTTCTTCAGAGTTAGATGAGGATGAGTCCGATGTTTGCACTCAGAGTGTAGAGGTGTACTCAAATGTTAGTACACTGAGTGTTGATGATCTCTCAGATATGTCAGAGATGGTAGTAGAGTCCCAGGATCTGGTTATTGTAGATGATACTTAGGAGAATGCAGTGGATAGTTTTGAGGACTTAGTTTCACCGGTTGTTTCTTTCCATATGGAAGAGTTAGACAGTGATGCTACAGTTGTTGATACTCCATCTATTGATATGAGCTTTGGAGTTGATTTACAGAGCATGGATGGTAGTATTACAGCAGTCAGTGATTCTGAGTCACAATTTCATTTGGCTGAGATGACCATGGAGTTAGAGCATTTATGGTCTTCACCAGCCCCAGACTCAGAGGTTGTGAAAGATCAGCCGATCTATTGCCAAATTGAGAGATAACTTCACCTAGAAGTTATCATAGTATTACAGGTATTTAAGAGATAACTTCACTCAGAAGCTATCACAAGGGCTTACAGGTATTTTCATTATTTTTGGGTTTTGATTCAAGAATTATCCAGATATAGATCTTTAGTGTTAGCCCATAATTCTACAGATCAGGATCAAGCATACAGGTTGGGTGATATTAGCGGCCGTACGACTTCCGTATAAATTCATGAAAATTGGTACGCATCTATAGAAAGTTCAGGCACCGACATTGGTGAATAGAGACCTACAGAGACTGACATCAGTCGACATATCACCGACGTCGGCAAGTTAGCGACTACAGGTCGACCGACGACGATAGTATAACCGACGTCGGCGACTGTGTTTTTTTTACACAGCAGGCCGAGATGAACCAGATTCAGAATTCTTTCCTAGTTTGTAGAATATTCAAGCTATTCAGGCTGTACCTTCAATATTATTTGTATACTTGATAGAGGATCTCTATTGTAAGCTTATGAGCAAATAAATAAGAGTTTATACTGTGATTTATTTATCTACTTGAAGATATTTTCTGTAGAAATTTAGATAAGCAATTCAGAGCTTTTGTTTTGATATTCAATGGGATATTACACCTTCATCTACAAGTTCACAAGTTGATGACTTAGAAATTGTTGAAAATTCTCTAAGTCCCCCTTCGAATAATGTACATGATGAGAATTCTAGAGTCCCTAATTTGAATAATTTATCTAAGTATCCAAAATGGGATCAAAGTACTTTTTTTTTATTTGACAGTAGATGAAGTTGGTTTAACAAGGCCCAAGAATTCTCAAAAATAGGTGAACTATGCTATGGTTGTTACTACTTCTTCCACTGAGCCATCCACTTTTGAGGAAGCATCTACTAAACATGTTTGGCAACAGGCAATGAAATGTGAGTATGATTCCATACTTAACAATAATACATGGGTTTTAGTTAATCCTCCTCCACATGTTAAACCCATGAGATGTAAATGGGTTTATAAGACTAAGTATAAATTAGATGGCTCCATTGATAAACATAAGGCATGACTTATTGCAAAAGGATATGCGCAACAAGAAGGTATTGAATATGAGGAAACATTTGCACCAACTGCCAAATGGCACACTATTCATATGGTACTTGCCTTAGCAGCAAAAAATGGTTAGAAAGTACATCAATTAGATGTTAAAAGTGCCTTTTTAAATGGTGATTTACAGGATGAAGTCAATATGAAACAACCTTAGGGTTTTTAATAGGTGGGTGCTGAACACAAAGTATGTAAATTGATAAAAGCTTTGTATGGGCTCAAACAAGCACCTAGGGCTTGGTATGAGAAAATAGATTCATACTTGAAATCCATTGGTTTTCATCACAGTGAATCTGATGATACTCTCTATTTTCGAGTGCAGGGTAAGAAAATGGTGATACTTGTTCTTTATGTTGATGACTTATTTCTCATAGGTAATGATGAAAACCATAACAAGTCTGTGAAGAATGAATTTTAAATGGGTTTGAGATGATAGATCTTAGAATTCTTCACTACTATCTAGGCATAGAGGTAACTCAGAAAGAGCATAGTATTTTCATTGCATAAACTAAGTATATTTCTGAGTTATTAGAGAGCTTTGGCATGAGTGATTGCAAACCTGCCCTCACTTCCATGGAAAGTAACTTGAAATTGTCTAAGGATGATAGCAGTGCCTTTTTTGATGGCACCACATATAGAAAATTGGTGGGAGGTTTGATATACTTGATGACTACCAGGCTCAATATTTCATTTTCAGTTGGAATTTTATCTAGGTTTATGCATGAGCCTAGAGAAATTCATTGGCATGGAACAAAATGAGTACTTTGTTACCTTTAGGGAACAAAAACATATGGCCTTGAATACCGCTGCAACAAGAACTTCAAACTTGTTGGATATTGTGATGTAGATTTTGGCAGATGTGTGGATGATAGAGTGTCAACCACATGATACACTATGCATATGGGTTCAGCTGCCATTGCTTGGTGTTGTAAGAAGCAGGATACAATGGCAAATTCATCAACAGAATTAGAGTATATTATAACACGGGATGCTTCTAGAGAAATTGTTTACCTTCATCGTATTCTTGAAGATCTTCAGGTTTCTTAGTTTGCTCCTACACAGTTATACATTGATAATCAGAGTGCAATCAAGATGTCCAAGAATCTAGTGTTTCATGCCAAAACAAAACATATGGATGTCAAATACCATTATCTACGAATGCTGGTGGTAAAGAAAACTCTTGATCCAATATATTTCCCAAATGCCGATCAGACAACTGATATCTTCACAAAACCACTTGACAGAATCAAATTTGAAAAATTCAGAAAAATGCTTGGTATGTGTCCAAAGACCTAACTTTGGATCATAGGGGGGTTTGTTAGGAATTGTTCCAAAGTCTTAACGTTAGGTTAGATTTTTGGTCGGTAATAAATAATTATTGTAAATGGGGCATGCATCTTTTAGTAAAGACACCCCCATAAAATAAACTTACTTAGTTTAATTATTAGGTAGTTTTAATGTTTTATATTTATTAATTAGAATTACCTTATGGGTTATTTTCCCATATTTAGTTGGTTAGAGGATTAGTTGTTTTTACCGGTCATTGGTAAAAACTATATAAATCCATGTTTGCATTGTAAAAGGGTTAACAGAGTAAAGGCACCCTTATGTACTTAATTTTTTGAAATTAATAAAATACTTATGCACTCTCACTAAGCGAGCACAAGGTTCAACCTATTTTGGTTCAGGAGTTATCATGAGAAAGGACACATTCATGATCATTTGCATAAGTGAATGAATGTGCAATAAGATGGAGAGCAAGCTATTAAAAAATAACTATATTATGATGTAAACTTTGATATGCATCTTCTTGTGAGACATATGTTATACTTTAAATATCTCAATAGTAATCCATTTTGGACTTTTTACATTAGATAGTAAGAGGATTTATTTAATTTGCTAATGGATTGGATAAATTTTTTAATAATAATGTTTCCATTATCTCTAACATTGAAGATTTTTTATTCATTTCAAATGGTATATCTTTAATTATAACACTTTCTTGATCATTTTTATATCTAAATTTAAAGTCCTTATGTGAATTTTCATCATTTTTATAACCAATTTCTTTATTTTTTTGATGGAAAATTAGAATAATGTGCTCTCTTATGCCATGTTCTATTTTAATTAATAGTCCTTAGGCCACAAAATATAAATTCCAAAATTTTAAGGTTTATAAACCCAATTAGATGTTGACATAAACCAATCACATATTACCCAAAATATTCATATTCATTGCTTTATGAACAATAATGATCAGCATATACATTTAGGCTCTAAGATATAAATTATATTGAACATATTCATATACTTAAATATTTATTAATGAAATAATTTTATGCTACACTAATACTCATTTGGCTCTATTTTTTTGACCATTTATTGTTAAGGAAGATATTTGTTGTAAATATTTATTATAGTGACATGTACGAACATGTAAATCCCAAACTCATTAAATTATACATTCCATGATTGTGTGCCATTGATAGAAACCAAAACTATCAAAATTTATTTGATGGCACGGTCGAATACCATCTATATTTTTTTACACCTACAACTTGCCAACCCTAGGTATCATATCATGTTTTTCAATATATTTATCACTATCCTAATCTCTTTGGCCATTATATTTGATATTTTAAATTAAATCTGCATTAATTTTATTAATATGCATACCCAAATAAGAATTATAAATCCCTACATAATAAAACTATATAAAACTGATACAAGGATACCTTCACATTCCCATATAAATTAAGGTGTACTATTTTTATTTTATCATTTTTTATATTTAATTATAGTAATGATGTTTTAGATTTTAAAAAATTAGTGATGTCTGGAGTGATTCATGCATGTATACACTTACAAGTTCTCAAATGAAATATAATTTTACCTAGTAGACCCAAACATGGAGTTTTATGCCTTTTTATATCCATATAATGTCTTATTTACTTAATCTCATATTAGACATTTAGAAATTTTAGTTTTGACCTGACATTATCTTACATGACTTGTGCATATGTATATTGATACCATTCACCCTTTTCTCACATCCACATTATTTCCATGGGCTATACCTTTTTGGTTTGCTATTAATCACCTAGAAGAATTCCCTATTATGTGTCAAACCTATTAAAAATAGTATCCATACTATTTATAGATCATTAAATTAGTATTTATCCCTTTTAGATAAAATCATCAAACATAGATTGTTCTATAACTTTAAACTTGTCCAAACCTAATAGACTCATCTTGTGCAAATAAATGGTCAAGTTTTGAATTTATTTCCTTCTTATGGGTTAGGTCGTAATATTTATGACATGAGAAAGTATCTAAAGAGTCTTTTTTAAATACACAATAATTATAAGCCTATTATTATCTATCATTTGTAAAGTAAGTATATTATACATAACTTCACATTTAAATGGACCACCTTATTATTTCCAATTCAATCATTAATCACAAGGATTATATCTTATAAAATTTTGAATCACCTCAAAGCCAAGACAAAGTTGTCATTTTATAAGTGCTAAAAGTTAGATTATGGGTTATATTCAATAGAGGAGCATTATTTCACACATACAAATAATGGGGAGAACCATATGTAGTTTATATTCCATCTTATAAGTATTGGATATTTAGGTATTACTCAACCATTCATCAGGGAGTGGTTGGCATTAATTGAACCCACATTATTTCCCCTTTTGAAAACTAAAACTAGTGTCAAAAGTGTATTTAGGGTTTCAAAGAGAAGGAGATAGGTTTCTAGAATTATGTGCACATATTTATACTAAATATTTATCAAAGAGATGACTTATAAGTAGGCATAATAGTCTATGTGGAAATAAAAAATAAAAAATCAACCAAACAACATTGTCAAATTGCAAAATAGTGTCAATTGATACCTTATAAAGTTGGACAATTCTATTGAGGCTCATCTAGAGACTCAAATATTGATCTAAAACACATACAATCTAGTTTCCCATGCTTTTTGATATTTATATTTAGACTTAGGCCTACATAGTATAGTAAAATCCTAAGTATATATTAATCCTCTTAGTACTTTGCATAAATTACAAGTGAATTGTCAAATCACATTTTGCCTTTTACATTCAGATTTGTGATTATTTTTAATACACCATATAATTTGAATTATTGCTCAATTATATCTCAATAAATCACATAAATTAAAAATATTGGGATTGAAAATGTCTCATAATATGCTTTGAATTTTTTAAATGAGCATCGATTGGGAAGTTATAGTGAAAAAATTGAAGAGAAAATCAATTATCCTAACACATATCAATAGGAAGAAGAGGAGGATGAGGTCCCAATGAGGGTCCTTCTAAATGTAGGTGGTACACTACTTGATATAAGAGTATAAAATATTGGTATAGGTTTAGGTTCGGGCCTAAAATAAAAAAAAGGAAGATCAATGCTCTTGTGATGAATGGATGAAAGAGAAAAAAATAGCGAGTTACTAATTTTCATTTTTTGGATCCATATGGTAGTGAGGATGGATTTCATTTAATCAACCCTAATAAGGTATTAGATAGATCCTCTTCTAGAATGTAAAATGCATTGATAGGTAAATTTATGGTATATAGATAAAACAATGATGTCTTTACAAGTTGGGATTCAAAAAAGGAAGCCAAAAAGGAAAATAAAGATACTAAATATGATCAAATGCTTCTTCTTTATATTCCTTTCAAACCATGATGACTATGCTAAAATATTATTGAGAGAGTTGAGGTTTCTAGGTAAGTCAAGATTATTATTAAGAAAATAGAAACCATGCTTTGATCTAGAGAAGGAAAATATAAACATGGTTCTTATTTGGTTTAATTATTAGGTCTCTCATTCAAATATTAAGAAGATTTAGTCATGTTGGGTATTACTAAAAACTTTAGACAATTAATTAATTTTGATATTTTTATTAAATCAATGAAAATACTAGTATATACCATATTTTATGTGAATGTATCTACTAATAAGGATCTACCTTCATCCATAAAACTTTCCTTAAAGTATGGGGTTTGGGTGCAAACATTAGAGGATGGATATACTTCTCGAGTATGTCTAAATCACCATAGAGTAAGACACGTGGGTAAATATTATACAGTTAAGAAGGAATATATGATATGGATGCATAATGATAAGAAAAATATTCACAACCTATATGATATTGAAGAGAAGGAATAAGATAATTTGAAGAAATTGGAAGAGGAAAATCTCAATAGGAGGCAACAAGCTAAGGAATAGGGTGAATATTTCTAGATTAACACATGTTTAAAGAATGTAGTTCAAAGAAGTAAGTAATTTCAAAATAACTTAGGAATATGAAAATGAATTCCATTTTGAAAATAAACATAATTAATCATATGATGTACACCACTCAATAAATGAAATCATAGAAGTTGAAAAATAGGAATATCATCACATGAAGGACAACACATATCCTAAATGAAAGTAATAAAAAAAAGTATAAGCAGAGATACAAAAAGAAGCTAAGAATATATTTAAATATTATCTCTCCCATTTTTAATCTATAATTGTTGATCTAGATTAAAAAGGAGATAATATTATATCCTAGTTTGTAGAGCAATCCCAAAACTCTAATTTAACATGTAACCCTATGTTAGAATTGGAAGGGGTTTTATCATGCTTTTTATATTCACCTTTGGAGTAAGAGATGATATCTCATTTAGTAACATTGAAATAGAGTAGTGAATAGTCATGTGTAAGATAATTATAAATTCCAAAATGTTAACTAACCTAGGAGTAGAAGTTAAGAAAGGAAGACTGAATCTTAAGGAAATTAAAACCATATAAACAATGAAGTATGTAGCTAATGGGAACCCAATAAATTTGGAATTAGATAGATATAACGTAATAACACCAAAATTTAAGCTCATATCATGGATTATAATAGGGTTTAATAACCCAAATAAATAGAGGACAATTATAAGTCTCAGGTTAGATCATCCACCTAATTTTATTTCGCTCCAAGAAATATAAATGTTTCAAAATAGTTTTATTGAAAACAAAATTAAAATATGGAATAAAACATCCTACATTTTAATAAGTTGACTAGGTTACTCATGTTGGATAACAACTCTTTGGAACCCTAAGGTTTTGGATGGAGAATTTATGATTAAAAAATGGTTACCATTTGGAAATATTGTTCAAAAATAAATAAGATGGATTTGTATTGATTATTTTGAATATTTATGATCCTAATTATTATACATGAAGAAGATATATATGGAAGGAAATGAAATACATTATAATATATTTTAAATATTTCATATTGATGTTAGTAATACTCCTATATCTCCCTTGGAGAAGAAGGGATGCATTCAAGACTTTATTGATGGTATGGAAGATCTAGAAAGTTTCATCTTAGAGTATGGTCTAATAGATTTAGAGATAAAAGGACCAAGCCTCCCATGGATGAATATAATATTTGGGGATAATATTATTTTGGTCTAATTGGAGATATTTATTATCTTATGGGACTATCTTATGGCTCAAAATTGTTATCTTTCTTCATTATATAGAAAAGTTTCATATCATAATGCTCTAAATTTGCTTAACTTGGAAATATACTTTAATAGAACAAAGACTTCATTTAGATTAAAAAATATGTGAATTATTCATCCAAAATTGGAAGAAGTAATAAAATAAAGGTGGAAATAGAAGTGAAATCTTCATCCATGTTCAAGGTTTATATAAAGTTAAAAAATGTCAAAGCCAATATTAAAATGGAACAAAGATAACTTTGGTAATATTTTAAAACAAAATAAGAGAATAACATAGGATTTAGTTAACTTATAAAAAGAGGTTAATAATAATATAATGGATGATGATTTATTTATCACATATAAAATGTTTCTTAGCGAGTTTCAATCCCTTGTAGTGAAGGTGAAAATTCTATGGAGAAAAATTTTAAAACTTTCTGATTGTCAATAAGCAATAGCGATTTAATAGTTTTTAGGAATATTGGAGTTTTATTCCTAATTTAGTTAAAGGTCTGAGTTGACTAAATCAGTAAATAATATTTCAATAAATAGAGTACTAATTTATATAATTTATTTTAAATTATTATCTTTCTAAAAATAGTAATGAAAGAGGATAAATGTGACTTATTTAAAACCATGTTGATACGATTGAGACAAAGGATGATACTAATTTTTCAAGACTGGGATAGTGTTATGAACTATGATCTAGTTTTTGTTTAGTGAAAGGACAAGAATACCAAAAATAGGACACTTCAATGTTTTAATCTATAGTCCAGGTCCTACCACTATTGTCCAAACTAGTCATAGAGATGTGAGTTTTCTAGGTTTTATCCATTGTCCCTATATTAATATGCTTATGAAATTTCAAGTCTTGATAGTTGATGAAGATCAATATAGATATGATTTAATATCCAAACCTATATCTTCTTTGTGCTTGAACTTGAATAAAACTTTGAGAAAGAGGGGGGGTTAGTGTGTGTAAGATACACTAAATGTGTATCCACACCCCTTGTGTGGGCATGTTGCCTACATACCAATACTCTAAAGAGGGATCAATCCATATGTAGTTCTCCCACTTGATGTGATTTGTAGAATAGTGTTATGTAGATTCAAAAATGCTAAATTAGGTATAATTGAGGTAACTAGGGACTGGGGTGAGGTTTTGAATAAGCTGGTAGCTCTATTAGATGGTTGTATGTAGAGAATAGGGAAATTTTTCTTAGTGGTCTTGATTGTATTCTTTCTTTATTTTTTAATATTTTACAACCCCCTTATAAATGAAATTTGAATGGGTTTTTATATAGATATATTGGTCATGGGTTAGATGCATTCACACTAGGCCAATATAATGAAGAAGAAGAATTGGGAAAAAATAGTCATCGAGGTTTTAAATGTGTTTGGATATGAGCACTAGAAATGGGACACCCTAGGGTCCATCACTATAGTCCAACCTCAGTGATCCTATCTTTTAGGATCAAGACATGAGGGGATAGAATAAGTATGGAAAATGGAGCTTGGTTGAGTTGGAATGAGGTTTTGAAAGTATATAAATGATTAGGAATCAATGAAAAGGTGGATAGAAGGGTCATGAGAGCATGCAAGAGGGACCTATGGGTTGGGTGTCTCAAGCCACACTCAAGTTACCAGTTTTGACATTTGATATGACTACATTTACCCCCCCCCCCTTTATTTTACAGATGTAACAAAGAGAAATACTACGATAAAGGAAATGTAGAAAGCATACTTGAACTTAATGCAAGGGTGAAGGCCATGAAGCTATGTGATGTTAGGTGTGTGTAGAGAGAGCATATCATGAAGTGTAAATATTTAAAATAATATCAAGAATAGATTAGTTCTTACTAGATACACTATATCTAAAATAATAACATATAAAAGTTGGGTAAGAGAGAGAGGAAGAGAAAGGAATGAATACACCTCACCAGGTATGTTAACCAATACAAAAATTATTGTGATGTTGGATGATGTTGGGTATGTGTTTTACCAAGAGTAATATCTTGAATGAAGCTAAGTGCTCAATTCCCTAAGAGTGGGTCAAGAATGTAAAAGATATCCCTTTGTCTCCATCATCACCCATTAAGTGAATATATGTGATCATGCATGTGTTAATCAATGTTTAGATTGTGTGTCCAATCCCTTAGAGTAGGTGGCTTAAGAATGCAAAGGCTAGCTAGTCATTTGGATCCATCATTGTCCACTAACTAAAGCTATAAACTGATACTGGTATGAATGTGTGTCATATGAGTGGTTCCTAAAGCGTTTAAAAGCCCTATAATCTAAAAATATGGTGTGGGTAGTTGTATGTGTACTATAAACTAAGCTAGTCTTGGCTAACTCAAAAAAAGGTTGAGATTAGGCTTGTATGAAAGTCAATCTAAAACTAGGCCATAGGCTTATGTGAAAGCCACTCAAAAATGTGAAGGTTAGGATTGTATGAAAGCCACTCCAAAATGATGTCAACCACCTACAGATGGAGTAAGGCATGAAACTACTAAGAATGCCTAGGTAATAAACTAAACTAAAAAATAAAAAAAGTCAAATGTGCCACATACATTGCCCTTAATCACTGGTGTCTATAAAATGGATTCTAATCTAGAATTTATACCAACTGCCCTATCTAAAACTAAAAGTGAGATCCATCATGCTATGCATGATTCCCCTATATCTTAATTATCTAAGAAAAATTGTACTAAAATTGATAAATTTGGATTGATCTATATCTAACAAAGTTGTAGCTGAGCTAACCTTTCTACCTATTTCTAAAAAAATTGGGTTTTTTGCTATTTAGTCAAGAGCACTAAAAATAAGACACCCTATTGTTTGATACTATTGTCCATGTTTAGCACTATTGTCCTTTATTGAAAATGATGAATGTTCTATAATCATCACTATGTACCTGGTCTATTCTTCTTAGTTTGAAGTTTGGATACTATTCTAGGTGTTATGAAAGCTGATTTTTTTATAGATAAGAGCTCTGATCTCAGTGAAAAAACCCCTATTTATTTCCCCGTCTTCTGAGGGTAAGAATGAAGAACTTGAAATGACTATCCTCATAAGAAAGAGCCCCACAAGTGTGTTATGATAAGAAAAGACATGATATAACAATGATAATTGACAATATATCTCAAGATATAGCATGGTTTGTATGAGAGATTGTTAGATAAACAAGGGTATGCCTAGATAGATATAATAATGTAATAACATGTGCAGTATAATGATCTAGAACTAGAAGTCTAGTTAGTTGTTAGTTTTCAAGGAGGGATGGATCATGATGTCCATCATGGCATCCATTAAATCAAGAGAATACATGATGTGGATCATGGCATTGTAAATACCGAGAAGCAAATAGACAAGAAACACCTGATGTAAGAATCAAGAAGCATATAAGAGTGTCCAAGGGGCCAAGCAAATAAAAGACATGGGCACATGTCACTCAAACCTAAAATCAAGCATATAAGGCATATTAAAATTCCACATACACATACAATTTAAAACAAGGTTGGCATAAGGGCCACAAGCACATAGAAGAGTTTAAATAGAGGTCACTGGTAAATGTCCTAAGGCACACACACAAGAATAGAAGTAAAAGACATTTATGAATGTCCTAAGGCACATATAGGAGATAAAATAGGAACTAATAAATGCAATCACATATAACTACATAAATAAAGAAAGGAAGGCATGTAATATACTAGAAATATAATCGCATCTAACTAATCAAAACAAGAAGTGAAAGTGTGCAAGACATGGAGTACAAGACTAGGTATATGATAAGACATACACTAGTGCTATATACTAGTGGGTGTCAATAGATTAATATATGTAAGCTAGTAATTAATGTACATCATCATGATAACTAGAGTGTGTGGTGTAGGAATGACATAACCTGGATGGTGTAGTCATGTGAAAGATGACCCTAATGGGAAAATATGTTGATGTATGTCTCGAATTTATAAGTAGGATGCCCCTCAATGGGTAGAGTGAAGTAATAAAGGATTTCAAAGTCACTACACATAGTCAAAGAAGATCAAGTGAAGCATGTTAATGTAGATAAATTGACAAATAATAACATAGAACAACAAATGTAAGTCTAGCATGATAGTAGGAATGTAAAGCATGGATAATGCATATAATTGAAATATTTTTGGGTTTTTGATATTTGAATGTTTTTGGATTTTTAAATATTTAAATGTTTTTTGATTTTGAAATATTTGAATTCTTTTAGATTTTGAAATAATCTATGTATAATCAATCACGAGGAGACTATGTACAAGAAAAGAAAAACTATGTACAAGTAATTGAAAATCAACTATATACAAGTAATTTTGAAAAAAATTGTACAATACAACATGTGAAATGAAATTCTGGACATGGAATCTACGTAGCTGCATTGTTGGATTTTTGAGTTTCTTTCCTTCAAGTGAGGCTAGATGATACACTTTAGGGCTAAGATTTTTGGTAATAATGTATGGACCTAACAAGTTTGGTTTGAATTTTCCTTTGATTTCTTATTTGGCATTGGCATTGTAAAGATTTTCTTTGAGAATGAGATTATTAACATCAAATTATCTAGTGTGAACATGTTTGTTGTAAGATCATTGTATACATTATTAGTATATTTTGAGATGTTTTATTGCTTGAATGAGTGTATGGTACAATTTTTCAAGTTGGTGTAGATGTTTTTCATGATATTGGTCATTAGTGAGAATGCCTTTAAGGGAGACACAAAGAGATGGGATTTATCATTCTAATGGTAAAAATACTTATGTGCCATAAATTATTAAATAAGGAGTGAATTTTGTGGGCATGAAGAGGCTTGTGTGATAGGCCCATAATGCAAATACTAGTTGATGTGCCAATCATCTCCAAATTTACTCACTATTTTACCAAAAATGCTATTGATGGTTTTATTGGTAGCCTCTACTTGACCATTTCCTTGTGGATAATATGGAGTGGAGAATGTGTGTTTAATATTATATTTTATGCAAAATTTATTGACAATTTTATTCTTGAATGATGTTCCATTATCAAAAATGATGGTTGTGAGTAGGTAGAAATGTGAAATAATATGAGTCACGAGGAATATACAAATATCCTCCCCTATGGTAGATTGGATTGGAATGGATTATACCCACTTGATAAAATATTATGCAGCTATGATGATGAACTTATGCCCATCAGTGAATTTGGTGCTAATTTTTCCAATAAGATGAAATCCAAGTAACATAAATGGCTATAGAGAGACAATAGGTTCTAATTATTGTGACGGTGCATGTTATAGGTTATTGTGTCATTGACATTTATCACATAGCTTTGTGTATTATGAACATTCATCTTCCATGGTGGGCTAGTAGCACCCTTTTCAAAGTAATTTGTGTGACATGGCCTTTCCACCGAAGTGACCACTGCACTCACTATCATGTATCTATGTAAGAGTAATTTTGGCTTTTACTAAAGTCAAAAATTGAAGTAATTATCTATCAAAGGATCGTTTAAAAAGGTCTCCACCAATGATTACATAATAGAGTGCTTGTTTGTGTAACTTACAGTTGTCATTTTAGGAAAACGTGTTTGGTATAATAGATTTGTTTAGAAAGTTATAGATATCAGAGAACCATTCTAGAGTTGTGAAACTACATATAGTGGCTAAGATAGATAGTGCAATCAAATATGCATTAGATATTTATGGTGATTTTAATCATTTAATTATGAAAATAGGTTGATCATCATTGATGTTGATAGGAATCAAATATGTGGCACTTTCCATTGCATCTACATGTTGGTCATATTTTCTTGGTATACATTTTATATAAAAGTAGTCAAACTATGATGATAAACATTATACCATATTTTAGTATGGGATAATATGTTTTTCTTTTGTCTGATAGACATCATTCACTTTATTGACCATAATTTGGGAATCACCAAAGGCTTGAATAGATATACTTTTTAGGGAATAGGTGGAAAATAGACCTAAGATAAGTGATTCATATTTTGTGGTGTTGTTGGTGTAGGAGAAACTTAATCGATATGTAATAGGAACTATGTGACCAGAAGGGTCGATAAAGATAATGCTTACCCCCACACTAGATGCATATTAAGAACCATCAAAGAACATGGTCTAAGTATAAAAATGAGTATAATAGGTAGTGAAATCATCTCTAAATGTGTGACTAATAGGATTGGTGTCCAGGAGTGGTGTGGATACCAAATGATCTACAATGATTTAGCCCTTTATTGATTTTTGGAGAACTATTTTTAAGTAAAACTTTGTTAATAACATGACCCATTTTTTGATATGACTAGAGAGATGTGGTTTTACCATGAGAAAATTCAAGGGATCTAATTTTGTGATAAATTTAGTCTCATTATTTACCATATAATTTAAAAGTTTTTGTGTGGTAAAAACTAATGCTAGACATAGTTTTTCTATGGTAGAACAACTTTTTTTGTAATTAACTAATGTGCAACTAATGTAATAATCTACTCACTTAGTGTGTTAATCATCATGTTATGCTAAGAGTGATCTTAATGCATGATCCATTGATGATATATATAAGATGAAAGGTATGTTAGGTATAGGTGATACTAAAATAGGTGGATTAAAAAGATATTGCTTGATTGTATCAAAGTGATTTAATATTTTTGGTAATATTAGAGTATTACTCCTAATTTAGTTAAGGGTCTGAAGTAATAAAATTAGTAAATAAATATACAATAATTAAGCTACTGATTTATATAATTTGATTATAATTTGAAACTTTTTAAAAATATTAATAAGGGATAGAAAATAAGATTTAGCTAGAAACTGATTGAGATGATTGTTGTAAGGTCTAAAATTTACTATGTAGGATCAGGACATTATAAAAAATTAGGATCTAGCCTTCATTTTATGATTAGATAGGAGTGCTGATATAAGACACCCTAGGGTTCAGTGCTATAGTCCTTTTCTATTATTGTTGTCTAGGAGATCTAAACTTTTTAGGTTTTGTTCATTATGTCTATGTGAGCCTACCTATAAAATTTTGACTATTAGATGTCCACAGAACTCCTTATAGATCTGATTTAGTCTTTAAACCCTAGACTCCATTGTGCTTTGGAAAAATTTGGAAAAGAGGGGGATTAGTGTGTGTAAGATGCACTGAACGTGTATCCACACCCCTTGTGTGGGCATGCTAACTACATACTAATACTCCAAAGAGAGATGAATCCATATGTAATTATCTCACTTGATATGCTTTTTTAAATAGTGTGTATGAAGATGCAAAATTCTAAACTAGATGTGCTTCATGGTGGCTAGGGACTGGTGTAAGGATTTGAATAAGCTTGTAGTAGTATTGGTTGGCTGTATATAGAGAATAGAGAAGATTACCTTAGTGTTTTTGATTGTATTCTTATTTATTTTTTGATATTTTCTAACCCCTTATAAATTAACTTTTATGGGATTTTATAGGGATTTGTTGGTCATGGGTCGAATGTATTCATGTTAGGGTGGTAAGAAAATGAATAAGTATCAAAAGAAAATAATTTTTGGAGGTAAAAATGTAATTGAATAGGAGTGATAGAAATGGAAACCATAGGGTCTGATGTTATAGTCCAATTTGGGTGCTATAGTCTTGAAAGAACATGACCTAAGGGGATGGAATGATCACTAGAAATGTTGTACATAAGAGGTGGAATTATTGTCTAGAAGGCTATAGATGATTGGGAATTAGTGACAAGGTGCCTATGAGGATCATGAGAGCAAGCAAGAGGGACCTATTAGTTGGGTGTCATAATCCACACTCAAGTTACCAATTTTCATATTTTATATGACTACATTTACACCCCCATTTATTCTAGTGAAGTAGCAAAGTGACATACTAGGATAAAGGAAAAATAGAAAGCATACTTGAGCTTACTTGTAAGGGTGAAGTTCATGAAGCTATGTGATGTTGGGTGTGTGTAGAGATAGTATGTTTTGAAGTGTAAATCTACAAAAGAAAACAAAGAGTAGATCGATTCTTACTAGATATGTTATATCTAACATAAGAATGTACAAAGCTAGGTAAGAGAAAGAGAGAGAGAGAGAGGAAGAGAAAGGAATGAATACACCTCATCGAGTATACAAACTAATAAAAAACCTATTATGATGTTGAGTGATGTTGAGTTATGCTGATTAATGCTAGATGATGTTGTACCAAGAGTAATATCATGAATGAAGCTGAGTGCTCAATTCCTTGAGAGTGGCTAAAGAGTACAAAGGATGGCACTTTAGATCCATCATCACCCACTAAGTGAATCTACATGATCATGCATGTGGTAATAAATGTTTGGACTATGTGGCTAATCCCTCTTAGTAGGTGGCTCAAGAATATAAATGCTAGCTAGTCCTTGGCTTCATCATTGCCCCATGAAGTGAAGCTATGAACTAATACTAATATGAAATGTGTGTCATATGAGATGGCTCCTAAATCCCATGAATGCTCTGTAATATAACAATTTGGTGTGGATATCCAAATGTATGCTATAAACTAGGCCACATTTGGCCACTCTAAAAGATGGAGAATAGGCTTGTATAAAAGCCACTTCAAAACTACAAACTAGGCTTATATGAAAGCCATTCCAAAATGTGGAGGTTAGGATTGTATGAAAGCCACTCAAAAATGATGCCAACCACCTATAGATGGAATAAGGCATGTAACTAATAAAAATTCCTAGGTAATATACTAAACTCAAAAAGAAAAGAAGATAAATATGCCATGCACATTGCCCCCAATCACTAGTGTCTAAAACAAAGATTCTAATTTGGAAGTTCTATCAACACCTAATCTAAAACTAGAAGTGAGAGCCATCATGCTATGAAAAATGCCTCTTATATCTGGATTCTTTGAGAAAAATAATACTAAAACTATTGTATCTAAACTAGTCTGAATGTGCAAAACTATAGCTGAACCTACTTTTATACCTATTTTTAGAAAATCTATTTTTTTTGCTATTTGGACAAGGGTGCTGAAAATGGACACCTTACTATCTGACACTATAGTCTAATCTTGGCACTATTGTCTTAGACTAATTATGATGACTGTTCTATAATTTTCACTATATTCTTGGTTTATTCTACCTGGTTTGAAGTTTGGTTACTATTTTGGGTGTTTTAAAAACTACTTTTTCAATCCTTAGGAAATCTGATCTTTGTGACAAAACCCCTATTTTTTATGTCATCTTTTGAGGGTAGGAATGAAGACCCTACAATGACTACCCTCATAATAAATATCCCTACAAGTGTGTTATGCTTCAAAGATGCATGATATAATGTATATAGTCGACAAGATATCTCAAGATATAACATGGTTTGTAATGAGAAATTTTTAGATCAACAAGGGTATGCCTGGATAGATATAAAAATGTAATAGTATGTGTAATATACTGAATTGAAACTAGAAGCCTGATTAGTTTTTAGCTCACAAGGAGGGATGGACCATGATTTCCATCATGACATCTAATAAAGTAAGATAATGCATGATGTGGATAATAAAATTGAAAAAAATAAAAAATAAATCAAGTAAAAAACATACAAGGAAATAAGAAAGAAGCATACAAGAGTGGCCAAGGGGCCAAAAAAACAAGGTACATCAACACATTTCACTCAAATAGGAAATCAAGCATATAAGGCATGCTCAAATATGGCATACACACATAATTAGAAACATGTAAGGTTGATGTGAAAGCCATAATCACGGAAAAGAGTATATGCAAAGGACATTGGAAAATGTCCTAAGCCACACATAAGAATAGAAGCAAAGGACATTGGAAAATGTCTTAAGGCATATATAGGAGACAAATAGGAATTGAAAAATGCAATTACATCTCTCTATGCAAATAAAGAAAGGAAAGCATGTAAATACTAAAAATATAATCACATCTAACTAATCAAAGCAAGATGTGAAAGTATGTAAGACATGTAGTACAAGACTAGGTATATGATAAAAAATACACAAGTGTTATATAATAGTGAGTTTCAATAGATTAATCTATGTAAGCTAGTAATTAATGTATGCCAACATGATAATTAAAGTGTGTGGTGTAGGAATGACATAACCTGGATAGTGTAGTCATGTAGAATATGCCCTTAGGGGTAGATATATCAGTGTATATCTCAAATGTAAAAGTTGGATGCCCCCTCAATAGGTAGAGTGAAGAAATCATGGATCCATATGCCACTGTAAACACTAAATTAAGATCAATTAAATCATAGTAATGTCGATAAATTGACAAACAATAGCATAGAGAAGTAAATGTGAATCTAGCATTGTATTAGAAATGTAAAGCATGGATAACACATATAATTGAAATGTTTTTATGTTTTTTAATTAATTGAATGTTTTTAGATTTTTGAAATATTTAAATGTTTTTGTAATTTTTATATAAGCTATGTACAATCAATCATAGGGAAATTATGTACAAGAAATTAAAAAGAAGCTATGTAAAAGTAAACTAGGAAGGGATAACACTAATCGATGAGTCTCATGGGAGACTCCCTACCATGGTGTCCTATATCAAGGAAAGGGATCGTGCATGATCATGAAGTATGATGGAAGGGTTGAGACTTTGGCTCTAAAGGCTGTATATGCTATAAATTCTCTGAAATATGTAAAGTGAAAACTATGTGGTCCCCCTATAACTCTAAGAAGTATATGCAACTGTAAGGCTCTTAGGGACCCATGTAGTAGTAGGAGAATGTCTCTAAACATGTGCTATATATATACTAATCTAGATGTGAATACTATAGTTGGAAGATGTCTAAAATCTTAAAATTGTGGTTGCTCTAAAAGAGACCTCTATGGAAGTGTATAAACTTTCTATGTTAGCAATGGAGGTCTCAACTGTGTCTGAATTTAAACTGGAGGAATAACTAAAATTGGTGAAGAAATTGAAATTGGTGGTTGAGTTAAAATTGGTGACTACAAAGTAGAAAATGGATCTGAAGTGGGGAGTGGTAACTCATATGGAGCTCCACCATTGTAACAACTTGATTAGTGTGAATTAGTTTCATGCATATATATACTATAGAAGGTACTACTCAAAGCTTTTGAATCTATGGTCAACCAAGTAACATATCAAAAACTTTTGCACTAGGAACAATAGTAAATGGTGTGGCCACATGTGTTGGACCAACCTATAAAGGAAGTACAATCTCATCCAATGAAATCTATATATGCCCATTGAATCTATTGATAATTATGTCTGTTAGGGTAATATCCTACTCTAAATATCCAAAATTCTATAGTAATTTCATAATGCATATGTTCACAGTGGATCCATTATCTATGATAACACTATGAATAGGATAATTATGAATGTAAGCTATGATAAAGAGTGCATGACAATATGAATCATCCTCAACTATCTCCTACTCTGAAAAGGAGATGGAAGGTCTAATTGGAACTCTAAAATTATATACACCAATCATGTTGCTCAAAGGATGTAACTAAACTAAAGGTGTCCTTTATGTATCTAGTGGGGGATGTGCATGATATGCATGGTGAACCCCTGATGTATCCCCTATATCTTGTTTAAAATGCTATGAAAAAGGATATAAGAATATTTTCAAATCTTTATCTTGTGTTTTCTTTTCTTGATGAGGCTCAATCAAAAGTTATAATACTAGTAACATTGCCATCTATCAAGTCCTGTATCTTATGTCTCAAAAAAATGCATCTATTTGTTGTATGGCTTGGTACCCTGTGAAACTCACAAATGCATGCTGATCATATCCCCATGGAAGAGGATCTATTGGATCAAAATATTTAATAGGAGGGAGAGATATGATATTACAATCCAAAATCTACTGTAAAACTTTGGATTGAAGAACTGGTAGATTGGTAAAGGTTTACTAAGGAGGTGCTAATAAAAACACATGCTGATGGGGCTCTGAAGCTGCATTGATTTTAGGTTGATTCTTACTATTTATATCATTGACCTTAACTTTACATGGGACTTTATTGTTACTCTTGTTTTTTATTTATAATATACTTGTATACTTGAGTTTGCCAATTGAAATTAATTTGACTTCTCTTTCCTTTAGTGTGTGACAAAATTTAGTGAAGGAAGAAAACCTTTTGAACATTATTGATTCATGCAAAGTTGGTAGAAGACTCTATTTGAAGAGATATTATAACTCTTGATGGGCTATGGGGATATTCATCTTAGCCAAGATAGTCTTATATCGAAGAACATAATCTATGAGCTGATCATTTGACCTTTGTTTTTTTTGTCCAACTTGGGCACAAGAAACTTTATCACCAATGTTAATGCTAAAATGATCTAGGAACATGTTAGCTAAAGGATTTAATGTATTGATCAACTAATTTAGTAGAATATAAAATCATTATAGAGCATAATATTTTAAACATTATTGAAATATCTTGGTTATTAGCCAATCATTTGGTACATAGTCCAAGCATGTTACATGAAAATCTCTCAAGTGTGTCTTTGGATCACCCTTGCCATCATATAGAGGAAGCTTGGGTTGAAAAAAACCTTGTGATAAGGGTGTAGAAGCAATATGACATGCCAATGGTGTATGCAGTAGAGAAAAAGAATCTAAATCCTATGTAGGTCTATAGGCACCTTGTTCAAGATGTAACACCTTAGATTGAAGAGATCATATCTCTTACACAAGGGCTACCATATTAGGAGACAAAGATGTACTAATTATAATTGGTGGCATAGAGGTAGGTTGGATTTATATAAGGGGTTGTTGAGACATAGTTGTCCTTGTAGTTTTATTTACAACTAGTTTTTCTGTGGTTTGAGAAGATTGACCATTTTTCACTTTTTTTGTTCCTCTTGAAGTATTTTAATTATGTCATATTTCATGTTAGGGTGTTTAGTTAAAAGTTCTTAAAGTTCCTTTTTATTAGTTTCATCAAAATTGGTGTATTGGGCCATTGTTAAGGTAGGAAAATAAATAAAAAATTGATTAAAATTTTTGTAATAATTTTTAATAAGGTGCTATGGAAGAAAGTACTGAATATAGGAAATGTAAGGTCCTAAAAACAACAAACTAGAAAGTGCATAAAAAGAATATGAAGCTCAAAAACATGTAAGGTGATACCTCAAAAGCAAGGGGACCTAGTATGTGTAGCTAGGGTTTTGGAAATTAATATTTGTAAAATCTACTATGGAATTTTAAAATTTAAAGTAAATTTTTGATTTAAATATGAAGTTGAAAAATTAGAGAAATTTGAGAAAATTCTTGATTTGAAAGGACCTAGTATATGCAACTAGTTTAAAGGAAAAATAATTTTTTGAAAGTACTATGGAATTTTAAAATTTTATGATAATTTTTTTATTTAAATATGATAGTAAAAAATTAGAAAATTAGTGTAAAATTCTTGATTTGAAAGGACCTAGTGTATGTAACTAGAGTTTTGCCACAAATAATTTTTTTAAAAAATTACTATGGAATTTTAGAATTTAAGGTGAATTTTTAATTTAAATATGCTAGTAAAAAAATTATGAAAATATTATAAAAGTCATCAAGGAATTTAACCTAGGGTTTTTAGGGTTTTTATGCAAAAATAAAGTAGGTTGGGTTCACCAAATGATTTAATAGTTTCAGGAATATTATAGTATTATTCCTAATTTAGTTAAGGGTCTAGAGTAATAAAATTAGTAAATAAATATGAAATAATTAAGTTACTAATTATTATAATTTGAAACTTTATAAAAATAGTAATAAGGGAGAAAAAATAATACTTAATTGGAAACTAAGACAACTGTTACAGGGTCTAAAATTCACTATATAGGACTAGGACACTATCATAAATCAAGATCTAGCCTTTTTTTATGATTGGATAGGAGTGCCAAAATAGGACACCCTAGGGTTTGATGTTATATACCTCCTATACCTCAATTGTTTAGGAGATCTGAGATTTCTAGATTTTGTTTGTTGTATCTATGAAATTTCTACTGTTAGATGCCTACGAAATTCCCTACAGAGCTAATTTAGTATTCAAACCTTAGAATCCATTATGATTTGACAAAATTTGGGAAAGATGGAGGGTTAGTGTGTGTAAGATGCACTAAATGTGTATCCACACCCATTAGGTGGGAATGCTACCTACATACCAATATTCTGAAGAAGGATCAAGCCATATGTAGTTCTTTCACTTGATGTGCTTTATGAAATAGTGTGTATTAATATGAAAAATGCTAAATAGATGTGATTCATGGTAGTTAGAGACTAGTGTAAGGATTGTATTAGTATTAGCTAGTTATATGCAGAGAATAGGGAAGATTTCCTTTATGGTTTTTCTTGTATTCTTGCTTGTTTTATGATATTTGCCAACCCCTTCTAAATTAATTTTGAATGGGATTTTATAGGGATCTATTGGTCATGAGTCGAATGTATTCATGTTAGGTCAATAATAAGATGAATAGGAATCAGAAAGAACTAATCATTGGAGGTAAAAATGTACTTGGATAGGAGCATCAAAAATAGGCACCCTAATGTCTGGTGCTATAGTCGAAGTTGAGCTCTATAGTCTTGAAGGAATGAGACCTAGGGGGATGGAATCATCACTAGAAATGTTTTTTGGAGGAGATGGAATTACTTTCTAGAAGGATAAGAATGACTTGGAATCAGTGACAAGGTGCCTATGAGGGTCATAGAGCAAGCAAGAGGGACCTATGGGTTGGGTGTCACAAGCCACACTCAAGTTACCAATTTTCAAATTTTATATGACTACATGAAACTTTCTTGACAATCTTGGTCCCAAAAAAACTTTGTATCTTTCTTTAATAATCAAGTGAATGACTGAGTTTTATCATTAAGTTGAGTTACAAAATGGTGGATTACTTAGATTTTGACTTATAAGTATCAAAGTTATTTTAAGATCATGGGAGGTGGCATGTCAATAATTACTATGAATTTATTAGGGTCAACCTTTATGCCATGCTAAAAAATAATGAAACCTAAAAGTTTGATTGATGTAACATCAAACACACATTTCTTTGTATTTAATCAGACATTATATTTCTTGAGTCTTTGAAATATCTTTCATAATCAATAGCCTAATGTTACCATTGTTTGGATTTTGATAATATATCATTGACATAATCCTCAATAATATGGTGAATCAAGTCATGAAATATATGTGTCATGGTACATTGATATGTGGCTTCATCATTTTTTAATCTAAAAGGCATGACAATGTAACAAAATATATCCCAAGAGATTAAAGTTAGCTATATCCCTAGGAATAAGGAACTTGAATATACAAGGAGACTCTAACATAGTCATAAATGCCATGAATAAAGCATCAAATGTGGGAATCAAGATAAAAAACATCATTAATGATATCCAATTTCTCTTACAAAAGTTTTCTGAAGTTGAGATTTCCCATACCTATAGAGAAGGTAACAGGGTCGCTGATGCTTGTGCCAACCTTGGTCAGCAATTTTCAGGTTGGAGGGTGTGGCAATAAGGTGTTCATATTCCCTTAAACATTAGGGAGATCATTCAAAAAGAGATGACTTGTCAAGAATGAGGCACATTGATGACAAGGATAGCTCTCAGAGGTGGTCCACGTGGAGAGGGCCATCAGGGATCTCAGAACTTGATAACCTTAGTACTTTCTTGGTAATCATTCATAATTCATTTTATCATGAGGCTGAGGCATGTGAGTCTCATCATGAAAATCAAGGGGAAATTATTTTCAAGCATGGGAGTAGACAACATCATCGCTGCAAGGCATTTCATAAAATGAGCTATCACATCTGCATTTTGCATAAATGGAAGCAAAGGTTAGCTACCAGTTTAAATCTGAAGGCAGAACTTAGGAACTCCACTATCTGCGTATACAAATACAAAATGGGGGGAGACCATATTCAAACTGAACCTATCTCCTACTGTGAATTTAGAGATAATCTACTAGTTTGGCATTATTGTAAAGAAGGGGGTATCAACCCATATTTGGAAAGGTTGAATGGTTATGATGAAAACTTGTCTGAGTAGTTTGAAAGATCTTGGTTGAATAGGTGGGTCTCTATGGGTGGAATTAGTTTTGGAATCTCTAAAAAGGTGATTTCTATGGCTATGGGAATGACCATGCAGGGTATAAAAATTCAAAGGAAAACCAAAATCATGGATATGGCTAGCTATAAACTATTTCTGGGTGAGGGAGAAGAACTCATCCCGTATCAAGGAAGGTTCGAGTGTGCTAAACTTCTAGAGCCTTGGGATGGAGTGTGCTTCATTCTCATGAAGTACTTCACTCTCGAGGGGAAATTTACCAGGGGCTAATTTTCTACCTATACAACTCTCACTGTGCCCTCAAGCCAACCAAGAATATCAGAGTTGATAGTGGAGACATTCCTTCCAACCTAGTGTCTGGTGATGCTATTTATGAGTCCTAGGTTTCCCCTACTCCTAACAAAACAAAATATGTCTCTTTATCCACCCATGAAAAGACCCCTATTGATACCCCTAGCTCCTTTTTGAGCAAGAGGGGTAAGAAGAGAAAGGTTGATGAAGAGGAAGAAAATATTAAAGAGACTACGGAAGGGACCCACAAGAATCCAGGTAGGGCCATGGGGGGCCAAGGTGGAAAATATCACAAGCCTTCCAAAATTAATGAGGAAGGATTCCCCTCTGGAGTGTGAAGGTCAGGGTGGATTGCTGGTAAACTCACCCCAAAGGCTAGACTGATTGATTATTCAAAAATTGCTTCAGAAGAAGCAACCTAGGAGGAAGAGTTTGAGGCATTGGAAATCTAAGAAATTTTGGAAGACACTGGAGGGAAGCAGGCTACTAGGTATTTTTAGGTTACTGAGGAGCAGGGTGCTGACACTATGGGAATTACTAACAATAAGGGGAAAATGTATGTTGAGGAAGTTGGTAAGGGCACTGAGAATGAGACTAATTGGAAAATTAAAATTGGGGCCCTGAAGGATTGCATTTAGAATATGGATAAGGTCTTCACCAAAGGGCTTCAAAATACAATTCTATTGAACATGTCTATGCTAGAAGTGGTGGGTAATACTGGGTATGCTAACAATGTGAATAATGAGAAAAGTAATGATCTTATCAAATCAATAGTTATGTAAGGGGAGACCTCTCTGACTCTGGTCTTTAGTTGCTTGTGTTTTGTTTTTGTCTATTGTTCTCGGCTATGCCATCATCTCTCTGAAGGCATTTTGTGTTTGTTTTCCTTCTTATCTTTTTTGATTGTAAAGGGTTCAACCCCTAGTTTTCCACCTTACTTTATCAAAAATAAAATATATCCCAAGGTGTTGTAAAATATGTTTTCTCTTGATCTTCTTCATCAATTTTGATTTGGTTCTATCTGAAAAATCCATCCATAAATGATAACATTTCATATCCGATTGTGGAATCTACAATCATGTCAATATTAGGCAGTGGAAAATCATCATTTGGGCATGCTTTACTTAAATCTTGAGAATTGAAATAACACTAAATTTGTCCATTGGGTTTTACCATAAGGACTATATTTGAAATCCATTTAGGGTGTGATATTGGTTAAATGAAGCCAACATCTAAGAGGCATTGGATCTCATCTTTGACTAAGAGAACCACCTTAAGATGCATTTTACAATTTTTTTCTTAACTAGTTGGACATCTAGATATAAGGGAATATGATGAACTATTATAGATGTATCAATTTCTAGCATATCTAAGTAGGGCCAAGCAAAGAGTTCTAGAAAATCTATTAAATTTTGATGAATATCTATATCCTCTTCCTTTCATAGGGTAGTGGCTAACAAGACAATGCAAGGATCCTAATCGATTCCAAAATTAAAATTAACTATTTCCTCATTAAGTAATGTAGAATGATCTAGTGTGTATGGGGTTTTAGGAATGGTATTATCTGAATCAACTGGTATATCTTGGGGAGAATCTATATTTTCTCTAAAGTATGCATGGGCATTTATGTGATGAAGAAATATATTTTTATGATAGCAAGATGGGAGGTCCTCATACGCTTTGAGAAATTGTAAGAGGGATTCATCATTAGATAATTCATCTAACATGAACATATCTAGTGAAATGGTATCACCGATGAGATCATCATAGATCAATGATAATTTTGAATTATGATTAATGGTATGGTTTATCAGTGTAATGGGTGGACAAAACTTTATATAATTTGAAGTAATGAAAGAAGGTTTATCATGAAGAAGGGTAAACTGATATCCCAGCCCTTACATTCCATGTTGTGTGGATGCCTTGATAGGATTGACAATTCCTTGTTCATACTTTCCAATACCTTTGCCATGATATCCCATCTTATTAATAAATTTTAGTGCAAAATGGGAAGTAAACTAGTGAATTAGTGTTAGTGTTATTATAGAACTTGGAATTGTTTGATGTGTTACATGATCTGAGGCTGCACTATGAGCAGTGAGTTATGTAGGTATATTACTAAGATTAAAGTGTGGAATATAATTATATGGAGATTTAGCAACCTATAAGTATTTAAAATGTTCATCATCTATTGGGCATGTGTAGATGTATCCTTTGTGAATAAATTTTAGACAAGCATGAAATGTAGAAGGGACTGCATGCATATCATGAATACAAGGTTGACCAAGTAATAAATTATAATTGAGTCCATTTGGCATGACTTAGCAAGTAATTGGTAGTGTCTTAGGTCCCAAAGTAAGATTGAGTGTTATTTAACCCATGGTTTTTGTGGAATGTTGTCAAAACCTTTGATGTTCATGTCAGAATGGTCTAGATCATGAGGTTGTATATTAAGAATTTTAATAAAAGAAATGTTACAAATGTTGAGTCCTAAACTAGTATCAACTAACACTCTTTTTACCCCTACATCATTAATTCTTAATTAAACATATACAGGTAGATTTTGTTCAATGATGTGGCACAAGGGTAAATCCTCTTTATCAAAGGAAATATGCTTTTTAATCCATTGCATTGTGTTGAGGATAGAGGCAATGTAAGCTAGTTTAGCAGAAATAGGAAGTCTAGTATTGCAAAGGGTTGCATACAACACATATTTACAAACATCTAATTGTTGAAGGAGATCAAGAACTAAAATTATATCAGAAGGGGTGCTACGCTAAGTGATAAATATATATCCATTGTTTAATCAACCTGCATATCTTCATAAATGTGGGTAATAACATGTACCACATGATCTACTATACGGATAGAGTTGGTAGTAGGTGTGGGATAAGAGCTAGATGTACCAAGTTTGAAGGGAGGAGGGATAGATATAGCCGCTAGTGTTATTTAGTGATAGGGAAATACTCAAAAATAGAAAATGAGTAATATGCATCTAGGAAGAAATCATGAATGTGAAATGAAATGCATGAAAGTGGAGTTATAAGTTGTATAATAATATGTTTATAAATATCATTCCACATGAGAGATAGTAATCAAGGAAGAGAGAGAATGAATTTGTGCATTAATGCTTAAAGAAGTTTGACATGTGATATGATATTTCTAATATGTTTAGGAATGTAAACTTGATTTTTTTTCCATATGAGAGATAGAAAGTAAGTAATGAAACCTTGTATTAAAGGTAAGTAAACATTGCTTTGAAGGAGAGGGATCTTACTATGTTTAACAATAACTTTCTTAATATCATCCCATGTTATGAAAAGTAAGCATGAAATATAAAGAATGAAGATTTGTACTAACATATGGTAAAATTAATCAATCATGTACATGATAGGACTGAGTATGGTCTCCTTATTATTTGCAAGAAATGTAAGAAATATATGTAAATAAGTGAGATCCATTTTTGTTATTATGTGAAACCTAATTTTAGATGTAAGGTGATACCTCAAGTAAATAAATGGACCTAGTATATGCAACTAAGGTTTTGAAAAATGATATTTTTAAAATTTACTATAGAATTTTAAAAATTGAAGTGAATTTATTATTTAAATATGAAGGTAAAAAATTAGAAAAATATTGGAAAAAATATGATTTAAATGGACCTAGTATATGCAACTAGGGTTTGAAAGAGCAATACATTTTTAAAATTACTATGGAATTTTAAAAATTAAATTGAATTTTTTATTTAAATAGGCAAGTAAAAAATCAAATTTTTTTTGTAAAAATCAATAAGGAATTTATCCTAGCATTTTTATGCATAAACAAAGTAAGTTGGGTTCACCAAATGATTTAATAGTTTTTGGAAATATTGGAGTCTTATTTCTAATTTAATTAAAGGTCTGAGTTGAATAAATACATAAATAATATTGAAATAAATAGAATACTAATTTATATAATTTATTTAACCTTCGTATCTATCTAAAAATAGTAATGAAAGAGGAGAAATGTGACTTATTTTAAAACTATGCTGATACAATTGAGATAGAGTCTTATATCAGTTATGAAAGACTTGTGTCATGAACCAGGATCTAGATTTTGTTTGGTGAAAGGATAGGAGTGTAGAAAATAGGACACTTTGAGGTTTGGTGTTATAGTCTATGTCCTATCGCTATTGTCCAAACTAGTCACAAAGATTTGAGTTTTTTGGGTTTTGTCTACTGTCCCTATATTAGTCAAACCTATGAAATTTCAAGTCTTGACTATCAATAAACTCCTTATAGGGCTGATTTAATCTCCAAACCTAGATCTTCCTTGTGCTTACATTTAAATGAAACTTTGAGAAAGAGGGGGTTAGTGTGTGTACGATGCATTGAACATGTATCCACACCCCTTGTGTGGGCACACTACCTATATACCAATACTCGGAAGAGGGATCAAGCCATATGTATTTCTCACAATTGATGTGATTTATGCAATATTGTTATGTAGATGTAAAAATTTAAATTGGGTGTATTTGAGGTGGCTAGGGATTGGTGTCAGGGTTTGAATATACTGGTAGCTATATTGGATGGCTAAATGTATAGAATAGAGAAATTTACCTTAGTGATATTACTTGTATTCTTTCTTACTTTTGTAATATTTACCAACCCCCTTATAAATGAATTTTGAATGGGATTTTATAGAGATATATTGGTCATGGGTTAGATGATTTCACGTTAGGCTGACATAATAAAAAGAGGAATTAGGAGAAAATAGTTCCCTAGGCTCAAAATGTGACTGGACAGGAGCATTGAAAATATGGCACCCTAGGGTCTAGTGTTATAGTCCAACCCCAACGCTCCTATCCTATAGGCTTGAGACGTAGGGGGTAGAATAAGCATGGAAAATGGAGCTTGGATGAGATGGAATGAGGTTATAGAACTCTACATATGACTAGGAATCAATGAAAAGGTGGATAGAAGGTCATGAGAGAATGTAAGAGGGACCTATGGGTTGGGTGTCATAAGCCACACTCAAGCTACTAATTTTGACATTTTATATGACTGCAGATAAAAATACCTAGTTATTTCATATATAGACCATAAGACATAGGAGTTATAATAAAATAAAGGATATATATAAATCATATGGAACCTTAAGTTTATATATTAAGGTTATTGAATAAGAGGGAATCCTCCTTTTCAAAAATGTTCTAATTAGTGAAGTGGATAGTAACCCAAAATTAGGGAAGACCATATTAGACTTCATCCCTCTTATTTTATCATAAATAGATAATGATTTTATTATAGACCATATTTCTTATGAAGAAGTTAAATATGTGGTGTTATCTTTAGGAATATATAAATCCTTAGGTCCATATGTATTTTTTCCTACCTCCTCTCAACATTTCTAGAATATTTTTCTAGTCAGATGTTGTTGTAGAAATGATATAATTTTTGGTTTTAGGTAAAATTCTATGAGAAATAAAAAATATTTTTTGTATTGATACATAGAAAATAGGGAGGGAAAGAGTTTAAATATTTTAGACCCATAATATTATGTAACACTCTATATAAATTTTTAACTAAGATTATATCCCTTAGGATGCAACCACTCCTTCCTCTAATCATCTCGCAACAACAAGGAGGATTTGTTCATGACAAGAAAATCACTTAAAATATAATCATAGTTTATGAAGTTATCTACTCAATGTATAAGAATAAAAAATAAGTAGGGATATTTAAATGGTATATGAATAAATATTATGACATTGTATCATGGAATTTTATCAAC
The DNA here is from genome assembly GCA_037957365.1 of Torreya grandis. Taxonomy (NCBI): domain Eukaryota; kingdom Viridiplantae; phylum Streptophyta; class Pinopsida; order Cupressales; family Taxaceae; genus Torreya; species Torreya grandis. Next base: position 1,387,508 of record JARHVA010001526.1, on the reverse strand, counting down.
AAGGTCTTAGAAATATTTGGTTTCCACCAATATTTTAGAAACCTATTTTCTACCTACATCTCTCCTCTAATGTTTTCAATTCTAATTAATTTAACACATACATTTTCTATATCAAAATAGGATTAATAAAGGTGACCTCATTTCCAAATATCTATTTATAATCATGGTTGATGAATTATAAATAATTTTCTGTTTAGCTCTTGGTATTAGTAGAATAAAAGTCTTTAAACTAGCTTCCCCTATTGGTCTAGTTTCTCATCAAAATTTGTTGATTAAAAATTAATTTTAAGAGAAACATTTATAAATAAAGCTATGAAAGTAAAGAAACTTATAGAATGTTTGGAATAATTTTTGAATGAGAAAATCAATCTTGATAAGAGCATACTTTTCTTTCTCAACACTCCCATACAACATCAAAATAAAATACCAAGGACTCTAGCTTCCAAATAAAATAAAATTCATTTTCTTATATATGCATGCTTATTTTTAAGGGAAAAATGTCTACTCACATTTTCAATCCTTTGATTTATAGGTTTCCACAATAGTTGGATACTTGGAAACGCTGTCTCCTTCGATAAACAAGTAAATTGTATCTCCTTAAAAGTAATATCCAAAATCTCCCTATTTATCTCATGTTTATCTTCAAAATTCCAAGGTAGATTACTAATAAAATTTAAAAAAATCAAATAATATTCTTATGGATAGGAATTGAATAGGAAGATAAAATATCATTGTTCACTTGGGATATAGTATGTCTCCTAAAATAACATAAAGGTTTATGGATTTGAATATTAATATCTATGAATAAATATTTCCTATCTAAAATTGGTTGTAGATTTATAAAATACAAATAATTAGTGGATGAATATTTTAAAGACAAAATATTTGGATAGTTTTGAAGCTGAGATATTCTTATCTATTGAATCTCTACCTTTAGGCTCATGTTTTCTGAACAATCTTATTGAAAGTAATACATTACCATGGAAAGGTTGAAAATTATATTTGGGATCAAGAAATTGAGCATCATTTTTGTAATATATCTAGATAATTAACTATCCTTTAATCTCAACCAGAGCTTGGGATAACATAAGTATCCCTATAAAAAGTTTAATGGGAGAAAAGGTGACAAAATACATTGAAAAAGGTAGTTTTGGTAAAATATGGAAACCATTAATTTGAATCTAACCAAATCTAAATACCATCTCATATAAATTATTTAGAGTTAGTTAAATTAAACTTGAGATAAGATGAGATGGTGTGGAAAACAACATCAGATGGTAGTTATAATGTCAAATCAAATTATTCAGTGGATCTAAATTTATTACTATATGGATACCCTTGGAATAAAACTTGGGATAAAAAACTTATTCCAAAACTTAAGTTTTACTTATAGGTAGAAATATAAAACAAAATTATAACCTAGGATGATTTGATAAAGAGAGGTTTCATGATTCAAAACAAACATGAAAAATAAGTTGAATCTATATATCATATCTTATTGGAATATACCTTCACTTATGAAATGTTTAGGTTAATTCTCTCCAAATATGAGGTTAGTTTGATACTTCCTACATCCATCTTGGATTTTATCCTTTAATGGTCACCTCCATTCTCTAACTTTAAATTGAATAAACATGGAAGATAACCCTTTGACATGTATTTTGGGGCTTATGGTGGGAAAGATACCTAAGAATATTTTAGGATAAGAAGCATAGTGAAATTAAAGTAGGATCAAGGATTGTGAAGGAAATTATAGAGAATTTATCCATGATAAAAAATAATAAAAATGACAAAATTAAATAAAGTGAAGCTAGGATAGCCTCAAACTAGAAACTTACAAAAATAAATGACATAGAGGATTATGGGAAGAAGGTTGATATAAAATTAGTTAAATGTCTGTCTTTCTCTAGGTTGGGTCAAATTGAAATTTTATGGTACCTCTAAAGGAAACCTAGGATAGGAAGGGGTGGTGGAATTATTAGGGATATTAGATGGAATCTTATTGAAACCAATGTAGGAAGTCTTGTTATGAAATTTAATCATTTTTCAAAGCTAAAATATCTTTATGGGGACTATAAATAGTGAAATAAATGAATTTCACTCATATATAAATGTAATGGTACTTTATTAATATTATAAAATTACTTGTGAAGGAAAGTCCCCCAAGTTGGACCATTAAGAACATTATTATAGATGTGTTACTGATCACGTAATCCTTAATGAACTTACAATATGTAATATTTATAAGTATGAAAACAAGGTGGTTGATTGAATTTATAACAACGGGGTATCCATCGTGGGTCTCAAGAAATGGTTATATCTCCCAGTTTTCATCCCATAATCCAAGTGTTTTATGATGAAGATAAAATTTAATCAAGCTTCTTAACCTCTTTACTTTATCTTTTTTTTTTTTTTTGCCTTTTAAAATTTAGTTTTTATTTGTTGAGTATCATCTTTAGAAACACTCCCAATTTTTTCATCCCTATAAGGAGTGATTTTTTGTGGGAGAATTGAGTATTATCTTACCCATAATTTATAACACCCCATTTATTTCCTTAACAAAATAGGTTGAAATAACCAAGATAGTATGATAGATGATGACGATGATGGACTAAATGTGATTAGGATGATATAGGACTAAGGTTAGATTTTAGATAAATATTTCAATGCGTACTAACATCCTATCAATGATGCCTAGTTGTTAAGCTAGAAAAAGGATTGGGGATTTGATGGGTGCCTAGATTTAAACTAACAAGAGGATGATATGATGGGTTTTAGTTATGAGTAGGCAAGGATGATAGAGATTAGATAGATGAAGGGTTTTGCTAGATTGAAAGTGATAAGATGTTAATGGAATATCGACTAGGGTATGAGATCTGACCATATAATGAATGATAATGTACTAGGATGATAGGGTGATGTGGATGATATGACTAGATCAAGACCTTAAATTGATTTTTAAAAGATGGGATGGGATATGACTATGTGATGAAAATGATTAGGATGATGGGACAAGGACAAATATGATGATAGGTGATGTGGAAATGTTGAGGAGGGATAAGATGAGTGAGATTTAGAATAAAAGGAGGATGTGATTAGACTAGATGGGTGATGAGGATAAGGTCAAGATAAATGATGATAGCTAGAGTGGACTTAGGATAGGATGGGGATGATAAAACAAATATGATTAGGATAGGTGATGGGGATGATTGGGATGTGGTTATGACTAATGATGAGGGGTTTAATGATAAGATGGGATAAAATGATGTAAAATGATATATACAAGAAGATAATATAAGGATATATAAGGTGATGATTAGGCAAGGGTGTACAAGATAAGATGTAGTTGATGGGGATGTGGATTAAGATGATGGTAGATGACCAGACAATATAATGATGGGGCAAAGATATACAAGACAAAGGATTGATTATGGACATAAGTCAAGATATGGTTGAGATTAGGATATGTGGATGATGGGGGTTGGACTAATGGGATAAAATAAGGTGGGTTAGGATAGGACAAATGGATGATGACAAGGATATATGAGGTAAGATGGGGGTATGACTTATGAGAAGTGGGTATGACTAGACATGATAAGATGAGAGATATGATAGGGTAATGAAAAGGATATACAAGGATAATATATATAATGGGATGATGATAAATATGATATATACAAAAGGACCATTTTAGAGGGGAAAAGTCTTTAAAATGGGTTATTATTTGTGTTTCTCTCTTAAGGCCTAAAGTTAAGTACTCTAGGAAAAGGAAGGTGATTATTTTATGAAATTATGCCCCTTGACATGTGGTACACTTAGCTCACTTCTATTGGATTGTAAAGTAAGATCATGTCAAGACAATACATAGTATTTCTAACCTTAAGGGATATATCCCAATTATATTTAATGCCATTTCCATTATCTACTTGAGTAGTATTTTTTATGATGGAAATAATTGGATAGGTATCAAGAGAGTTATTTGTTACCTTATGATATTCATTACTAGATTGAGTAAAAGAGTTAAGAACAATAAAATCAAAGTAGAATAATCCTTATCATTCTAATGGGTGGATATAAAATTAGGATTGAACTATATTAATATAAAGGTCTGAGGCAAAATCCCATGGTATGGAACATTTTAAGACAATGAGGATTAATATAATTTATGGGAAGAATTATGGGATTTTATCTAATGATTTTTATATAATTTTTTAAATCGTAGATTGTAATACAAGTTAATGGGAGAGGTTTATCATTTACTATGTTAAAGGAGAGCATAGCTAGGGAAACATGAATGGATATATAATGAATGATATTTTAAAAATATAAAATATACAAAGAGTAAAACATGAAATATTTTTATAAAGGAAAGTAAAAACTAACCCAAATCCAAGTTAGATACTTGAGAGAATCCCTTCTTGGGCCATAGAGTGAATATTTATTACAAAGAATGAATTATGTGACCCTAGAGGGAAGGTTTAAATGATCATTTTTTTACCATTTCATCTTGTTCAATAAATTCCAACATATAACAATGGAAACTATCCTCTTATTTTTATGAATGTATTTGGAGAATTTTGTTATTGATGTCCAACTAGGAAAGGCTAACATTCACCTACATGAAGCCTTAATTTTTCTATAAATTCAAGATGTTTAATTCTTAAATGTTATATAAAGCCATTCCCTTAAGGTTTCCATAATGGAAGTAATATTTATAAAATAAATCCCACTTGACCTTCCTCTAATGTCATATGGAAGGAACCCAAATTACCTAAATTTGTTTATATTTAAATTCTTGTAAAGTGGAAGGATACCTATGTAAATAAGCCCAAGGTAAGTAAGGTTAAGTATCTTTTGTTTAAAAAAAGGATTGTTATGAATTTAATATAATTTATGATAATTACTTTAGAAACAATTTAGATAAAAAAATCTAAAATCATCTCCTTCCAACCCTAAATTCACCCCAGAGGTAAACAAGTTACACCAATAAGGATATTTTTTTGTATAGGAAGAAAATTAGGGAAAACCCAAATAAGATAATTACCTAGTAGAAAATGTAGTGGAGATGAGATTTAAATTTTTTTTAAAAAAAGATGCATCCTACATGAATTTATAGAAAAGGATCAACACCCTAAAGAAGTAATATAACCTTCATCACTACATCATGAAATGGTTCATGTTATAAAATTAAAGATTAAAAATAAAACTAGAGTTTCTACATAAAAATTTTAAAAGAGGTCAACCAAAAAATTAAATTAAGATCCAATTAAATAAATATCTCTACTCAATGATAGGTAATTTTAATGAACTAGGGAACAAACTATTTCAACTAAAATAAAAACTAGGACAAATGGATGGTGAAAAAAAGTCTCTTAATTAGACCTTGAAGAAGGTATTACACCTAAGAAAAATGATTATCAATAATAGTGATAAAATTATTAATATTCTTAAACAAAGGATAAAAATAATTAATAATTCTATAATGATATTAAATAAAGCAAGAAAAAAAGAATGTAGAGTAAATAAAAGCTCATAAAAGATAACGACTTGAACCTTGAACTTGTTGAAGATCATCTCATGCTTCTATTTGAAGAATGGGGGGATACCAAAACTATAATTGACATAGCCTCACCTTTAAATTATTCTTATATAGGTTGTATCTTTACTATTTTTTATTAGTTTATGTAGTTTTGTTGTAGGTTGTTAGCCTTGTTTTGATAGGGGTATATTGAAATCCCTATCTTGTTGTTCGTTTATATGGTTTGTCTTGTAATGTCTTATATTTTATTATAAATTTGTATAAGGGTTTGAGACCATTAAAAATCCCACTTTTACCTTTAATTAAAAAAACATATTGGTGAACCCATTTATATACTGAACATAGACAAACCGTAGGTTTCCCTTAAGGTTGTATCATTTTTTATAAGTTTTCATAGTTTTGTATTAGGGTTTTAGTTTTGATTTATAACCTCTCTATACAAATTGAAATAAATAATTTTCACATTTGACTGTATCCTTCTACATATTTTCATGGTTTCATTCTATGCCATATAAGAAGGCCATTTCTCTTGTCCCACTAAGGTCAAGTGATAATTAAGTGGTACACATGTTGAGCATAATCATATTCCTTTGGTTCCATATAAAATGGTTAAAATTAATACAATGACATTTAATTATTCTTATTTTATTTAATTATTAAATAATATGTATACAAAATATATTATGTTGAAATTCTTGATTCAAAATATGTTAATCAAGATAATGATGAATACCAAGATAAAATCCATCCTCATGATCTTAATGGGGTACATATTGAACAAGTTAAATAATTTTTGAAATTTAATTCATCAAAACCCTTAATAATTGTAAAAGGATATAGAATTAATCCTAACATCTAAATTTGTGCAAAAATCTAAGGTTTCTATATCTCAAAAATAATTATGAGCCATTCATTGTTACTAATCAACATTTTGTAGGTTTTAATTCCACAACAGGTGTTGAGAATACTATTATTGTTATTATTCCTACATTTAAAAATTTGGCTACACATGTGATGCCAACCCAAGGTATGGGGGAAAACAAGGTTTCCCTTGGATTAATATTAATAGTCTATATTTTTAACCTAACTACATGCTATGATGACTACACATGTGACATTATCATCCTTACATACTACACAATTACTCAAGAAAAATCTTAAAGATATGCATGCTAAGGTTTTATAGTTAGAGTAAGATGATTATAAAGTTATTCATTCAATCTATTTACATGCATTAATTCATAATACATTAACCCTAAAGATTTCAAATTATCCCTTACCTATGGATTTTTTAGCTCCTAAGCTTAATTTTTATGATGGTAAAGGTGATCTAGAGAAACACCCAAAATATTTTCATGAAACATTTTTGGATAATGCATCCAATGAAATATTATTTACTAAGTAATTTTTGTGAAGACTTAAGGACTATGATTTGAAATGGTTATATGGCATCCCATTCCAAATAATTAAGGAATTAAATCCTTTGGCATATCAATTTTAATACTTTTTTTTTATCAATATTAGTGGAATGTTATCTTATGCTTAAATTACAAAACTTAAACAAGGATGCAATGATCTATTTAGTGATTATGTGTTTTATTATAATCCAATCCTTTCTAAGATGACAAATCTTATGGCCAAAAATGAATTAAAAGATATCTTAAAGAAAATTTTACTTTCTACTTAACATGAATCCACCATGTTGAAAAAATTCAAATTATTTGATGAGTTATGTCATACAGTTAGATATCAACAAGTTAATATTATTCATTTGAACAAGCTCAAATATGTGCCTAATATTAAAACTCCTTAAAATTAATTTTTTTAAATAAAATCAATTTATAAGGTCAAAACAAATGATAATAATAATGAATTAAAGGCAAAAATTAATGCAGTATCATAGCCTACTAATCAATTTGTTCTACCTGCTCCAAAAAGGAGGTAGTTTTCATGATTGCCTCAACCTCCTCATATCCTACTTCCAAAGTTATTAGAGGGAAAAATTATCTCTCTACCTCAACCATAAGAGTTTTATAATATTAATTCATATTGTGATTATCATCATAGTACTAAACATTCTATGAATAAATGTTTTTAGAGAAGGAATAAGATACAAGATCCCACTGATTATAACATTATTAAAATTAGCACACCTATGGAATATTTAGGAACACATACTAATGGGAATGGAAATCATGTGGTAATATAAACTAAGGATGTATACACAAAATATTTTTTACTTTATCTTTTAATGGCACTTTCTCTTATAGCATATTATCTACATATCAATATCCTTGAGTGCATGGATTAAAGGATGCACTGAGAAGGGCGTGTGAAAGGATATTAGTTTTTTAAGAAATATGGTGCTATTATATTCTTATTATACCATTACTACTTTTGGTTTAAACTTATTTAGGTGTCTATCTATTTATCTCTTAGGTTTATCTCGTGTCCAAAATTTCTAGATTCTATATATCCTACAGTATTGGACTATCTAATACCATCTATTTTGTGACTTCACCCTTCATATACTATATTAGATATTTTAATATAGTTTTGATCCTATATTATAATGTGTGTACCATATTGGCCTGGTTGATACCATTTTTTTTATCATACTTATTTCAATTATATATATCAATCGATAACATCAACTTAGTATTTAGGGTTGGCTTTGAGTATTAGACTAGTATATATAGGGGTAATATTTATTTCATATCATAGCATAAAAATTTAATTAACTATGATTTCACTTAAACTTCTACTCTAAGTACATTTGGGAAAGTAAGTGGTTTAGAACCTTATCTTGAAGAGTCTTGTCTTATGGTGTAAATGAATCTAAATAAGAGGAGTCATTAAGAATTCATATATATAAATATATTATATATTAATATAACCATTTGAGGTATTCAAACTATAATACCTCTTAAAAATCTCCACTTGAGTTAAGGAAGAGATTGAAGCATTGACAGGCCCACCCAAAGGTAAGTATATTTTATCCCTACACTGTTTCATTTTGTAAGAACCCTAATTTGGTCAAGTAACCACAAGAAATATGTATTTCTTTGATATTTTACATGAAGGTCTAGTGATGAATACAGTCCTTTTTTCCATGGTCATTTTGATTATTTTGATCTTTATTATGTCTTATTTTCCTTATTTATAACAACCCCAATAGTCCTAAGTCATCTTATACTAATCATAAGGGTCCTTAGCCTAGATTATTTGGTTTTAGGTATAATTTAAGACTTAGGACACTATTAAAATTTTAAATACAATATCACCACAAGGTGCTAGTGTCCAATTATAAATCTAGTGTCCTACAGGCTGTTTCTCCCATGTTTGAGTCCTAACCCTTTATTAAGCCTTCTCTTATGTTTTTTATCCCTATTTTATAACTTGTTAGATAGTGAACAAGGTATTTTATTAAATTTAATTTAATTATATATAAATAAGCTCATAATGTACTTTAAATCTATCACTTACTATTTTGTCACAATTACATAAAATCAATCAATAGTAGAACTTAACACTTTGCATACTACTCAACCATCACATCTAGACATTGTATTCTTGGTCAAAGAAAGGATTAAGAGAAATTAATTATAGAAAACCTTGAAATTTGATTATACACGATCCCAAATGGATAAATACATTTAATTTGAGACCCCTATTATTGGGGTTAATGTAGACAGTGACTTGGACAACAAGAGTTTTACTCTACACAATCGTAACATGCCATAAACCATTTTTACCTTAATTTTTGCATTTGATATATTATTTTTTCATGTGTGTAGGTATTAATTAAGTTTTTGGAATATATTTAGATAAAATAATGACACAATAAATCCCTTTAATGACATAGAACCACCTAAAGGACCTATATAACCTCTCACAATTTATATGAAAGTTTTAGATAGTTCTTACAAGAGGGATACTAGTGCCATAATTGGACACTAGTGAAAGATGGAATTACTATCTTGATTTTTTCACTAATATATAAGATTAAATTTCAATAATAGTTAGAAAATGAAAGGTGTCTACTTGTCTCTCTAGCATGTTTTAGTTCTCTAATCCATAGAAAAGGCTATTTATTTCTAGATAAGTACTCTTTCTCTTCTCACTTTCTGTTTTGGGAAAGATCAATTAAATCAATAATTTATAGTTTTATTTATATATTATCTTTATAATTAACCCTTTTAAAACATATAATTTACATCAATTAAAGTATTAAAAAGTTAAAACATTTAGTGATCTTGAATTACTTTGAATATTGCTTAAAACCCTAGTTTTACCTTGGGTTTAGCTTCTCCCAATTTTCATGCACTAAATTAGGGTTAAAAAATTCTATTTTTCCAAATTTTTGCATAATTTTTATCAATATATATTCACCCTTGAGGTAGTGGTGTTTCAATCCTACCTCATCTAGCTCATATAATGGGATCACCTCTAGGTGTGGGTGGCCTAGTTGATGAGGTGAACATCTAGTTCTAGGGTTAGCTCCCTTGGTGCATTAATTGCAAATCAATTCATAAAATTACTGACTTATATATGAAAATATATATAATATAATGCATGTAAAAAAACCTAAACTAAGGGGAGGTGATGCACCATAAGTTCTTATCCACTCTAACTGACCCTTCAATAAAACTTTGTGAATTAAACAAGCACTAGTGATTGGAACATATTCGCAAAGAGACTCCTAAGCATTGGTAATTCACATGATGGTTATGGTATATGGATTCAACTTGAATGTGATGGGTGAGATTTTTGATTTAAGATACTACCAACTAGATTACACTTCAAACATAATCACTAACATTTCTATAGATCAAGTGACCTGTTTAGGATAATTTTCTAGTAACTATGTAAGAACAAGGACCTACATAGGGAATAAAGCTTCACCACTTCTACAAATCAATAAGAATATACCATAATAAAATAATAAGAGAATCAAAAATAGTACTTTATATTTAGTCAGAAGTTTGTAAAGAATAATTTTGGTAGAGTTTCTTTGAACACAACCAAGGGATGCATACAATGGCATTTTAGCCTTAATTCATAGAATAAGAGAATATAAAGAGAGGAAAATATGGCATGTAAGTGTGGATAATATTTCATGATGAACCTAATTAACTCCATCATTAGTTACCATAATCAATAATAGCTTTATGCTATCCCCATACATTGCTTTGGTTGGTTGGTGGTCTTTAATGAGCTTTTGGGCATGGAGGTGTAGTGGATAGGAGCCAATTTAGTCTTGGTTGACCCCATTAAAATAAATATCATGCCAAATTTGTCAAAAAAATCTCATTTTTAAAATTAAAAATGTATAAATTATGTCTAATTAGACCTCCATGAAGCATTAAGTAGCCTACCCCTCTTTTGCATGTCAGTAAAGTTTAAGAAAACTAACCCATCCTCTCTTATAGGTGTGGAATTTTACTTTTAAACTCTATAATTTAGTTATAAGGGTGTTCATGACCTACATTTACTCCCTTATTATCCTTCTGCAATAATATTCATCCTTTCTTGTTGACTAAATAGGCTTACTAGGCTACTAGGCCTAGTTACTTAGTGTTAGTTGATTGGATGACCATGAGAATTACATATAAATTTCAAATATGGATGAGTGAGCATGTTTCTAGTTTGGTCAGAATATTACACCATGAAATGTGGATTTCAAATAGTGCACACCTACAACTCTATCTCATTTAGGTGACTAAGTCACCTTTCACTAGCACTTCTAGATTGGCTCTTTAGTGAAGGCCTAAAGGAGCATTTATAAGAGGAATTAAGAGTGGTTTGTGATTTTAATAGGTTAAATATGCTTCAAAATAGCCTCATGAATGATATTCAACTTTTTATCCATCCCTGTACTTTGAAATTATCACTAAATCTTACAAAATAAGTGTTTTTAGTGGATCTGTATAACTATCCATATAGACCAATGCCATGAATGGGACCTAATTAGAGTGTAAAATGAGTTTTAGGTATCTTCTAGGCCAAGTTAGGGCATTTTAGTGAAAACTTATCAAGTTTTCCTCCATCGGGTTGCTATTAGGATTTTAGAGAGGTTTAGGGAGGTTTTGACCCTTAGTTATTATTCATAGCCCTAAGGGTTTGAACTAGAAAACCAATGCCAATAGAGTCAATTATACATCCCTCCCTAGCTTCCCTAGTAACTAGGCTCCCCATGTAGATCTTATGTATAGTTCTAAGCACAAGAAGGTGCTCCTAGAGTGACTACTTTACCTTTTATGCACTCTCAAGGTAATTTTAGGCCAAAATGGCCAATCATGAGATCTCCTCTACTACACATCTGAATCTCATTGAATTTTATATCCATGTTGGTTAAAGGTCTCATTTAACCCTTATCATCCATTGCCTTTAGTCTTCAAGTAGTCATGTCTTGAGGAGGGTATTAGGTTAACAGGATTAATGATGGGGTTCCTATGTTTTATCTTTAAAATGGAGTTATTTGATTATTTTTCCACTTATTAAATCATATATTATACCACTTAGAGTTCTTGGGTCAATTGTGTTAGCTTGGTTAATATACTTTCTTCCTTTTATTGCATACATAGCTAGCTAACTAAGCACTTATCCATGCCTATAGGTGGATATTAGATGAGGTGACCCATGTAAGTGGTCATTTTTTAGTATTTTAAACATGTTTGTGTCCTATACCCTTCATACCTATGAAAAACATGTATACTTTCTTCAATTATCTGCATAGGCTTGGAGTAGTCCATTCTAGGCTTGCAATAATTCTATCTATGCTTGACCCATATAACATATAGTTTGTACATGCTAATCAGTGGACCATTTGGGTGACCATGTGACCTAGGAATACCATTAAGACAATTTACATACTCAACTACCTTATTTAAAGGCATTTGAGGGGGAAAATATTTCATTGGGTCCTTATTAGGGTTTAGGAAGGGTTTTAGTAGCCTACCATATTAACTATGGTTTATATAGTATAGACCTCAAAATAAAAACTTATTTCCATGTATGCTGAGGCCATATACCCATTCAAAACTACCAAATATCTCTTGGTCCCATGTACCCTATATGGTGAGTTCTAAGTGAAATTTTGTAACCTTTGATTCATTACTAGGCATTTTGAGTGGGATGATAGTGTTAAGGATTATTTTTAGAATTGATATCATGAATGTAACTCTTTATTTCATGGATATTAAGTTCATATGGGTCCCTAATTCCCCATAATATAAATTTTACCCTCTCATCCTACCATGTGAGATATGAGCATTGGATTTGGTAGCTTAAAATGGTAGACTAGGGTAGTAGACCCTGAGAGGAGTAATAAGACCAAATTAACCATTTAATTTCATTTATCTAAGGCACATTTTTCATGGCCTATATCATCATCCCAAACATATTTATGACCTTAAGTATACTTTATGGGTTTGATTTTATCACAAAGGTGATAGTGGGGTCTTGAGGGTTCAAGGAAGGCTTTAGGTCTTGTGGGCCCAAACTAAGTCTTAAGAATTTGAGTCACCTTTAGGTTTATTAGTGGATTTAATATCAATATTTTAAATTTTTTTCACCCTTTTTTACTTGTTTTTAGCTTCCTAGAATCTCATTTATATCCTTCTCTCTTGTAAGTCTACCGTAACCATCACTACTTAGTCTGAGTCCTTGAATCAATTGGTGTTAGAGACCTAAGTAGTCTATTATGTTCTTTCTTACTATTTATAGGGATGTAATATCATGTAACATTACATTAGGATCTAAATATCCTTTAGGACTAGGCCTCTACCAAATTTTCTATTAAATCTCATTTATACAGTCATGCACATAGGCTTGTGTGTCATAGGTGTTTAACCCAAACTAGTCATCTCTCAATCTTGATCATAATCATATGAGATACTAAGGAATATGGATTCCATACACTAATATGGGGTTACACTTACATTTTTTATTTACATTTTCATTCACATTAATCAGACACCATAATTGGCTAGGTAAACTTGGATGTAATTAGCTCATTATTGGTGCCTAAATCAGCTTATTCATCTATCCTTACAAGTTTTCTTTGAATCTCAAGCACATATCCTACATGTTCTACCCATATATTTTATCTCTCTCTTCCATGTGAATATATCATCTCATTTTCAACATTGGAGTTAGATTACCTATGGGTGGTGGTTTTCATGTTTAACTACCAAATGAGTTATTACATAGGCCCATGGGTAATAAGAGGGATTCTATTCTATGTTGGTAACCAAATTAGCCTTCCCTTAGTCCCAATAAACCTCTTGAGATAGTTAAATAAAATATCATATGACCCTTATTTTCATCTTATAGGTTCAACTATATGATGGTTCTGGAAAACCCTTTGAAGACTAGGCCTGAGTTATTCTCCTGAACTTTGTCATAACTTCTCAACAATATTCACAATTAAATGGACCCATTTTCTCATATATCCATTCACCCTTCATGGTGTTATGAAACAATTTACCTTGTTTCAATGCCTTAGTCTTAGGAATAATGGATTAAAATTATAGGTAATGGTCATAGGGTCTTATGGATTTCAAAGTTTGGAAATCAGAGTTTATATGGGGTGAAATGGCTTGATGAGATGATTACACAATAAATTTTCTTGAGATTTTCCATATGGACTATTTACACTTATTAAATATCACCTATGGGTAACATATACACCGTTATTAATTTATTAAATAATGCAAAACATTTAGAGTTAGTTAATTAGACATATGAAGGGAGAAACCGAAACCTAGGATTTCACAAATACCTTAAATAATGCTAATGAAGCTTAAAATTTTCTAGAGGTTTAATAAAACATTGGGGGATATTTCATGATTTCTTGGTCTTGAGATCCATAATGAAGCTTGATACTACTTAAATAGTGACTCATCCACATGAATAAAACATCTTTGTATGCTCTTAGTGTTCTAATAATGCTCAAAAACCATCACCATGAAACACTCTATTCACATTTGTAATGAAGGTTAAATTACACATGTAGTTTTACTTGAAGATAGGAGATTTAATGAGTTTTCATTTGATCAATAGGTACACCATTAATCATGATAAAGTTTCAATGGATATCTTAAGAAGCCAACACTACAATCAAAAAGCTATCTTGACACATATTATGCATTGAAAACTCCAAAATGCAAAGAGCTACTATATGTAACCTGAAAGTGTGACCATATGAAGATTTTATTATTACCATAAGATCACACATGACAAATTGGGGTCTAAATTGAAGTGGAAGGACCTTTAAGGATTGCATAAGATATACATAATCACCATTTTCTCTAAATAGGTCATAAATGCATTGAAACCATTCTAATATTGACCTTGTGTAGATGTAAAATACTAGTTTGACTACCTAGGTTCTTAAACATTTTTCATAAATCATGGGTCATCATTATAAAAAATAATACCAATTATTTGAAGGACATTATACCCCTTCATTTCATCAAGATATTAGGTCACCATTTTTTCTCTACTGTCTATACTAAACAAGAACCTAAGAGGCTATCCAAGGCTACCAATGAGAGTGATGACAAGAAGGGGCTAGTTTTTAATCCTTTTGAATCTAAACCACATGGATTATCTCATATAATGTCTACACTGAGTTCCCTCTAAATATTGTTGACCTCTTTTGACCATGACCATATTGTAAATATCTATACAAGCTTGAAAACACCTATAAAACACCACTTTCCTACATTTTCTCAATTTTTCAAATCTTTAAATATTATTATTTTGTAGGAGGAAGGAAACGAGGAGTCAAAATGAATTAAAAATAGGGATTATGGGTGAAGGGAAGGTGAAAATCCATTTTTCTCACATGTAGGCCCCTTTTTACATAATAAACCATTATATGATGGCATTATAGTAACAATGAGACCCCCTTACATGAATTTTACCTTGATAAGGATTTAATGGTAACCTAAGGGCTATAAAAATACTATTTATATGGTGTGAATACCCCTTTGAAGGAAATATATATGACCTCCAGTGAAAGTTAAATTATAGGTTACCTTAATATCTGTTAAAAGATCTTAAAAAATGCTAAATCTTAAATAAAATTCACCACATTCTCTTTATACCAGCTCTAACCCTTTGGTTCTACTATACTTTTTAGATTTTTAACATGATTAGGTGGATTCATAATAGGCTATGAGCTAAAATATTTGAGTCATATTTGGTATGAGTGAATTTTAGTCCTTAAAACCACTCCAAGACTTGTTGTGTACCCTTATACATATCTAACACAAATAAACCACTTTCCATAAGCTCATAAATGGAAATAATATGACCACTATGACAGCTCTTGATAGTGGTATACCACTTTAAAGATGCTACCATTGACTTAATGACAAGTAACCCCTTCTCGAACTGACTTGGAACTTTAAGAGACACAATAAGTTTATTGATATATGATATAAATTTTTAATGACATATAATGACCCTTTTTAATCCCAAGGGTATAAATAAGTCAACATCATTAGTGACTCTGAAGGCTTAACCTGTCTACTGGTCAACAGGACCCAGGATCTCTTGTATATCAGTCATGCTTAGATGAAAGACTTCTCTAACTAAGCTGACACTTTATGATAAACTATTTTTTACCCTTAAGGAATATAATAACTATATAAGATACATAATAAGAAACAAAAGAACACAACAAAGACACACAACAAGAAGCAACAAGAACACAACCAAATAAAAAAAACTAAAAAATCATGTGTCATACCACTTGGAAGAAAGGAGACCTAAAATACCATGTAAAAATATGGTATGTTCCCTATAGTAACAATAATTAAGGAACATACCATTGATAGGGATAGAGAGTTCCTCACCATTCAATCTTGATAATTGGAAAACATTTTTCTCTTTGCAACTAGTAATAATGTATGGTCCATTCCATAGGCTATCAAACATTGAGTGCTTACCTCGTTTAGCTTGGTATTCATCCCACTTATGTAAAATATCACATTATTTGAATACATTTAAATAATATCTATTTTCAAATGACTTCTTGACTTGATCCCTTGTCTCTTCTATCTCCCTCAATTCTTTCATCCTTACCTCCATAACATCATTATCCCTTAGTTCAAGTTGATGTGTGAGCTCCAAGGCTAGTAGTTTAAGTGATATGGGAAACCTTTCCTCATTTTCATAGATAATAAGGTATGTTTAATGACTAGTATCCCTCTTGGGAGTGATCCTATTTTATCATAAGGCTATCCTTAGCTTAGTATGCAACTCCCTCTGATTATCTTCCATAGTTCTCCTTATGATTCTAATTAGGTTCTTATTAGTGGACTCTACAAGTTCATTTCCATGTGGATGGTATTTGGAGGAAGTATTGAGTCAAATTCCATGGTTAATATCCCATTAAATCACCTTTGTACTACTAAATTCTAGTACATTATTTGATATGATGGTGGAGGGGATCCCAAATCTAGTTACTAGGCTATCATAGAACTCTAAAACTAAGTTCTAATTTGCCTCCTTGAGTGGTACTACTTCCACCCACATAGTAAAGTATTTTGTAGTAGTAAATACCCACTTGTGTCTTATATTATATGGATGGTGAATCATATCTACAAATTATAGGCCCTAGTGTATGAAAATTTCTCCACTTGGATATGTTTGAGGGGAAAGACAACTAATCTTTGCTTCCTAGTGAACATGACACACTTTTGGTACCTCATAAACCAAGCATGGGAGTCCTTGAAAAATTTTGGACAAATTATCCCACTCTTATGATACTTATATCTATAGTATTAGTTATAAATAGCCCTCCTATAAGTCCATCATGAAATTGGTGTAGGAAATTTTCAACTTATTTAGTTTCTACACACCTCAAAAGCATGCCATCAAGATCCTTTTTGAAAATAACTCAATCAATAAAGACAAAGGATTTATTGTATGCTATAGTACCTTATTATTATGTTATTTAGGACTATAAAACATTCTTTTTTTAAAGTAATTTAAGCATGTCTTGAGTCCAATTGGAAGGAGATGTGGGTATAATTTCTTGGTGATCACTTTGCATTGCCAAAATAACTTATTTGTCCTCCTTCACATCTAATGCCAAGTTTTCACATAGTCCTATACCCATTACCAACTTAGTGACATTAACTTATATGTCATATTCCATATATTCAGTCACCTAACCTGCTCTCTTTTCACTCAAATCTTAGTTAAGAATGAAGTCTTTGATTCTAGGGTGAACCACCATGACATAGATAATATTATTAAACACCGTGTGTCTAAATTTTTTAAGACCTCTCATGACTAAAAGTACATAATTTTACAAAAATGCATACCTATATTCATATCCCTCTAATGCTTAACTAAATAAGGTTATAGGCTGCTCAAGACCCACACTATTTTGTTACATAAGCATGCCAAAAATAGTATCATTGGTTGAGAAGGCATACAAGAAGAAGTTCTTTGAGAAATTAGGGTTTATAAGGGTGAGTACTTGGGAAATGACCTATTTTATGTTTTTAAAGATTATTTTCCCTTCCTTAGTCCATGTAAATTCCTTATGTTTATTGAGGATGAAGGTTATCTGCCTTACCAACTCTATAAATCTAGGGATGAACATCCTAATGAATTTAATCTTTCCAAATAAACTATGCAATACTTTCTTGTGTTTGGGTAGTAATATATCAAGGATTGCACTTATCCTCTTAGGGTCTATAGAAAGGCCTTATTTGGACATAATGTGGCCTAGAAGTATGCCCTCATAGATTAAAAAATACATTTTTTAGGATGCAAAGAGATCCCATATTACTTGTACCTATCAAATATCATACTTAGGTGTGTCAATTGATCTTTACAATCATTGGAAAAGATTATGATGTCATCAAAATAGATAATCACCATCTCATTTATGTTTCATTGGAAGGACACATACATTTCCCTTTGGAAGGTGGAACCTACATTGGATATCCCAAAGGTCATCTTATTGTAATCATAAGTACCCCACTTGGTTGTGAAGGTAATGGTTTATTGGTCCTCTTACTTCACTAACACTTGATTATACCTTGAGTATCCATCAAATAAGGAGAAACATTATGAACTTGGAACATTTTGGAGAATACAGTCCATGGGTGGAAAGAGGTAGTGATCTCTTAATGACACTTTGTTGAGATTATTGTAGTCTACACATAACCTTATCTCCCCATTCTTCTTCCTTATAGGGATAATATTATCCACCCATGAAGAGTGTTTTATGGGGAAGGTGATGTTGGACTTAATGATCTTGGTCAACTCTTTCTTCATGAGGATTTCAAACTTGATATTCTCCAATATTTGCTTTTGTCTCATAAACTTAGCACTTTCCTCCAATTCTATGGTATGTCAAGATATACTAGGGTCAAACCCCTTAAAATAATTATACTCTCAAGAAAATATGTATGCAAATTATTGACACAACTCTATGAACATTGTCTTCTCCTCTTTTGTGTTCACATTACCTAGTTTAAGTAGCCTATCCTTCAATATGGTGACCTTATCCTAGTTCTCCTATTTTTTTGAAATGATAATTTTGTCATTTCTTAACTGATCATCCTCATTGAATATGTTTCCCAAGGTCACTAATCACTTAGGTATCTTATTTTTTCTCAATTCGATAATTTGGATATTGTAATATTATTACAATTTGCCTTAGTTTCTTGGCAAAATTTTGCCTCTTACTGCAAGAAACATGTTGTTTAATTATCATTTTCAAAGACCTTCTAGCTAACCTCATTATAAAGGATTGAAGGTATATAGACTACATTGATTTGAGACTTCTCTTTCATATCCTTAACCCCACTTGGAATGTCATGCTATGGTCATATAGTTGATAATTGATTGACATGGTGATTGGCATCTCTTGGGATTGAATGGATGTCAAAAAATTCAAAGTATTCTAAGAGGTCCCAAAACCTATGATTATATGCATTCAAGAGTGGATTATTGAATAAATTCTATCATCTCACTTGATAAACTACCAACTCACCATCACCCATGTATTATAGGAGTTTAATTCCTTTCTCTCTTACTAACTACAATCTATGAATGAGGGTTTATACTCTACTTTGTTGCATGTGCAGCTAAATTAGAACTTCATGGTAGATAAGTATCTTTTCTTATAAGTAGAAACAAGCATGACACCTACCACACTCCCATTATTTTACCTAGATCCATCAAAGTAAAAATCCATACTTCATCATAACATTAGATTGGGTTAGTAAGAGCTAGTATGGCAATCTCTTCATCATGCATACAATATATCCTCAATCCTACTTATTCAATGATATTATATGTATCATAGCCATGGTTATATTCCACCCATTCATCAAGAATTAAGTTTTATATGCCTTTAAATGGTTTAGTTGGCTCCTAATAATTGGGGTGCTCATATTCATATATGATAGTGCAATTAACATTATACAAATTAGGCATATAGGGCTCTAAATGGAACCTAGAGATAGGTTTAGACCTAATGATAACATTTGTTTCATACCTAGTCCTAAAGACCATATAATACCAGCTAGAAGAGAGATAACCTCTTATCTTGGTAGTGAATTCCATAGACAAACACAAGACAAAATATTGTAGGCTATCAACCACTAAAACATCTTAGGATATAGTACAATTAGGACAAGAAGATAGGACTATTTTTAGATCCTTGAGTAGACCAAAATCCCTAGTAAGAGATCCATCTAGGTGTAACACCCATTTAGAATTAGGTTCATACTTAAAACCCAACTTATCTACTATAGACTTAGGCATGACACATGTAAATTCCCCACTATCTATCATGTAGTTATGTACTAATGAATTTCCTATGATGAAAAATAGATAGAAAGGAGGGGTATTGTTTACCTTGGGTGGTTGAGACTCATTATGATAATTGATATTAGCTAGGACTGCACCCACAATTTTTGCCTACTTGTCTAAGATGTGATGTTTAGACAACTCTTATTGGAGGGGATCTTTTTATCAAAAAATTATAAACATCTCCCCTATTGGTATGGTGACATGGTCATTCTTCATCTGATCCAAAATACTGAGGTGAGATGTATCAACCCTTGAATGCAACTTAGGAACATCAATACAACTTAGAGCTTGTGTGACTTGGGGTAATAAAAGACCTTTGAAATTATTCCATTTATCATCTTGAACCTTCTAAATTGGTGGTATTAGAGGATTAATATTTTCCACTATCCTATTGATAAGATTGAGATGATGGAGGGGCTATTCTCCCAACTTATAAATCATTACCCACTGCTCTCCTTTTGGCCCTTGTATGGGATGTAATAGGATTGCCCACCTTGGCTATACCCCAAAGATGATTGACTGCACATTGTTCAAAAGAGTTTTTCCCTTCTTAGAAGTTGAGAAAAGTGGTATTTGACTATGTTTTATTCCCATTAATTCCTTGTTGGTTTGGGATTTTAGACTAAGTCATGAAGGGAGTCTCTTCATGCTGCATAAAAGGACCTTATTTATGTTGTGTAGGAGGCTGATTATCTTGCATAGGAAGAGATTTATTATATTTCATAATAAAATTTTGATAAGCATATCCACTTGGACTGATTAACATATAATATGACTTCCCACATTATGTGGACAACTAACCTTCTTGATCACAATTATTTTCAGTTGGGACTAATGCTCTAAAATTTCTAGTAGAATTGGTATTGAAATAGTTATAGGTCCTTGCTTGAGTGATTTTCCCTTGACCTTGTATATAAGGCTAATATAGAGGCCTATTGAAATGATAAGGTTTATAGGGAGATTGATAGAGTGCTTGGTATGGTTTATGAGTTGGAATTTTCACCTCTTCAAGGCCACTATCTTATTTCTTTGTGCCTTGAGTAGCCCTTCAATCTTGCCTAATCTATCTGCCTATTTAGCATCTACCTAATCATGATTTTTGAGTGTTGGTAGGGGAGAAATGATAAGAATAGGAGGTTGTATCTTTGGAAACAAAGGCACGAGGGGTCTTATGATAATATTAGATACCTATATTGGATAATTTTCTACTCTTATTACCACTTCATAGGCATATGATAAGGTTTTTTCTCTCATAGACTGTATCATGACTATTACATCAAACTTAAGGGATCTCAAATAGTAAAAAAAGGCAGAGTTAAGAGTGGGTTTGAATACTATTGGGATCCTATCCCAAGTCTTTTTAAACCTATAATTTAATTATACCATAAACTCTTGGGAAACCCTTTTAATTGTGGTCAGTTGTTATATTATAGACAAGTGGTCACTTCTATCCTCAAAATGTTTGCATAGGTGTTTCCTAATATCATCCTCGGTGTTGATAGAAGTAGGTGTTAGACCTCTATACCATTGAAGTGCCTTAAAAATCAAATAATTAGACAATAACCTCATTACCACATTTTCTTGGTTCATATTGTGAATATGATAGAGGTTAGCTATATTTTCAATGTGTTCAACATGACTGTTAGAGTTTTCTCCTATGAATTATGGAAGGATTTTAAGTGTAACAACTTGACCTCATCAAATTGGTTTAGGTTTAGAGTGATGCCACCATTGAAGGGTACAAAATCCTAGTTTCTAAGCCTAGCCATTAGAGTTCTAGGGGTTGCAACATTCTTTTATTGAGCATGATTAGGAGAATTAGGGGGTGTAGGATTAGGATAAGACCTAGGGTACCTTTTTATCATAGAAAATTAAAAGTAAAATTCAATAAACTTAGCTTCTTTACCTTTTGATGAAGATCTTGTGACCACTTTTGGCATGATATTTGACTATAAATCTACCACTATAGTGTTTGAAGCTCCTTGAAATCTGTTGTCCCCCAAAAATATCACTCTTTTTGGTAATAACCTATGAACTATTTTGGTTCAACAAACCAAAATCCTCTCTCCCATTTTCAAGAATTTTTTTTTAGCATTCAAATTCCTCATTTTTAAAGCTTCTCAAAAATCTATGGACTCTATAGGCTTGAATCTATGGACTCTGCAGGAAGAAAATATACGGATTCTGCAAGCCAAGTTCTACATGCTTCACAGGTTGATTTCTATGAAATATATAGAAAATAAGCAAGCTCTCAACACTTAGGTTATTTCAAGGTTGGTTCAATGACAAGGTTCAACCAAAATGTCCATTGAAAAGCTTATAAGCAAGGATTGAACCATTGAACCATTCAACCTTGAACCATTTTGGTTCAACAGGTTCAATGGGTTCAAAGGTTCAACATCATAAAAAAGAGTTAAGTGCATTTGTCAACGTTCAAAGTTCAACCTCTTCAAGGTTCAACGGCTTCAAAACACTTATCAAAGAGAAGAAGGCTTGAACCATTGAATCGTTGAACCATTGAACCACTTTGGTTCAAAGGTTCAATGGGTTCAACGGTTCAACAAGTTCAATAACCAAATGGTTCAATGCGTTTGGTTCAAAAATATCAAAAGGACTTAGCCAAATAAAAAGAATGAACCAATTGACTCATTGAACCTTGAACCAAAAGGTTCAACAAGTTCACAGGTTCAAAAGTTTAACCAGTGTGATGAAGATCAAAGAGCTTAGAAAGAACAAAGAAGTGATAGACAAAGGATGAACCAATGAACTGATTGAACCTTGAATTGAAAGAGTTCAAAGTTCAATGGTTCATGAGTTCAAAGGTAAAGGTAGCCTCAGTCAATGAAAGAAGTAGCAAACAAGTGGTTCAATAGATGGTTCAACCAGGGAGCGAGAAAGTGATTAAACTAGGAAGTGATGGAACAAAAGAGATAAAATAAACTGATGAACCAATGAACCAATGTACTTTTAGTGGGTTCAAAGGTTTAAAGTTCAACATGGTTTAATCGGCTAGTGACCATTGACAACCCTATGCACGTCAAATTTAAAGTAAGGGAATATCCATTGAAATTCAAATAAAGTGTAGAACTTAAAGGAAGAACCAAGTGAATGACCAAAAAGATAGAATTCCTTCAGATTTGCTTAAAGGCTGACAGGGAATATTTCTTTCAAACTTTTTATCTGAAGGAAATTATTAAGTGAAAGAGCCATTAGAATTCTTTTAGAAGTATTTTAAGTGGGAAAATGACTAAGGCAAATCTTGAAGGAATTCCTTCAGAATTTTGTCTAAAGGAAATAAGCCTAACCAAAGGAATGCTTGAAAGGAAAAAGCTCAAGAGTAGAGAGCTCCAAGTGTCATCATCCATGTGATTGCTAGATTATGTAGAACATGCCACGTGTCCCTTGAAAATCTTGATGGAAGCCACCAAGTGTCAACATCTTCGGTCTCTCCCTTTCATTTTGTAAAGACTATGGTGGGTCTCGGGTGAGTTGATACAATAAGCAGATGCTACCATGTGTCATCTTTCATAAGATTCTCAAAAGTGGAAAACACCATGTGTCACTTACTTATATTAGTGGAAAGTGGCTAAATCAAGTGGGAAAGACATGAAGGAATTGCTAAGGAGGATGACAGGCTCAAATGCATTCAAAGACCAAAATTCCAAAGGGAAGAACCACTACTGGAAGAGCGTAAAGAGCCAACAAAGCTGAGGATATAGCCTTGAGAGATAAAATGCCAAGAAAAGACAAAACTAGAAAGGGAAAAGGTAGAATAAGGGCTCAAATCATAGGAAAAAGAGGGAAAGGCCAAAATATCTTCAAGGGAGTTATTTCTAGTAGGTCAAATAGTGGATCAATCAGACTCCCAAGCATGCCAAATCAAAGATGTAGCCTATTTTTCCTTCCATGAAGTAATGGAAAATTAGACAGCTGCACAGACATCAGGAAAAGGACCAGACAGTCCATACTAAAGAAGAGACATATTAGAGGAATGGACATGCCATAGTTATGGCAATGCACTATTCCTATCATGGTCCCTCCAGACAAAATTAAAGGTGCATTGAAGGCATTCAATTCAGCATGGGCCTTTTTTATGAAAATAAGTACCCAAGTCTTTCTTGGAGCAATATATATTGTAATCTCTCATTTATTACAAAGGGAGATCTTCCTGTTACTAGAAGCAAAAATCTACCCAAATTGAAAGGCATCACTGAGACTTTGAGCTTAGATTGTTTATCATATTTCTTTGTTTGAATTAGAAAGCAAGTTACTTTCAGACTTTGTGTTGTTATAGCTTGTATCAGTCTAGGAGATTGTTCTTATGTCTATTTCCTAAATGTATTATTGTTTATGCAATTTAACAAGTAGAGCTAGTGGAAATGATAAGGAAGGTGTCCTGAAGCCAACTACTTTCAGAATTTGTGCTGTCATAGTTGTCCTCAGTGTGTGTTTATATTTTGTTTCTATGTAAAGGACCTTGGGATGATTTTGTTCCCCCATTGTTCTTCATATCTCACTCTTAGGTAGTCAAGGTGGATACTTTGTCCTACTTTGTAAGAACAAGCACTTCTGAAAGAAGAGAAGTGCCTTATATCATTTCACCAAGATTTCTACTATCCAAGAAGGGATCTAGCTCTTGGCTAAATGTTACTTCTGAAAGAAGAGAAGTACCTTCACTAATCACCCAAGATTTCTCCTTTGATCTGTGAGCATCATCTCTAAAAAAAGAGAGATGGATGGTTTATCCTACCCCCAAGTGTTACTTTAGCTTATATATATAGTATATAGCTCATACATATTTATAGGGAACCTCCCCTTGATGAGAAGAGAGATTTGTCCCCTTTGGATGTGGTAAACCTGCAACTTTGGATTACCAATATCCCTATGCTATGGTTGAAGAGACCTATTTTGCTCACCAGTTAGCTAGTTGAAAAAATATTCACCCAATAGTTTTTGGTGACTCTATTGGGGATGAACAGTCGGAAGCCTCAAGTTTTAGATTGAAGTAGTCCCTACCCTTATCCATTATGGACTTTGGTGACTCCATTATGTGTCTTACCCATTATAATTATATCCTTACCATCTTCCTCCACCTCCATGCCAACTAGGGAAGCACATGCAGTTTGAAGCCTCAAGATTCAAATTAAAGCAATCCCTATTCTTCTCTATTACCAGGCAAAGCATCCATTTCTATTGTTAATAGAGCTTTGTCAACACATACTCCACCCAAATTTATTATCCCACTTTTGCATAATCAAACTATGGCTCAAGGCCCTTGGGGTAACTCATTTGGCCCACTAAATTTGACTCCACCCCTGCATGAACTTCCACGTAGCTCAAGAAATAACTTTCCCAAATTCTTTGGTGATGAGAGAGTTTACCCTGATGAAGACATTACAACCTTTAACATAGCTTGATATGTGATAGGGGTAGAATTTAAGGATGTGGCAGTCAGGCTATTTTTGGAAACACTACAAGGCGATGCTGTAGAATGATTCTACCACTTGAAAGCTTGGTCAGTGACTGACTGGGACACTCTCAAAGCTAAATTTGAAGTAAGGTTCAAGCCTATAGAAGATGCACATGCTTTTCTATCCCAACTTACATAGATGAAGAAGGAACCTCATGAACCCATGAGGGATTTCATAGCAAAGTTTAATAATCTGAGGATTTGAATTCCTATCATTGCTTAGCCCACACCTGAAAACCTCAAATGCTTCTTCATCAACTCACAACTGCCTGAAGTGAGTTTTCTATTGAGATGTGCTGGCCACATAGACCTTGAGGTTGCTCAAGACTTGGCCACTGAGGTAGAATATGACCTTATCTTGGTAGAAAATATAAGGAGAGATCCAAATAGAGGTAAACCCTCTTCATCTTTTGAATACTCACCCACAACCACCACTGATCAAATGGTGCAAAAGCTAGCAAATGAATTGCTATCCTTGAAAAATCAACTGGCACAAGGTATGCCTTCTACTCCTTCATATAGAGATGTACCAAGGAGGACATTCCCCAATCATTCATATCAAAGTAATGCTACTAGAAATCAAGGGTAGCCAAATCATCTTCCTCCCCCATAGAGGAACCTCACCCTTGAAGCATCTCTAACCAACTCAGTAGTTGAATATCTAGAAATAGAACATGTTTTCACTTTCTAACCTGAGTTTGAGCAAGGAAATGATGTTGATCTCTTCACAGGGGATCAAGAAGAGTCAGCTGACAACTCCCACATTAGTTTCCTAAATTACCAAGATGAACCCAGAAGTAAAGGTGAAGCAGTCGAGGGATCATATGCAGTGTTCACTTGGTCCAAGAAGTAGTTAGCCCAGTAAGATGATAAAGAAAAGATATATGAGTGACCTCAACCATCAATTTAAATTGCTAAACATGGGACCAGTCTACCTTTCTAGCCAAATGACCTAGTGATTGCTAAGAAGGTAAGTACATCAAACATCCCTACACCTTCTACTTCAAATTCATAGATTAGTCCTCCCCCATGAAAACCAAAAGGATGAACTCCCATCCTCTCTTCCTAGTCTATTTCAGTCATTTGACATAATTGATCATGTCAAGAAATCCAAAATTCAAATGACTGAATTTGAATTCCTGCAAGCTAATCTTGAGCAGTTGGACATTAGTGGAGAACTAAGTATGGACCTATTTGAGGCAAGGATCCCTGTCAAGGGCATAATGAAGAGATTGATCCCTGAAAAGGAGGAAAAATATGTGGTCACCAAAATGTCAGCCCCTGAAGCTCAAATTTTGTTTGAGTCTCTGGGCAGGGGTAATTATTTATTGACCACAGAGGATGTTCATGTTTCTATAGATGAAAGTCTTGTGGCTGGAAATCCAAGAATCGATCTAAATAAGACATCAAAATAATTGGTAGGGCATAGTACAAATGAATAAGGATCTTCCATCTCTAATAAAGAGAAATTTGATAGAAGATCAGCTTCTGATGATGTTTAGATCTTGGAATCTGATGGCAACAATTCTTCTACCAATGCTAGAGCTGGGATTATGTTGATATGTCCTCAAGGAGATATTTTTACTTCATGTAAGTTACAGTTCAACAACACCAACAACACAGCTAAATGTGAATCTCTATTACTCAAATTGAAGGCTGCTCAAGACTAGGATGTCAAACTCATTCACACCAAAGGAGATGATGAACCAATGGTTTGTCAGGTGTTTGAGGGGGACAATCAAAGCATGTGCTAGACTAAACTAGCAGAACAACAAGCTATGGTGGTGGACCATACTTTTGTACTCCAAATTCAGCAAAAGGAACTCTTCACCAAGAGAGCAAGGAGTTATAGTTTTTAGATTGAAGACCATGTCTCACCATGGGAAAAGAAGAGAGAACTGAAAGGAGTGCATAGAAAATGTGATTCCTGGTGGAGAGTTCCATTCACCTATCACCAATTCTAGGGAGAAAATTGTTTTTAATTAGTTTATCAGGATGGAATGCCATTTTCACTATCTCACAGTGTGTGGCATCTAAAGCACTTCAAATCTTGAGGCATCAGATAAAATCATCTGTACATATGTATATTTGTATAGTCTTTAGTTCTATTATGTGCTTTTCATTTTCATTTTTGGTGCCTTTCTTTTTTTTGGGTAGCATGACTCCTTAGCCCAATGGAACACTTCAAGGCACTAGAGATTCTAGTTTCTACTTCCCTCATTTGTTCCAAGTCTTCAACTAAGGGAAGTTCCCCAACTAGAGCCAGCTGTTGTCCCCTAAAAATATCACTCTTTTTGGGAACAACCTATAAACTATTTTAGTTCAACAGACCAAAATCCTCTCTCCCCTTTTCAATAATTTGTTCTGAGCATTTAAATTCCTCATTTTTCAAGCTTCTCAAAAATCTATGGACTTTGTAGGCTTAAATATATAAACTTTACAGGCTTGAATCTACGGACTTTGTAGGAAGAAAATCTACAGACTCTACAAGCCAAGTTTTATGGGCTTCCTAGGTTTATTTCTATGGAATCTATAGGAAAGAAGCAAGTTCTTAACACTTAGGTGATTTCAAGGTTGGTTCAATGACAAGGTTAAACCAAAATGTCCATTAGCAAGCTTCTAAGTAAGGATTGAACCATTGAACCATTAAACCTTGAACCATTTTGGTTCAACGAGTTCAATGGGTTCAACGGTTCAATGTCATCAGCAAGAGTGAAGTGCATTTGTCAAGGTTTAAAGTTCAATTGCTTCAAGGTTCAACAACTTCAAAACACTTATCAAAGAGAATAAGGCTTGAACCATTGAACCATTGAACCACTTTGGTTCAAAGGTTCAATGGGTTCAATGGTTCAACAAGTTCAACGACTAAATGGTTCAATACGTTTGGTTCAAAAAGATCAAAAGGACTTAGCCAAATAAAAAGAATGAACTGATTGGACCATTGAACCTTGAACCAAAAGGTTCAATGATTTAATAGGTTCAAAGGTTCAACTAGTGCAATGAAGATCAAAGATCTTAGAAATAATAAGGAAGTGATGGATAAAGGATGAACCAATGAAATGATTGAACCTTGAACCAAAAGAGTTCAAATTTCAATGGTTCATGTGTTCAAAGGCAAAAGTGGCCTCAGTCAAGGAAAGAAGCAGCAAATAGGTGGTTTAACAGATGGTTCAACTAAGGAGTGGGAAAGTGATTGAACTAGGAAGCGATGGAACAAAAGAGAAAGAATGAACCAATGAACCAATGTACTTTCATTGGGTTCAAAGGTTTACGGTTCAACATGGTTCAAGAGGCTAGTGACCATTGACAGCCTTGCAGATGTCAAATTTAAAGTAAGGGAATATCTGTTGAAATTCAAATAAAGTGAAAAACTTAAAGGAAGAACCAAATGACTGACTGAAAAAATAGAATTCCTTTGGATTTGTTCAAAGGCCGACAGGGAACATTTCCTTTAGACTTTTTATCTAAAGGAAATTATTAAGTGAAAGAGCCATTGGAATTATTTCAAAAGTATTTTCCATGGGAAAATGACTAAGGAAATCCCAAAGGAATTCCTTTGGACTTTTGTCTAAAGGAAATAATCCCAACCAAAGGAATGCCTAAAAGGAAAAAGCTTGAGAGTGGAGCGCTCCAAGTGTCATCGTCCATGTGATTGCTAGATTACATGAAACATGCCATGTGTCCCTTTAAAATCTTGATGGAAGCTGCCAAGTGTCAACATCCATGATATCTCCATTTCATTTCATAAATATTGTGGTGGGTCCCAGGTTAGTTGATACAGTAAGTGGATGTTTCCATGTGTCATCTTTTGTAAGACTCTCAAAAGTGGAAAATGCCACATGTCACTTGCTAAGATCAGCAAAAAGTGGCCAAAGCAAGCAAGAAAGACATGAAGGAATTTCTAAGGAGGATGACAAGTTTGAATGCATTCAAAGGCCAAAATGCCAAAGGGAAGAATCACTACTGAAAGAGCATAAAGAGCCAAAAAAGCTGAGGATATAGCCCTGAGAGCTCAAATGCTAGGAAAAGACAAAACTAAAAAGGGAAAAGATAGCCTGAGGGCTCAAATCATAGAAAAAAGAGGGAAAGGCCAAAATATCTTCAAGGGAGTTATTTCAAGTAGGTGAAACAGTGGATCAAGAAGACTCCTGAGCATGCCAAATCAAGGATGTGGCCTATTTTTCCTTCCATAAAGTAATGGAAAATTAGATAGCTGCACAGACATCAAGAAAAGGACTAGATAGTCCATACTAAGGAAGAGACATATTAGAGGAATGGACATGCCATAGTTATGGCAATGCACTTTTACTAGCATGGTCCCTCTAGATATAATTGAAGGTGCATTGAAGGCATTTAATTCAGCATGGGCCTTTTTCATGAAAACAAGTGCCCAAGTCTTTCTTGGAGCACTATATATTTTAATCTCTCATTTTTTACAAAGGGAGATATTTCGATTACTAGAAGCAAAACTATACCCAAATTGAAAGGCATCACTGAGACTTTAAGCTTAGATTATTTATCATATTTCTTTGTTTGAATCAGAAAGCAAGTTACTTTTAGACTTTGTACTGTTATAGCTTGTATCATTCTAGGAGATTATTCTTATGTTTATTTCCTAAATGTATTCTTGTTTATTCAATTTAACAAGTAGAGCTAGTGGAAGTGATAAGGAAGGTGTCCTGAAGCCAACTACTTTCAAACTTTGTGCTATCATAGTTGTCCTCAGTGTGTGTTTATTTTCTATTTCTATGTAAAGGACCTTGTGATGACTTTGTGCCCCCATTGTTCTTCGTATCTCACTCTTGGGTAGTCAAGGTGGAGACTTTGTTCTACATCTTAGATTGCTGGTTACTCTGTACTCTGTTACTAGTTACTTATCCTACTTGAAAGATTTCTATTGTTTGTAAGAACAAGCACTTATGAAAGAAGAAAAGTGCCTTCTATCATTTCACTAGGATTTCTACTATCCAAGAAGGGATCTGGCTCTTGGATAAATGTTACTTTTGAAAGAAGAGAAGTACCTTTACTAATCACCCATGATTTCTCCTTTGATCTATGAGTATCATCTCTGAAAAAAGAGAGATGGATGGTTTATCCTACCCCTGAGTGTTATTTTTAGCTTATATATAGTATATAGCTCCTGTGTATTTATAAGGAACCTCCCCTTGATGAGAGGAGATATTTTTACCCTTTGGATGTGGTAAAACTATAACTTTGAATGACCAATCTCTCTATGATGTGGTTGAAGAGACCTATTTTGCTCACCAGTTAGCTGGTTGACAAAATATTCACCCAACAATATCATAAATTGATACAAGTAGTTTCTCTAATTTTATTAAATATTGATCCCATTAGGCATGCCAAAAAATATTATCAATATATATTTCACCCTCAAGGTAGTGGTGTTTAAAACCTGCTTCATCTAGTTGATACAATAAGATCACCTCTAGGTGTGGGTGGCCTAGTTGATGAGGTCAATCTTTTGTTTTGGGGCTAGCTCCCCTGGTGCATCAATTTTAGCTCAATTAATAAAAATAATAACTTGGTGATGAAAAAATATATAAGATGATGCTTGAAAAAAAACCTAATCTAAGGGGAAGATATGCACCGTCATGTCTTATCCACTCTAATTGACCCTTCAACAACACTTTATGAATCAAATAAAGACTAGTGACTAAAACATGTTCTCCAATAGATTCATAAGAATTATTAAATCAAATGAAGGTTATGGTAGATGGATGAAACTTTAAGGTGATGGTTAAGAGGTCAAATTTAAAACACTAATATTTGGATTACACTTCAAACATAATCACAAACATTTATACACATGTTTAGGACAATTTTATAGCAACTAGGTGAGAAAAGGGACTGTAATGTGGATAAAGCTTCACCACCTATAGAAATAAATAAGAATATAAAAAATTAAACTATCAATATAATCTAAAATAATCCTTTATATTGATTCAAAAGGTTACAAGGAACAATCTTGGTAGAGTTTCTTCATACCTAGTCACGGGATACATACAATGGTATTATAGCCTCAATTTATAGAAAAAGAGAAGAGAAAGAGAGGGAAATTTAGCATGGAAGAGTGGAGAAGAGTTAATTATGACCCTAATTCACTCCATGATCAATTAACAACATAAATAACAGCTCCATGCTCTCTCCATATGTTGCCTTGGCTAGTTGGTGGTCTTAAATGAGCTTTTGGGCATGGAGGTATAATGGGTAGCATGTAATTTAGTATTGGATGACCCCATTAAAAGTAAGATCATTAAAAATTTATCAAATAAATCTCCTTATGATATTTTAAAAATTATAAATTTGGTCTAATTAGGCTTCCATGAAGCATTAAGTAGCCTACCCCTTTTTTGTATGTCAATAAGGTTTAATAAAAATTCCCCATCCTCCATTATGGGTGTGAAATGTTAATGATAAAATCCATGAGTAAGTTAAAAGGGTGTTCATGACTATATTTACTCCCTTAATAACCCTCTCTACTAATATTCATCCTTTCTTGTTGACCAAATAGGCCTACTAGGCCACTAGGCCCAGTCACTTAGTGATAACTACTTAGATGACCATCAGGATTACGTATAAACTTCAAGGATGGATGAGTGAGTATTTTTGTGGTATATTAAATCATATTAAACCATTAAATGTGGTTTTATAATAGTACACACCTTAAACACTATCTCATTTAAGTGACACAGTCACGTTTCACTATCACTTCTAGACTAGCTCTTTAGTGTAGGCCTGTAGGAACATATCTAGGAGGAATTGAGAGTGGTTTGTGATTTGAAAAGGTGAAATATGACTCACACTACCCTTATAAATTATCTATAAATATTTATCCAACATTTTACCTTGAAATTATCACTAAACCTTATAGAAACATTATTTTTAGTGGATCCATACAACTATTCATACATACCAATACCATGAATAGAACCTTCTCACAATGAAAAATGAGTTTAAAAGTATCTCCCAAGCCAATTCAAGGAATTTTAGTAAAAATTTATCAAGTTTTCATCCATCAGGTATATATTAGGGTTTTATATAGGTTTAAGGAGGTTTCAACCTTTAGAGATTGTTCATAGCCCTAATTGATTGAATTATAAAAAAAATGCCAAGAGATTCAATTATAAATCCATCCATAACTTTCCCTTATAGATGGGATCCCCATGTAGATCCTTTATATAGTTTTTGAGCACAATAAGGTGTTCTTTGGGTGAGTTTTTTACCTTTTATCCACCCTCAAGGAAATTTTAGGCTAAAATGGCCAATCTTGAGCTTTACTCTATTAAAAAACACCTCTTACACATCTGAAACTCCTTGAAGTGTACTTCCATATTGGTTTAAGCTCTCATTTAACCCTTCTCATCCTCTATCTTTAGTCTTCAAGTAGTCATGTCTTGAGGAGGGTTTTAGGCTAACATGCCCAATGATAGGGTTCCTATGTTTTGTCTTAAAAATGGAGTTATCTGAGAATTTTTCCACTTATTGGAGAATGGATTATATCCATCAAAATCCTTGGGTCACTTATGTTGGCTTGGTTAATCCACTTGCTTCCTCTTCATGCATACATAGTCATCTAACCAAGCACTTAGGCATGTTTACAAGTGGTCATTAGATGTGGAGACCCCTATAGGTGGTCATTTTTTATTTTTATCAAAAAATTTATGTCCCTTACCCTTTAAACATATGAAAAACATGTATAATTTCTTTAATTCTTTACACATAGGCTTGGAGTTGTCCTATCTAGGCTTGTAGTAGTTGTATCTAAGATTTATCCATACAACATATAGTATACACATGCCATCAATTGGAAAATTTTGGTGACCATGTGACCTAAGAAGACCATTAAGACTATTTTCATACTCAACTACCTCATTTGATGGCGTTTTAGGGGAAAAATCCTTAATTAGGTCCTTATCAGGGTTTAGGAATGGTTTTAATGGCCTACCATCTTAATGATTATTCAAAGAGTATATAACTAAGATTTATAACTTATTTCTATTGATTTTGATACCATAAACACCTTAAATTTTTAAAAATAACTCTTGGTTTTATGTACCTTATATGATGGGTTCTGAGTGAAAGTTTGCAGCCTTCAATTATTTGCTAAGAATTATGGGTGGGTTAAAAATGTTAAGGATTATTCATAGATTTGATATCTTGAATGAAACTATTTATTTCATGGATAATAAGTGCATATGGTTATATATTCCCACCTAAGAGCATTGGGCCCCTCTCATCCTTTCATGTGACGTATGAGCAATGGAGTTGGTAGCTCTAAATAACAGTCTAGGGTAATGGAGCTCAAGAGGAGTAATAAGACCAAATTGACCACTTCCTTGCCTTATTATATATATAACATCTTCCTCAAGTCCTGTATCATCATCACACACCTCTTCATGACCTTAACTCTACTTGGGGTGTTTGAATCTATCAAAAAGGTGAAGTTGGGGTCTTGAGGGATCAAGGAGGGCTTTAAGCCTTTTAGGCCTAAACTGAGTCTCATGAATTTTAGTTACCTATAGGTGTATTGGTGGCTTAAATGTCACAATAACACACTTTTACATATATTTTCTTCCTTTTTTAGTTGTCTTCATCTACTTATAATCCTTCGCTATTGTAAGTCTTCCCTAACCATCACTACTTAGTCTAAGTGCTTGAATCAGTTAGTGTTAGAGTCCTAAGTAATTTTTTCTCTTCTTTATTACTATTAATATAGTTTTAATATCATGGAACATGCCATTGGGATTTAATAATAGCCTTTGGTATTGGGTCTACCCCAACTTTACTATTGAAGCTCATTTATATAGTCATCCATACATGCCTATGTATCATGAGTGTTCAACCTAGATCACATAGCTCGCAAGCTTGATCATCATCATATAATATCTTGAGGAATATGGATGACATAAAATAACATTGTGTTACCCTTACATTCTTTTTTTTTCATTTTAAGTCACATAAGTTAGACACCAAAACTAGCTAGGTAAACTTGGATGCATGTAGCTCATTGTTGGTGCTTGAGTCAACTTTTTCATATATGTTTTCAAGTTTACTTTACCTCTCAACCACATAGCCTCTATGTTATACCACTCTATTTGAGATCTATCTTCCATGTGCATATAACATCTCATATTTAACATTGGATTTAGACTACCCATGTGTGGTGGTTTAGGTGTTTAACTACCAAGGGGGTTCTTATATAGGCCCATGAGTAAGAGGGATTATTTTCTATGTTGCTAACTAAATTAGCCTTCCCTAAGTCCAAATCACCCTCTTTATTTAGTAATATTTAATATAATATGACCCTTATTTTTATTTTTTAGGTTCAACTATTATGGTTTTGGAAAACCCTTTGAAGACTAGGCCTGAGTTGTTTTCCCAAACTTGCTCATAGATTCTCAATAGTATCCACACTTGAATAGACCCCTTTGCTCATAACTCCATTGAAACCTCATGGTATTATACAAAATTTGACCTTTATTCCATGCCTTAATCTTTGGAATAAGGGATTAAACTTATATTTGGTGGTCATAGGGTCTTATGGAGTTCTAAGTTTAGAAATTAGAGCTTACTATGGGGTAAAATGGGTTGATGAGACCATTACATAATATATGTTTTTGAGAGTTTGCATATGGGCTATTGACTCTTATTTGAGATCACCTATGGGTACCCTAGACACCCCTATTCATATAACTAATAAGGTAAAACATCTGGATTTATTTAATTAGACATATGAAGGGAGAAACTAAAACCTAGGATTTCACAAATACCTTAAACAATGCTAATGGACCTTAAACTTTGTTAAAGAGGTCTAAGAAAACATTGCGGGATAGTTCAAAATTTCCTTATCTTGAGAGCCATAATGAGGATTGATAATTATAAATAATTGAATATTCCATATGAATACAACACCTCTTCATGATCCATAGTGTTCTAATGATCTTCAAAATTTATCACCATGAGACAGTCTATTCACACTTGTAGTGAAGGTAAAATTACATAGGGAATTTTACTTGAAGACAAGAGATTGAAGGAGTTTGGTTTTTATTTGATAATTAGGTAAGCCATAAATGATGACCTATTTTGAGTAAAACTCTTAAGAATCCATCACCATAATCAACAAGATGTCCTTGACACATATTATACATTGAAAGCTCCAAAATGCCAAGATCTACTATTTATAACCTGCAAGTGTGACCATATGAATATTTTATTATTCCTACAACCTCACACATGCTAATTTGGGGTCTGTAGTGAAGTGAAAGGACCTTGAAGAATTTTATAAGACATACACAATCACCATTTTATTCAAACATGTCATAAATGAACTAAAACAATTATAATATTGACCTTGTGTAGATGTAGAAAACTATTTTGATTGCCTAGGTTCTTAACCATTATTTATAAAACATGGGTCATCATTATAAAAAATAATTATAATGATTGGAAGGCCTTTAAACCTCCTTCCTATATCTAAGATTTTAGATCAGCATTTTCTCTCTCATGTCCATACTTAACAAGAACCTGAGAGGCTATTGAGGGATACCAAAGAGAGTGATGAAGAGAAGGGTATGATTTTCTATCCTTTTGACTCTGAAACTCATGGATTATCTCATATGATGTCTACACTAAGTTCCCTCTAAATATTTCTAACCTTTTTTGATCATGATTGTATTATATGGATCTATACTAGCTTGAAAACACTTGCAAAACACCACTTTCCTACATTTTGTCAAGTTTTTAGATCTTGAAATGTTATTGGTGGGTAGGAGGAGGGAAATGAAGAGTCAAAATACATTAAAAATAGGGAATAAAGGTAGAGGGAAGGTGAAAATCCTTTTTTCACACGTGTGGGCCCATTTGATGGTGCTTAAAAGTGTTTGACTTATAAAATGACACCCATTTGCATAGGAAACCATTATATAATGGCATTATCACAATGAGACCCCATTACATGAATTTTAACTTGATAAGGATTTATTGGTAACCTAGGGGCTATACAAATACTATTTCCATGGTGTGATTATCCCTTTGAAGGCAATATAGATGACCTCAAGTAAAATTTTAATTAGAGGTTACCTTAATATCTATTAAAAATATTAAAACATCTAAATCTTAAATAAAAGTCACCAAATTATCTTTATACCAACTCCAACCCTTTGGTTTTGCCATAATTTATAGATTCTCAACACGCTTAGGTGGATTCATAATAGGCCATGAGTTGTAACATTAGAGTCATTTTTGCTATGAGTTATTTTTAGAGAATTAGGACCACTCCAAGACTTATTGTGGACCCTTATACATACCTAAAACAAATATAATACTTGACATTATCTCATTAAGGGAAATAAGATGACCACCATGACACCTCTTGATAGTGGTATACCCCGTTAAACATGTTACTCCTAACTTAATGACAAGTAACCCCTTATTGAATAGACTTGACACCTCAAGACACACAATAATTTTATTTAGGCATGAGATTAAATTTTAATGACATAACTTGAGACTTTTTGAGCCCAAGTAAAAAAACAAGTCAACATCATTGGTGAATCCGAAGGCTTGACCTGCCTGCTAGTTAAGAAGACTAAGAATCTCTTATATATCAATCATGTTTAGATGAAAGACTTCTTTAATTGAGCTGACAATTTATGATCAATACCTTTTAGACCTTATGGAATATAAAAATTGTACAAGAAACTAAAGAACACAAAAAAGACACACAACATGAAGCAATAAGAACACAACCAAATAAGTAACTAATAAAACATGTACCATAGCACTTGGAAGAAAGTAGACCTAAAGTACTATGTATAAATATGGTATGTTCCCTCTAGTAATAATACTTAAGGAACACCCCATTGATATAGATAGAAAATTTCTCACCAGTTAATCTTGACAATTGGAAACCATTTTGCGCATTGTAACTAGTAATAATGTATGGTCCACTCCATAAGCTATCAAAATTTGAGTGCTTACCTAATTTATCCTAGTCTTCATCCTACTTGAGCATAATATCAACTTATTGGAATGTATTTGAAGAATATCTCTTGTAAAATGACCTCTTGACCTTATATTTATTAGACCACATGGCATGCATCACATCATCTCTTGTCTGTTTTAGCTCCCTCAGTTCATTCATCCTTACCTCTAAAGCATCATTCTCTATTATTTTAAGTTAATATGTGAGATCCAAGGCTAGTAGTTCAAGTGATATTAGAAACCTTGCCTCATTTCCATAGAAAATAAGGTATGGTTAATGACTATTATCCAACTTAAGAGTGATCCTATCTGGCCATAAAGATATCCTTAGCTTATTATGCCACTCCCTCTGATTATCTTCCATAGTTCTCTTTATTATTCTAATTAGGTTCTTGTTAGTGGACTCTACAAGTCCATTTCCATTTGGATAGTATTTGGAGGAAGTAATGAGGCATATTCCATGGTTATGAGCTCATTCACTCACCCTTGTAGTAATGAAGGTTAGTGCATTATCTAGTATGA
Source organism: Torreya grandis (assembly GCA_037957365.1). Taxonomy (NCBI): domain Eukaryota; kingdom Viridiplantae; phylum Streptophyta; class Pinopsida; order Cupressales; family Taxaceae; genus Torreya; species Torreya grandis. The sequence goes on along the minus strand of JARHVA010001526.1, from coordinate 1,349,121 downwards.
TGATGGAGGGGATCCTAAATTTGGTTATTAGTCTATCATAGAACTCTAAAATTGAGCTCTCATTTTCCTTCTTAAGTGCTACTACTTTTAAACACCTAGTAAATTAGTATGTATAAGTCAATACCCACTTATTTTTTACACTAAATGGAGTGTGAATCATACCTACAAAGTCTAAACTCCACTACATGAAGGGTTGCTCAACTTGGATAGGTTTGAGGGGAAAGGCATATAGTCTTTGCTTCCTAGTGAACATGGCACACTTTCAGAACTTCATAACCCAAGAATGGGAGTCTTTGAAAAAAATTAACCAAAATTAGCCTAATCTTATGATCCTTGATACTATTGTATTTTCTACAAATTACCCTCCTCTATGTCCATAAAACTAGTGTAGGAGCTTGTCAACTTGGTTAGTTTCTACACACCTCAAGAGCATGTCATCTATATCTTTTTTGAAAATTAATCCATCAATAAATACATAAGGGATTTATTGTAGCCTATAGTACCTTATTATTATCCTATTTAGGAATATATGACATTCTCCTATTTGAAGTAATATCACCATGTCTTGAGTCCAAATAGAGGGAGATGTGGGTGAAACTACTTGGTAATCACTTTGCATTGCCAAAAACTCTTCTTTATACTCATTCACATCTATTGTAAAGTGTTCAAATAGTCTTATACCCCTTAAAAAATTGGTAAAATTAAATTTTATGTCATATTTCATGAATTTGGTCACCCAACATGGTCTATTTTTACTCAAGTACCAGTTAAGAATGAATTTTTTGATGCTAGGGTAAACCACCATGACATAGATCTTATTATTAGACACCAAGTATCTAAATTTTTTTAGACCTCTAATGATTTCAATCAAATTATTTTTCTAAAATTTATACCTATTTTTATAACCCTCTAATGATTGACTAAATAAAGCTATGGGATACTCAAGATCCTCACTATTTTGTTGCATAAACATGGCAGAAATAGTATCATTGGTTGAGAAGGCATACAAGAAGTCCCTTGATAAATCAAGGTTGATGAGGGTGGGTGATTGGGTAATGGAGAATTTTATGGATTCACAGCTTCTTTCCCTTCCTTAATCTAATTAAAATCCATATGTTTCTTGATCATGAGGGTTAGATGCTTTACCAACTCTATAAACCTAGGGATAGACCTCCTAATAAAGTTAAATTTGCCTAAGAAACTCTGTAATCTATTTTTATGTTTGGGTAGTGATAGAGAAAGGATTGCACTTATCCTCTTAGGGTTTATATAAAGGCCTTATTTTGACATGATGTGGCCTATAATTTTACTCTCATGGATTGGAAAAATAAAAAAATATGGATTCAAAGAGACCCCATACTACCTAAACTTATTAAATATTAGCCTTAGGCATGTCAAGTGATCTTTGAAATCCTTGGAAAAGAATGTGATGTCATCAATATAGATGAACACCATATCATTTATGAGTCCTTTTAAGGCTACATCCATTTCCATTTATAAGGTGGCCCTTACATTGGATAAGCCAAAGGGCATCTTCTTTTAATAATAAGTGCCCCACTTGGTTGAAAAGGTAGTCTTATGTTGGTCCTCATAATTTACTAACACTTGATTGTACCCTAAGTATCCATCAAGCAAGGAGAAATTTTGTGAACTTGTAACATTCTGGAGAATCTAATCCATTGATGGCAAGGGGTAGTGATCTCTTAATGACACCTTGTTAAGATCCTTCTAGTCTACACATAACCTTACCTCCCTATTTTCTTCCTTAAAGGCACAATATTAGCCACCCATGAAGAGTGTTTGATGGGGAATATGATGTTAGAGTCAATGATCTTGTTAAAATATTTATTCATGAGTTATTCAATCTTAGGTTGATCGATCTTTTTTTATCTCAAGGGCATAACACTTGCCTCCAATTCTATGGTATGATAGGCAAAACTAGGGTCAAAACCCTTCATATCATTGTACTCATAAGTAAATATGTATGCAAATTATTGACACAACTCTATGAATACTGAATTTTCCTCCTTTGTGTTCACATTACCTAGTTTGAGTAGCCTATCCTTGAATATGGTGACCTTCTAATAGTTCTCCTCTTTTTTTGACATGCTGAATTTATCCTTTCTTAAGTGAACATCCTAGTTGATTATATTTTCCAAGGTCACTAATCCCTTAGGTATATATTTTTTTTCTCAATTGGATAATATATAACCATACTATTGATGCAATCTACGTTGGTTTCTTGAGCAAAATTTTACTATAAGAAACATCTTATTTACTTGTGATTTTCAAAAACCTACCAGTTAACCTCATTATTAGGGACTAAAGGTCTACAAACTACCTTGATTTAAGACTGATATTTCATGTCCTTAACCCCTCTTGGAATGTTATACTATTTTCTTATTGATTCCAAGTAATTTTCATGTTGATTGGCCTCTCTTGGGTATTGGTGTAGGCCTTTTTCCTATGAGTTTTGTCTACATGGCTACATTAGCTTACTTAGGGCTCTAGAGGTTATTTAGGAGTATTAGTACCACATTCACTAGAATTTGGGGTTTCACTATCTCTCCAACCTATAAATACCTCTTTCCCTTTGTATTCTTCATTCAGTGAGATTGGATTCATTAAGCTTCTTAGTTGTGAATTGTGACAGCTTTAATAGATGTGAGAGATGTGAATTTCATCTCTTTATATAAGCAGTTCATCTCCATTATTGAATACATTGTGTTTAATTTCTACTCTCTTATAGATTTATTGATTCAATATTTATGTGTGTTTTCTCTGTAGTCATCTATCTTGGACATCCGATTTTGGACAACTCTTTCATAGTATTAGATCCGATCTAGATCTAAGGATTTTCTGGTATATTTTACAAGTTCTTCATTGAATTTGTCTCCTTTTTAATTTATATTTGGGATCAATATTTTGTTAAGATCTATTTTTATAGTATAATCTTGTCATCATAATATTTCTTGGCATTTATATTTAATCATATGCTTTATATGATTAGCCATTAACACTTATGGAATTTTAGAAATTAGAGATCTGGTTTGTGATCAATTTCTCTTTCTTCAAAATTTTCTTTAAAAAGGGAGTTATTTTTGGCATATGAGATAGATAGATACATCTTGAGTCATTAAGTACCTTTTCATTAAGTCCAAAATGATTGAGAAAGTTAAGATTATATTTTGTTTCATCAGATTTGGAGTTCTGAAGCATTTTGTATTAAGGTTTAAAGTTTAGAGAAGGTTACCAGATCTAAGTGGTACCAACATTTTAAAACCACTTTCAACCAAATCTAACCTTTCCATCCATTTTCAAAGGCCCAAATTTGTATAGATCAACTTTCATTTCATCAATTTTTTATATTTGAGGCACATTTGGCAAGGGTTTGAAGTTGGAGGAAGTCAAATCGTAGCAGTGACAACCATTTGACTGTCAAATCTAATCTGGTGAAAGTTTCTTGAATATTCTCTATAGATTCCACCAAATTTACCACTAGATTTGGTAGTTCCACCAGATTTAGCTAGGTTCTACATTTGACAAGAGGTTTACCAGATTTGATAGAATTTTTTAGCAGACCTTCAAATTTGTTGGCATCACCAAATTTGGTGTCATCACACCAAATTTAGTAGAGGTTTCATTTTTCAAATCTACCCCACCTCATAGATGAGCAGTCTATCCTAAATTGATCATCTTTAGAGGATCATAACTTAGTAATACAATATTCATTTTTAGAGCAATTGTTTTTTTGATTTGGGGTAGAATTTTATGCTTTACACATTGGTGTAATTTATTTTTGTTTTTAGTGTCATATTTGGTTATTTGGAAAGTTTAATACCACATTCACTAGAATGGATTATATCTTTCCTACTCTAACCTATTTATGTACCTATTCTATTTCATATTCTTAATGCAATATTGTGTGGATCATTAGTGTCTCATCACTCTTATTCATTTCTTGCAGTTACATGTATGTGTGTGTTTAGTATTGTCTTGAACAATACACATCTCACATAGCATATTGAATCAATGCATTCACTCAGATCAATATTCTTAGAGCTCATTTTGATATGGTATCAAAATAGAAATTAAACACAATGTATTCAATAATGGACATGAAATGCTTATATAAAGAGATGAGGTTCACAACTCTCAAAGTTGTCATAGCTCACAACTAAGAAGCTCAATGAATCCAAGCTCATTGAGTGAAATGTTTTTTGAAAGTGCATGATTTTTATTTTAATTTTCAATGGTGTGATCTATTTGATCTATTTCTATAAAAAATTATACTTTATTTTTTGTGGCCTTTTTTTGGCATATGTATTCATTAAGATCAAATCCACTTCATTGACAAGTGGCAGTTGTAAAATGCATTGAATTATAAAGTTCTAAAATTTTGTGGAACATACCTGACTAGTTCACACATTTACTTCTCCTCATATGGATGAATTATTGGTAGAGTCCAACATCCTCCTGCTTGGCCTATTTGCATTTCATGTGTACTAGTGGATATTACACTTATTACTCATGTTTATAGATGCATTGTTAGCTAAGTTTGATGTCCATTAATTGAGATGTGTTTTTTCACTTGTGTATTGATTAATCTTACTTTTGTGGATGCATTTTAGTTAATTCCAATGTCCATACTTATAGCATCCACTAGTACTCGATCATAAGCACATATTGTTCATTCCTTGAGTGTGCTTTGTTATTGCAAACATAGGGGGGTCACTATTGATTATATTAGGGAGTTTTGTTGTGGGCCCTACATTTTTTCATGTGACCATTTATTTTATACTTGCATAAATTGATCTTTTATTCCTGGATGCATTGTTAGTAGAGCCTAACATCCATTTGAGAGTGAAATGTCACTTCTACATAGATTGCTCTTATTTGACTAGACTCATTTTTGGTATAGTTTGAAGTCCATCTCTAGAGCATGCATTATTAATCTCAGTTGTGGTCATGTAGACTCTACTTGAGAGATACATATTGATAAGGAAGGTTGAGTCTACTCCATTGATTATTTTTAGTAAGATAAATTATGCTTCATGGTGGTTGTACATGGAATGATCACTTAAGGAAGGGGAACTTATTCCATTCTTATATGCATAGATTCCTACTCGTATTGAACCAACTCAATAAATTGACTAGGACAAATCTTGTGACTATGTTTATGGTCACTTATTTTTGCATGTTTGATTTGGGTAACAATTCAGGCGATAATTTGGGTGACAGTTCCACCCCAATTGATGATGAAACTTTCGGGAGCCATAAATTTTGCACCGTAGCTCCAATTGACTCGCCATTTGAACCATTGGAAAGATAAGAATGAGGATAATGTCATGAGATGTCATGTAAATTTTATCAATAAAGTTTGACCCCAAGAAATCCAACGAAAGTGCCCTAAATTTCAATTTTAGTAATGCAGTCTAAAAATAGTAAGTTTCTAAAAATAGTAATTCCTCGAATTCTGTATTATTTTAAATCTTGGAAGTCAAACCAATTAATCTCCCTCAATATTGGTGACCTTCCACATCCTCCCCATTCTTTAAAAATGTGTGTAAATGAAGAGGTAACTTGAAATGTGAAGACAAACATGTCTTCCTAAAGATAAGCATATAATTGTATTGCGATCTTGAGTAATACTACATCTCTTCTTAGAGAATTCATTGATACTATGTTATTTCTATTTTCTTAAAATATTTATCAACTAGAAATTATAAGTTTTGGATCACTGGTATCAGAGCGGTTTGTCTTGAGAGTGTATAATCTTGAGGATGAGGTTAGGCTATAAAAAGCTTGGGTGGAAAACAATAAAGCTTCCAAAATTTCCACCTGTTCACTTCAAATGACTTCAAATGGTGGAAAATACTGAGACATTCAATCCTTTTAAGGAAATGGTGAATGAAGCCCTCCAATGAAAACAAGCATAGATGATGTAACAATTTGCCCAGATTCTTCAAACACTCCTAATGGGAAATTTTGGGTCTGCAGCTGCACTTCTTGGCTCCTCATTTAGTGCCCCAACACCCTTCAAGGTTTAGGGAAATTTTGATATTCCTACATTTGAATGTGAAATCAATGCTGATGTAGTAGAAAATTGGTTGGATCAACTATCATCCTAATTCTCTATAAATAAGTTCACTAATGGAGAAAATATCACTTTTGCTCTTTTGAAAGCATCATTGCCCATGAAAAACTGGTGGGAAGTGTACAAAAAAAGGTTTAGTACATATGACATTGGCCTTGAGATGGAACCTACCTGGGATGATTTCATGGAAGTGGTGAAAGAAGCATATTATCCCATCATAGCATATGATGATTAGTACATATAGTGGCAATAACTTCACCAAGGTAAGGACCAATCTATTCAAGATTACATAGACATTTTTCATTCTTTGTCTGCAAGATTGGGCATCCAAGAAAGTGAGAAACATAAGACTCTCAAATATCGTGGTGGACTATAATGGTACATATGGGGGGAAATAGAACTCTTTAATTTGAAAACCCTCGGTGAGGCATACAAATTTGTAGTGAAGATTGAGCATAAGCATGGTAGAAAGAATACAAAGAGTGAACCCTCAAAATGGAAAAGTGGCAAGGAAGGTCATATATGAGGTCAAAATTGGAAGCAAAAGGAGTTTCAAGATAAGAAACCCCAAAAGGGGAATGATGGAAAATGGTGTGATTACCACAATACTGGAACTCACTCCAAATAAGAATGTCGAGCTATTAAGTCACTGCTTTTTGAGTCACAATACTTGACATCTACTACTCTGCCCCATACATAACCCATAGTATAAGATGATGAAGAAGAAATTATAGATGCTGAGCCTAACACCATCATTGCTTCATCATAGACCCATGAGGAAAGACCAGATGACAAAGAAAGATTGTTTCACTCTAAATTATGGGTAAAAGGTAAGCCTTTGCATTTCATTCTTGATAGTGGGAGTCAAAATAGTTTAATCTCTACTAAAGTTGTGAAAAGTCTAGATCTATCCATGAAACCTCATCCAAAGCCCTACAGTATTGGATGGTTGAGCCTAGGGAGAGACCTCCGTGTCACCCATCAATGTCTTCATTCATATGAAATAAAACAATTCTAAGATGAAGTCTTGTGTGATGTGGTTAATCTAGATGTTTATGATGTACTCCTTGGTCATCCGTTCATGTATGAGCGACATGACATCTATGAATCATGAACTCAAAGAATCACCCTCACTCTTGGAACACGGAGCTATAGGGTACTAGAGGTACCACCTCCCACATCTATCTCCCTAATCAGTGATAAGCAGTGTAAGAGATTGGTGGAAAAGACAAAGTAATTTGTTCACATGGTGGTCAAACCACATAAATCCAAGAAGGCTGATGTTGTAGTCCTAACTACACAATCAACACAATAACAAAAGTAGATAGGACAAATCATAGGAGAATATGATGACTTATTTAGGTCACCCATAAGAGTTCCACTACATTTCCAGGTAAAACATTCTATCAATTTGATGCCAGGATCACCTTTGCCTAATAGTCCTATGTATCACAGATCAATTTTGGAGAATGATGAGATAAAAAGATAGATTCAATAATTTATCCAAAAGGGTCACATCAGGCCAAGATCTTCACCCTATGGTAGCCCAATTATCTTGGCACTAAAGAAATATGGAACATGGAGGCTTTGCATTAACTATCAAGCCCTAAATAAAATCTCTATGAACAATCGCTACCCCCTCCCCAGGATTGATGACCTGCTAGACTTGCTCTATGGTATGAAGTTCTTCACTAAAATTGATCTCAAATTTGGTTATCAATAAATTCCCATCGATCCCACTGATGTCTGGAAGATTGCATTCAAATCTAAGGAGGGGCTCTTTGAATGGTTGGTTATGCCTTTTAGCTTAACTAATGCCCCTGAAATCTTCATGAGGATGATGGATGACATCCTATGACCCTTCACCAACTCATTCATGGTTGTCTACTTAAATGACATACTCATCTATAGCAGAACATGGGAAGAAACTTTGCAACATTTTCGTAAGGTTCTTCAAACTCTTTGGGAGCACAAGTTGTATGAAAATCTTGATAAATGCACATTTGAGATGACAACAATTTAGTACCTCAGGTACATTGTGAATGAGGAAGGGGTCCATGTTGATCCTAAAAGGATTTGGGTTATTCGAGAATGGCCCACACCAAGGACCCTCATAGAGCTTCATAGCTTTTAGGTCTTGCAAATTTCTACCGTAGGTTTGTTCTTGGATTTTCACATGTTGCTTGGTCACTAACCCAAGTGACTAAAGGAGGAGCTAAAGCTGCATTTTAGTGGGGTGAAATACAACAAAGGGCATTTTAGAATTTGAAGAATAGACTTTTCTCAACCCTTATTCTTGACTTTCTAAATTTTCATCAACCTTTTGAGTTGATGACAGATGCATCTGAATATGCCATGAGAGTTGTCATCATATAACATGGCCACCCTATTACATATCATAGTGAAACTTTCACTGATATAGTCAAGAAATATCCAACATATGATAAAGAGCTCTATGTCATTGTGCAAGCCTAAAAACAATGGAAACACTACATCTTGGGGTAAGAGATGGTCATCCACATTGACCACAGACCATTGGAATTCATCTAGACACAAAGCAAACTATGAAATGAGAGGCACCAAAAGTGAACCACATATCTTAAAAAATTCCACCTGATAATCAAACACAAAAAGGGGAGCTCAAATATGGCTGTATATTGTCTAAGATGCCCACCAATTACTATACTAACAATAGTTCTTGACATGTGCAGACATGAGACTGCCACTTGGGGTGCTCTGTATGAAGTAGATCCTACATTTATTGATACATATCAAATGCTTCAAAAAGGAAAATATGTTTCTAATTTCTATTTGCAAGATAATGTCCTCTATCATATGGGGTACATTTGTGTTCCAACTATATAACAACAAAAAATGATATGGGAAGCACACTTTAGTAGGATAGTTGGACACTTTGGTATAGAAAAGACATTGGCAGTTCTTCAAAAACACTTTTATTAGCCCCATATATGAAAGGATGTGGAAATATATCTCAAATACTGTATCCCATGTGCGATATCCAAGCCAAAAAATAAGAAACAAGGATTTTACATGCCATTGCCAGAACCAACTAGGCCTTGGGAATCCATCTTAATGGATTTTCTCTCAGGTTTGCCCACTTCAAAACATGGTAAGGACTGTATTTTTGTGGTAGTTGATCATTTTTAAAAAATTGCTATCATGATTGCTTGTAAGAAAAATATATCTACTGAGGAAATATCTCAACTATATTTTAGTCATGTATGGCTCCATTTTGGTCTCCCCAAGTCCATTGTCTCAGATTGAAATAATAGGTTCCTAAGCATCTTCTAGTCCACTCTATGGAAGATGATGGATACCAAGCTGATGAATTCCATAGCATTTCATCCATAGATTGATGGTCAGATAGAGGTGATAAACTACTTGATTGTTCACATGATTCAGATGTATCACTCCAAACATCCACACACATGGGATGTGGGACTTCTTTTCATACAATAAGGATATAATCAAGTGTTGCATAGCTCAACCAAGCATAGTCCATATTAAGTATGTTTTGGGTTCCAACCCATGGCACCAATTGATATAGCTATTCCATTTTCCACCATGGAATACATACCTCATGGAGTATCTGAGGTAGTAAAAGAAACAAAGTTTATTGAACAAATGCAACACATCCAACAAGTTCATGACATCTTGGAGAAGATGAATCAGAAGTATAAGCAACAACATGACAAACATAGGATTGCACACCATTTTTATGTGGGTGACAAGGCTTGGTTATGGATTCAAAAGGAATGAATTTTAGGGACACACAAAAAAATTTAGCCTCTGCGATATGGTCCCTACACCATCACTAAAAAAATTGAAGAAAATGCTTTTGAGCTGAACCTACCAGCCTACCTTGGTCTGCATCCAATATTCAATGTGGAGCTCCTCAAACCATATCATCCACCTATATTAGACACTTTAGTTGTAGTAGAACAACTAGACATTGATGAGCTTGATCCATAGAGTTTTACTCTAGTGGAGGAGGATCAGATTGTGGACACCTAGATGAAGACAACAAGAGGACGCTCTATTTCACTTTATCGAGTGGTCAAAAGGGGATAGCTTAGCCACTAAGGTGAGTGGCTCATAGAGAATCAAATCAAGACATAAATACCACACTTACTGAGAAAAATTTACATAATTGGGACCATTACTTTTCAAGGAGGGAGGAATGATTTGGGCAATAATTTAGGTGACAATTTGGGTGATAATTACACCCTAATTGATGACGAAACTTCTAGGAGACATAACTTTTGTACCATAGATCTAATTGACTCACCATTTAAACCATTAGAAATATAAGAATGAGGATAAAATTGTGAGATGGCATGGAGATTTTATCAATGAAGTTTGACCCCTAAAAACATAATGGAAGTGCCCCAAATTTCAATTTTAGTAGTACAGTCTAGAAATAGTAAGTTTCTAAAAATAGTAATTCCTCAAATTTTGTATTATTTTAAATCTTGGAAGTCAAACCACTTAATATTCCTTGATATTTATGACCTTGAACATCCTCCCCATCCTTTCAAAATGTGTATAAATGAAGAGGTAACCTGAAATGTGAAGATAGACATCTCTTCCCAGAGATAAACATATAATTTTATTGCGATCTTGAGTAATACTACATCTCTTCTCATATAATTCATTGTTACTATGTTATTTCTATGTTCCTAAAATATTTATCAACCAAAACTTTTGAGTTTTGGATCAATGTTTCATGGGATTTACACCACCATGTAAAACACTCAAAGTTTCCCTCCATTGTTTGGAGCACTCTTCAGAGTATTTTTAGAGATCTAACTGAGACTTACATCACACCTCCTCCTCCACTACCCATTATATCTTTTGAGATATTTATACTCTTGAATCCTATTTTTATTCCCTATGATGACACATTCTAGGTAGATATTTCTCTTCCTTCTATCGAGCTACCATTATAGGATGAGATTCTATTAGACCTTAGTTATCTCATTGTAGATTTTTCATCTATTTCTGTGCTGATTGTTTCTCTTTTAGAGCCTTCATAAACTTGCACTTCATAGGGGTCTACTATTTCTAGTATGAGTATGCACAATGAGAGTAATAATGACTCATATGTTATTTAAGATGTTCATCTTGTATATTTGAGTTCTTTATTTACAAACTAGTCTATAATTTTGGTAGTTGTTGAATGTTGCTCTACTCTTTGCATGGACATTCTTTTAGTGAGTATTCCATATATATCTTATTCTTTGGCTATTATCTCCCGTTCATTTTATGCTTCTTCATTGCCATCTTCTATTATTAGGCTTGTGATACTTGATCAGACTTTGACACATTCAAGCATTAGCTAGGAGACATTTCAACATTTTTTAGAGATCCACATCATGATTCCTATCTACATTCCACTTGAGTGGGAATTCAAAAGTTTAATAGCTCAAGGTTTCTTTCTTCCAAAATGAAAATACAACATTTCTTTTTGAGGGACCTACTACAACATTCACCATGTGACATTTTGCATTCACATTCTTTATCTTTTGTGTTAAAGCACACTTCCTTCATGTTTTATAGGATATTTGGGATCATCACTATGTGCTTGAAGTGATAATTATTTTAGCATCTTCATTTTGGGGGTATTTTAGTCTCCTCTTATTATTTTATCTCTTTTATGGGGGACTTTTTTCCACCGGGTTTTATCCTTTTCTCTAGTTTATGAGAGATTGTATTGTACATGGGTACCTTATTATGCCTTGTTACTAGGACCCATTTTTTGTATCATCGCCTACCTAAGCTATGCTTATAGGGGGTGTTTGTGTAGGTATTTTTCATATGAGTTTTGGCTACATGACTATATTGGTTTACTTAAGGCTCTAGAGGTTATTTAGGACTATTTTTACCATATTCACTAGAAAGTGGGGTTTCGCTATCTCTCCAAATTATAAATACCTCTCTACCTTTATTTTCTTCATTAAGTGAACTTGGATTCATTGAGCTTATTTATTCTAAGATATGATAACTTTGAGAGATGTGAGAGCTGTGAACTTTGTCTCTTTATATAAGTAGTTCATCTACATTATTGAATACATCGTATTCAGTTTTTGCTCTCTTCTAAATTTATTAATTCAATAGTTATGTGTGTTCACTCTATAGTCACCAATCTTGGATGCTTGATTCTGGACAAATATTTCATTGGGATTGAGTAGATGTCAAAGTATTCAAAGTATTCCAAAATTTACCAAACCCTATGCTTGTATGCCTTCAAGGGTGGATCTTTAATTGAATTCTACCCTCTCAATTGATACACTACCAACTCACTATCTCCCATGGCTTGTAGGAGCTTAATGCCTCTCTTTATTGCACATTATAGTCAATGAATGAGGGACTCAATAATCTATTATGTTGCATGTGAAGATAAATTAGAACCTCATGATAGAGAAGTATATTTTTTTGGAAGGGGAGACAAACATGACACATGCCCCATTCCTATTCTTTCACCTAGATCAATCAAAGAATAAACTCCATACTCCATCATGGTCATTACTTGGGTTAGTAAGAGTTGGTATGATAGACTCTTCCTCATACATATAGTATATCCCAAAGCTTTCTTCTTTAATGATCTTATATGGATCATATCCATGATTATCTTCCCCCCATTCATCAATAAGTAGGTCTGATGTGACTTCAAGTGGTTAAATTAGATCTTGATCATTGGGGTGCTCATATTCATCTATAATGGTGCAATTGACATTAGATAAATTAGGTATATAGGGATATAAATGGAACCTAGAGATAGGTTCAAACCTGATGGTAACATTTGTTTTATACATGGTCCTAAAGACCATATAAGACCAATTAGAAGAGAGATAGCCTCCTATCTTGGTAGTGAAATCCCTAGAAAAACATAAGGGAAAAAAAGGTGGGAGATCAACCACTAAAAAATATTGGGATATAGTACAATTAGGAAAAGTATCTAGGACTATTTTCAGATCTTTGAGTACACCAATAGTCTTATTAGGAGACCCATATAGTTGTAAGACCCCTTTAGAATTAGGCTCGTACTTTGACCCCAACTTGTCTGTGATAGACTTAGGCATGACATATATACTAGCCCCACTATCTATCATGTAGTTATGTACTAAGGAGTCTCCTATGATGATAAAGAGATATAAATGAGGGTGCTTATTTACCTTGTGTCATGTCCCCTTTCCGAAAATAGTAGTATCTATTTTTAGTAAGTCTAGATGTTTGAAAATAACAAGTCAAGATCACAAGATTACGTTGGGAAATAATATTTATTTATTTAATATTATATTATTAGGATAAACTTCTAAATCTTATAAAATAAATATTAAATAAATAATAATAAATATGTGCATGCATGAAATAAGGTGTTGGGATTTAGTGGAATAAAAACTTAGATTTTTGGTGTCATGGGAATCTTACTATTTATGGATTTTTGTTGTAACTGACAACTTAAATTGGTGGATCTTTTTTACAAAGGTTATTATTTATAATTAATGATGATTTTTCATCATTCATGGCATGTGGTTTTGGGTGCCCATCTTGGCCATGTGATACAAAAATTAAAGGCTTTCATTTTGGGGAATTATTTCCTAACTTTGGATTTTCCTCATAGGGTTTTGTGTTGATTTCATATTTGGAGACTTGAGAATAGGATGTCCATGAGATCTAGGTGATTTGAGTATGGGAGGCCATGAATCATAGATTAGCTTTATTCAGAGGCTACCATTGTGTATAAGGTTGGATATTTTAGCAGTGTTATTTGGGTGTTATGTGTAGGTTTTAGAAGGTTTAAATTAGAAGTTTGGAGTGCTATTGGTGTTGTTAGTTTTATTCTATACAATTATGTACATTATTTTTTTCTACAACCTTTATAAGTTCCCATAACTAGTTGTATATGTTGTAGGGGTTTGGAGGGTTATTTTGGGGTTTTTGGGTATTTTATGATGTACAAATTTTGTCTTATTTCAAGTAGATCTTTATAAAAGTTGGGATAAATTTGTGTAATTGGTGTTTTATACAAAATTTATAGTTTCTAGGATGATTTCACTCCTTTATATGCACCATAATCATTCAACTTCAATATTATACATTTTTATGTATTTTGGTGTGATTTTAGCAGTGTATATTTTGATATTATGGTGTTTGAATTGTTACAATTTTGTAAATCATTCCAATTTTTTTTGTAGTTTTGAAGTATAATTTTTGGATTGTGTTGTGTGGAAAATAATCATAAAGCAATAAGAAATAAATTTTCTAAGTTTATGCATATTGGGAGCATTATTATTTGTTTTGTAGTTTTGTGGGTTTGATTAAATCATTGAAAATCTTGAGATGTAAAAAATATGTTTGATGATAATATTTAATTTTTTTTATTTATTCAAGGGTCCTACATGATTTGATACATTTCACATTGGGTGGTTGATTTTCATTAGGCTAATTGGTGTTGGCTAGGACTGCACCCACATTTTCTTCTTGCTTATCCAATATGTGAAGTTTAGACAACTCTTCTTAGAAGAGATCCTTTTTTATTGGAATGGGCAATGTGTCCCACATTTGTATGGTGACATGGGAATTATTAATCTGACCCACAATACTGATATTAGATATAGTATCCTTTTAATAAAACTTAGGAGCAATAATATCACTTGGAATTTATGTGACTAGGGTATGAAAGGACCTTTATAATTTTGCCTTTTCCCATCTTGAAACTTTTGAATTGATGGAATCTTAGGGGCTACATCTTGTCCACTAGTCTCTTGAGATGATTGAGATTATGGAGGAGATATTATTTCATCTTTTAAAAAATCACCCACTACTCTGTTTTTGGCCCTTGTATGGGATGCAATAGGACTGTCTACTTTGGCTTCTCCCCTAACCTTATTGTCTGCACATTATTTAAAAGAGTTTTGACCTTTTTGGAAGTTTAAAAAAGTGGTGTTTAACTCTATCTTATTCACACTCATCCCTTGTTAGTTTGAAATTTTAGATTGAGTCATGGAGTCTTTCCATGCTACATAAAAAGGGCCTTCTTTATGTTGTGTAGGAGGTTAATTGTATTACATAAGAGGATCTTAATTTTATTACTTAAAAAAGGTTTAAAAAGCATCTCCACTTGGACTAATTAACATCTCATGTGATTTCCCCTATTTTGTAGACCACTTACCTTCTTTAACATAGTTGTATTGAGTTGGGATTAATGATTTACATGTGCTAGTATAATTAGGATTGAAGTTGTTATAGGGCATTGATTGAGTGATCTGCACTTGAACTTATGTATTAGGATGATATATAGGGTTTTTGAGCTGATAAGGCTGATGTGGATCTTGATAAGGTGCTTGGTATGGTATATGAGGTGGAAATTACTGCCTCTCTAAGGCCACTATCTTTTTTCTTTGTGCCTTGAGCAGCCCTTCAATCTTACCTAATCTATCTACCTGATAATGATTTTTTGGTGTAGGTAGGGGAGTAATGGTAGGCATAGGAGGTTGTATCCACAGGAACAAAGGCATGAGGGATATTGGGGTAAGCTTGATTTCTTGTATTAGGTAGTTTTATGCCTTATTTCCACTTCATAGGAATCCAATAATATGTTCCCTCTCATGGAATGTATCATGACTTTTACATCAAAATTATGGGCTCTAAAATAGTAAAAAAAGTCATAGTTAGGAGTGGGCTTGACTACTATTGAGATATTATCCCAAGTTTTTTGAAACCTATAGTTAAAGTATACCATTAACTCTTGGGGAGCCCTTTTAATTATGGTCAATAACCTAGCTCATTTAATCAATCCTACAGTAGGGTTTCATTTATTTAATGTAATTTATTTTTTCAAATCAACCCTAAATCCACATATTAGGTCCCTATACATACAAATACTATAAATTAGGGTTTCACTTACAACCATAGTTTATATTACACACTTTGTTCAAAATTTATAAAATTGCACATATACTTATGTTAGATTACATTCTACCTCTTGTGTGTTTGTTATTAATTATTTACATTATCTTCTTTGGAAAATTTAAAATGGCATCTAAGAAGTCCTCTAACCCTCACACAATTGATGAATTTTTGAAATTATCTCATAATTATAATAATGAATGGACAAATTTTCAAGATTGTACATTAGAGAATAATAATGATTTCATTTATAATGATGATGATGACTATTGGTATAAATATGATATTGAGAATTAATATAATCATGGAAATGAAAATTTAAATGAGGATATATTATATACATCATTTTCTCTTTCCTCTCACTCTTCCCTTACTCCTCAAAATCAAATTAACAATATAATGCCAAAAACACCTCTTGTTGGTAGTGTTTTGTTACAGTGTGATCCTAGATTTTCAACTACTTTTGATAACTCATTATTCAAATTAAATCAATATAAGTGTAATACAAGATATCCACTTTTACATGATTCAAGTAAAGTAGAAAATAATAATTCATCTTATTTACCCTTCTCATTTAAATTCAAAAAGTCTTGTACCAACTATATTACACTTTTTATCAATTCACAAACTAAGGTAGATGAAATTATTTTATCACCTTCCTTCACATTCTAGGCTCAATGTAATGATTCTTTACAAAAATTGATAATTCAAAAGTCTCAAACTCTTCTTTTACATGTCATATATGAAAAAAGAAAACATGATTGCTACTTCTTCTACCCATGGCTCCAAATTTGAAGGTGATAATCATTCTTTCATTCTACACATAACTAGTAAATAAATACATTTCATTACACCTACACATGATGACACACTACATAGTAGTAAAAAGTTAAAATCTTCTCATACTCTCTCTCTTAATGCACATGTAGATGATACTTCTTCTACTCTTCCTTCTACAAGTGAATTAAACTCCAATTTTGATGAACCATGGGATAATGATGATTATTATGATTATGATGAAGAGGATATAGAATATACACCTATTTTTCCTCCTACCTTACATATTTATCTTGTTAAAACAAATACTAGGTCACATATAAACACACACACACACACACACACACACACACACACACACACACACACACACACACACACACACACACACACACACACACACACACACACACACACACACACACAAAATCATGCGTGCGTGTGCGCGTGCATGCACGTACACACACACACACATTCTTATGTTCATAATTTACATTTGCTTGAGAATAAAATACCTTATATTTAATTAGAATGTGATACTTATTTAAAACTTCAAAATATAATAGATACTAATGAATCTCCCTTAACCCGCTTTACGACAATATAACCTATTTTTGAAACTAATGAAAATGAGGGTGATATCTCATTTACCTCTAACTAGGTCCCATCTATCACACCTTCAAAGGATAAAGAGAGTAAACCAAACCTCCTTAAAAAAGATTTCCTATGTAATATACCAATGTCTAAGATAAATAAAAAAATAAAAAATTAAATGAACCCCTTGATATTGATAATATACCTTCAAAAGAGATAATCTCCTTGATGCATATTGTGGGTGATTTACAACAACAAGTACATAATTTCACACTGTAATTTAAAGAATACCACTCATGGGTGGATTCCAATGACATACATAATAATCCCATTTCACACAAGATTTTTAATGAAATAATACCATCAAAAATGTAGATACTAAATTAACCAAAGTTTAATGGACATGGAGATCAATACTTGCATCTCAAAGTTTACAAGAAAACTATGACACATGTTACTAACAATTTAACTCTTTTAAATCTATTTCCCAAGACTCTAGAGTGTCAAAATAATAGACTAGTTTCACCATTCACTTCTTAGTGTTTCACTACACACATATGATGAGTTAGAAGAGTTATTCACCATGTGTTACATTTAAAACAAGATACCTTAGGTTACATATGAGAGGTTGCCTTCATCACACTAGGGAAATATAGAAGTAATCAATGAATACATTCTAATATTCAAAACATATATGCATTATTTGATCTACCAACCAAACAATTTATAGGTAAAATAATTTTTTGCTAGAGGAATCATCCTCTCTCATCAAGATAAATTGTTATATGAGACAGCATAGTCATTCAGACATATATGTTACACAACTCTAGGATTAGAAAAAAATTGGGATTAATGGTTACATATTCAGAGACAAATTTGTATGTAGGCCTATTATATCCCTAGGCATCTAACATGGTACATTATCCTCCTCCACTTAAAATTAAGTAACCATTGGAACAAAAACTACTCATAAATATACTTAACAAGGTCAAAGAGCCACTTCACTAAACACCTCTTATAGTGAGCACAACATAGGATACACATAGAGGGGTGATATAATTTTTAGACAAGGATAGGCCTCATAACATATTTATTTCATTATGAGATAGGGGAATGATCAATCTTCCTCCTACTCATCATCATCTGTCACACCATTTGTATATGGTACCACATATGCCATATTGTAATTTTTAAAAGATAAATAGAGAGTCAAATGATCATTCTTACACACTCTGAGTCTATATTGACTGGTATGGCAATAAAGGTATTATATAGTTTATGCAGGGGGTACTTAGATCTTAGTCTCTAAAATTTCATAGATCACACTCCCCTTTGACAAAGTTAGCTCAAGATGTTAGTTTTTAGGATCCACTAGTTACTCATCATATGATCCATGTGGTTTCTATGACACCTAGTTATGAATGAACTTGTGTACCATAAATATTGAATACTCTATGATCTTAGGCTTATAAAGGAGTCAAAATTTCTTGAGAACTCAAATTAACTTATGGTGTTAGGATAATCCAAAAGGAGATCACTGGTTATCATGTCTAGGCATTAACTTCAAGTGTTCTGTCATGTCAAGAAACACCATGGTGGTTGTCTTTAATCCCTATTTGTTTGAGTGTAAAGATCTCCCCTTATGTCACTTATGTGTGGCAATCTACAACAAGCCTTGAAATGGTCCTAATAGTTTGGATTTGCTCATGAGGAAGATGACCCACTATTACAACTTATAACTCATCATGAATCCATACAATATGTTGATAATATACAAGGTATGGTTTGATTATAAGCTTTAAGAGTGTTATAATAAATATATGGTATCCTAATATAGGTATTTACATGTTCTAAGGTATTTTAGTAAGTATTGAGGTCACCTCTATTTGCACCTTCACTTGAGATCATGTATATTATCTTAAAAAGGGGTGTTTGACCTTAAGATGATGCTATATTGACCTTAAAATTCCACTAAAACCATCAATCATGTCCTCAAAGTCATCCTTGATTCCAATAATTCCATGATCAAATAATTTCATATGCTAAAGATGTCTTCTCATAAGTCAAAGACCTTTAGTTTCAATTAAATAGCCCATATATCTATGAAAATGTGTCCTTTCATCTTCCCCAGCTATACCATATGTTTAAAAATGTTATTTGACCCTTATTTTCCCTCTTCCTACCTACCAATCATTATTCATGTTCTAAAAACATGAAAAATGTAATAATCCAATTTTTTATAGGGGTTTATAGACAAGTACAGATCTATACAATACCAATATGGTCAGATGGAGTCAAGGATAAGCAAGGGAGTTTAACACAAACATCAAGCAAGAGAATCTTCAATTTCTATAACCAAAATAGCCAAAAAATAGTCCATTTCCTCCATTGAGATCTTTTGTAGCCATGGATAACACTGTAGGTTTGTGTTTATTCTGTATAGGGGAGAGAAGATGGTAGCTTCAACTCTTTTCCATAATAAGTGGATCTAATGGCATTCTAATCCTAGTCATTAGTTTTAGATTGTTCCCTTATGATTTATGAACAAAGATTAAGAATGTAAGGTAGTTGGTTGTCCTCCTATATCCACATAGAGCCAAAACTAATGGTTATTCATTATTGGCTAGTTTGATGAAACTAATGGTTATTCATGTCCTTTACAATCCTTTAATGTCCTGCCATGGTATCCTCCATACCTGGTTTGCACATGTGAGCCTATGGGATTAATAAACACTTAATTTACCACTATCTATAGATTTTAAGCAAGGTTCCATTGATGAAAAAGGATCTTTAGTGCACATATTTAGAAAAGGACATTGGTTTGAGGTTTGATAATAGTTTATTGTAGTTATCATGATATTCTCACCTCCTTAATTCAAATAGAGTGGTCAGAGGGACCTCCAAATCTCTCAAAATTATGCCTTTAAATGAGTTTAATTAGTAGTTGATCTCTAGTACAAACATGGACTGAGTGTGGCATGGTAATGGCTTATAGGTCATTAGAACATAGTGTAATGAAAAAGAGTGTTGTATTCATGTTGAAAATTCCTTCCTTTAAGATGATCAGACCTCATTATATCTCTCATAGTCAATAAATCACCAACTATCTTCCAAGCACATTCATAGACCTATTTATCAAAATTTAAGGTTTGTTGGTAGAGGTTAAGGTATTCAAAGAATCTTGGGTTTCAAAATTCACTCCATATGTCTGATTGATAAACCCCAAGTGTCTTGATCTATTGATTATGTAAGTAGGGATACCTAGGGTCTTCATAGGTCATCTTAAAATTGAGTTAATAGTCCATTTTTAAGATCTCAAGGAACCTCTGCCATTTGATGGTATTATCAATACAAATCCACATCCTCATAGACTCTAAGTTCCATGTTTGAGACTCCATCATACCTTAAAAACATCATCCATAGCTTAAGAATTTCTGCCCAAACCTAAAGCATATAAACCAAGTCAGATACACCATAAGGATATAAAGATCCATTGATAATATGAGAAAGGGGACCTATGCAGGTGTAAACCCTAATGAGAGAGCATAATCATCAGCTATAAGAATACCAACTCAAAACCAATATTCAAAAGGTTTCAAATCATCATGTGCATTAAGACCTAAAAAACGTAAAGAAAGATCACAGACTATGGATATAGCTCTCTTAATAGGGTATGATTTAGATTAAAGGAATGTTATTAGTCCTCAAACATGTATTGAAGCACTCTTTTCACTCAAGGGTCTGCTTAAAATCCTTCTTAATAATCAACACATCTAGGATATCTACCTATAGGGCTATTGATAGGCTACCTCCAACTTTGAACACAAGATTTCATATACATTTGGAAGAGGTAACTTAGATAGGGAGGTAGGGTGTAGAATCTGTAGAATCCATAATATTGAGAGGAAAATAAACTTAAAAATATGGACAAGTAGGCTCACTCAGGCACAAGCAATGGCCTAAATGCATTCAAAACTCCCTAACTAGTTTGAGTGTCCAATTGATGAAGGTGACATAGTAGCATAGGTTAAAGTCATCTTATTTGGATAGAATTTGTCTTCCTTAATGTCTTTGATGGTGTGATTAAGTAATAGAGCTACCTAGTATAGGTTAGACACCTGGGACACATATACCTCAGTATGTAATTGTGTAGACAAGTGTATTTGATGAAGTTGGGAAATCAAGCCTCAAATCTATGGTAAAATATCCAAAATGTATTATCTAAGCCCTGAATCCATCACTATAAAGAGCCAAAAGATATTTCTTAGGTCACCAACACCAACTATTTAAAGCCCCTGCATTGGATAGTGATGGTTAAGACAGACTTAAGAGAGGGAAATGTTTATAAGGTGGTATAAACATACAAGGACAAGTGTATAAGATGAATAAATAGATTGAGGAGGATTATATGATAAAATTTAGGCTATAAATACACCTAAAAGGCTCCTAAAGTTATAAAACCTAGTTTGAGCCTACAAGGCCTAAA
This sequence comes from Torreya grandis, assembly GCA_037957365.1. Classification (NCBI taxonomy): domain Eukaryota; kingdom Viridiplantae; phylum Streptophyta; class Pinopsida; order Cupressales; family Taxaceae; genus Torreya; species Torreya grandis. Next base: position 1,327,234 of record JARHVA010001526.1, on the reverse strand, counting down.
GATATATTTAGGTATCAAGACCCGACATTCACCTTAGTAATAGATCCAAAACCCCAAAATAGGCTCAAATCCATGATAGGGTGTATGATGTTGCTATGGGTACTGAAGAAGGTGTATGAATAAAAGGAATATAGGTAATCACTAAATTTAGTCTAAACACTTTTATAAGATCCATTTCCCTAAGCATCCATGTTGAGTTTCTATTTTCAACACTCATATCTCACATGACATAGACACTCAGACTTAGTGATCTTAAGGGGAGTTGAGAACCCCAATGCACTCAAGATCCATGAAAGAGAGTCAATTTTAGTGACCCAAAGATATGAATAAACCTTAAAATTATAACTTGCACAAATTTCTTGGCAAGGATATCAAAGCACACCATCTTTTATTCATATCTCACTTTACAGTCTGCATTAGACCCCAAGCTATTTAGGAGATATGAAGGGGTATGCATCATAGATGTTCATGACAATAAGTTTTAGTTTAGAGTTCCAGAATCTATGAACCATCGTTAAGATGGTGGACCTCCAAAACCCTCCTCAAACCCTAATCTAGACCCATTGATGAAATTATACCTCCAAATGCATCTAAATGAGGTAATTGGGATATGAAACAATCTTGATGGTCTTTGAAGGTGACCTAAGCACCCAAATTATTTATTAGATGGCATGTGTGGGGTATGTGTTGTACATAGTAGGCTTAAAAGAGATACTCTAAGCCTATATGCAAGAATTTGAAAAGGATATGCAGATCCCATATGTTTCTAAGAAGGGAGAAAAACCTAAATGCCTTAAATAACTACATAATGGCCACCTACCGGTTCCTCCATGCTTGATAACAACTTGAAAACCTACATAAATGCCTAGTGTTGATTGTGGAGCCCTTTGGGGCTATCACATGACCATAAGAATAAATTTTGGGGGCTTAAAGAATAAATTTTGGGGGCTTAAAGAGCTCCAAGGATGTGGGGGGCATAATTTTCATGTTCTCCAAATGTGAGTGGAATATTCCTTGTATTCCTAATTTCTATGTATTCCATATTTCATGGAGTTAGTTGTTAGATGCCTTTTCCCATGTTTATTTGTTTTGAGGAAGCTAGTTGTTTTTTGGAAAAAGGAACTTCTTCCTTGTTGAGTGGAGTTAGTTGTGATCACATGTTCATGGGAAAATGTGCCCTTAGAAGGTGGAGAAGATGAATATGGAAAATTTCTCCTTGGGAGATCTTTTAGATAGGCTTGATGAGGTGGAAAAAGGTTGTCACATGTTGGATAATGCTTACCTTGGATAAACATTGCATATTTACTCTTCCTTTTATGGATTTTCTTCAATTTTATATATATACAGGGTGTGGTGTAGCCTTTAGAGGTTGATGGTTTATTTATAGGGTGTGGCTTTGAGGATCAGAGTCAAAGTGTATGGGTTTTGCAAAGTGTAGGTATTCATTACAGGGTGTGTTTTAGTAACTTGTGAGATACAACATTGTGCAGGTGTAGGTGAAAGTGTAGTTTCTATGTAAAATTTTTTATAAGATATTTTTCTATCTCTATGAGAGTTCATTGTAATCTTGTTTTATATTATTGATTTATTTGAGAACTTTCATTGGTGGTGTAGTCCAAATTGGATGAACCACTTTAGATCTATGTTATCTATGTTATTATTATCTTACTCTCATTTATGCTTTTATATTAATGATGAATTAAGGAATGTTTCCATGATGCATTTTATTTAATAGATTTATCCTTTTTTTATGGTAATAATAGATTTGGATTTATAAGTTTTTTATTCCTAACAACTAGTATCAGAGGCATTGGTCATGTGTTTTATTTAAGTGGTAAATCATAAGAAGGCTATTATCTTGAGTGGGAGCTATGGGAAAAGAGATCAGATTCAAAGGTGAGAAGTTTGATGGTAAGAATTTTGGTTTGTGGAAAACACAGATGGAAGATTACCTATATCAAAAGGAACTTCAACTCCCCTTGGACCATAAAAGAGGACAACCTATAAGTATGAGTGATGCAAATTGGTCATTACTTGATAGGAAGGCATTAAGAGGCATACGATTATGCCTTGCATATTTTGTTGCATTTAACATTGTAGATCAGGTAACTATAAAGGATCTCATGGATAAACTTGGGAAGTTATATGAGAAATCTTTAGCTTGTAATAAAAATTTTCTCATGAAAAGATTGTTTAACATGAAAATGTCTGAGAATGGTTCAATAGCTAATCATCTAAATGATTTTAATACAATTTTAAGTATGCTCACTTTAGTTGGAATCAACTTTGATGATGAATTTAGATATTTTATAATATTATATTCTTTGCCTGATAGTTGGGATAGTTTGGTTATGGCTGTGAGAAATGTAGTCCTTGCCAAGAGAAGCTTGAATTTTAAGGATGTTTTAGGTGTGATCCTTAGTGAGGATATGTGAAGGAAAAACACTGGTAAATCATCTTTAAGTAATGATTTATCCATTGATACTAGAGGGAGGAAAAAGGACAAGATCAAAGGAAATCAATGAAAGTCAAAAGGTAGATCTAAGTCTAGATCTAGATCCAAGATGATATGATGGCATTGTGGGAAGAGTGAACACTTAAAAAAGGATTGTTGGTCACTTCAGGATAAGAATGAAAACAAAGAGGAAATGAATGAGGTAAATATGACATCAGGTAAATCATGTCAAGATGCCTTAATTATTTCTATGGATAGTTTTTTTGAGTCTTGGGTATTAGATTCAAGGGCTTATTTTCATGCCACCCAACATAGTCATTATTTTACTAATTATGTTCAAGAGAGTCTAGGACATGTATATCTTGGTGATGATGAACCATGTGAGATAGTAAGGAAAGGTTGTGTTCTAGTTAATATGTAGAATGGGAATAAATGGATCCTTAAGGACATTAGACATGTGCCTATGTCGAGAAAAAAATTGGTTTCAGTGGGGCAACTGGGTAATGAGGGATGTTTAGTATTGTTTACTATAGATTATTGAAAATTTACCAAAGGTGCTCTTATGATCTCAAGAGGTAAGAAATTTGGTACTTTGTATTCTACTAATAGTGTTGATTCTATTAATTTAGTTACTCTAGATGGAGATGTAACTATGTGGCACTATAGGCTCGATGATATGAGCCATAAAGGCATGCAAATATTAAAAGATAAGCTGCCTAGATTGAAAGATCTAGATCTAAAATTTTGGGAAAATTATGTGTATGAGAAATAGAAGTGGGTTAAGTTCTTGAAGGTTGGACCCATAAAGAAAGATCACAAGTTAGATCTGGTACACTTAGATGTATGGGGACCATCTCATGTATCTTCTATTGGTTGATCTAATTATTATGTTACTTTTATTGATGATGTAATTAGGAAAGTTTGGGTTTATTGTATTAAAAAGAAATTTGATGTATTTAACACTTTTAAGAAGTGGAAAGCCTTGGTTTAGAATGAAATAGGTCTCAAATTAAAATGTCTCATATCAGATAATGGAGGTGAGTATTGTAGTAATTATTTCTTTGATTATTATTCAAATAATGGAATCCATAGGCAAAGAACAGTTCCAAGAACTCCATAGCAGAATGAGGTATCTAAAAGGATTAATAGACTAATAATGGAATGTGATAGGATAATGCAGTTAAATGTAAGGTTGCCTTTATAGTTTTGGGTAGAATCAATTAACATGGTAGTATATTTGATTAATAGGGGAACTTCTATGCCTTTGGATGGAGGCATTCCAAAACAATCTTAGTCTGGTAAGAATGTTGATTATTCTTTTCTTAGAGTCTTTGGATGTGAAGCATTTACTCTCATCAAGAAAGAGGATAGGACCAATCTAGAGGCTAAATCAGATAAAAGCACATTTGTTGGTTATGGTGAGGATGACTTTGGTTTCTATTTATGGAGCATTAAAGATAGGAAAATATTTTAGTCTTGAGATGTAGTATTTAATAAAAAAGTCATGCATAAGGATTAGTTGTAGGAACAAGATTATGAATAAAAAGAGTACAAAGTATTGGATGACATTATAGATGGAAAAGTATCCAAGGATTCAGTTTAGGAACCTTCTACATAAGGACCCCAAAATACTATGGTAATAATATCTTCTAGGGTATGAAGAACACCTAAACATTTGTATCCTTCTTTGAATTATTTATTACTCACTGACAATGGAGAACTAGAGTGTTATGAGGAAGCAATGCAGGTAAATGCCAAGTTAAAGTGGGAAAAAGACATAATTGATGAGTGTAGATCTCTCATAGAGAACCAAACATGGGATTTGGTAAGGATACCCAAGGGTAAGAGTTCATTACCAAATAGGTGGATATTCAGAATAAAAGAAGAGGATTAAGGGAGAAATAGGTATAAGTCCAGGATGGTGGTCAAGGGGTTTGCACAAAAATTAGGTATTGATTTTGATGGGATTTTATCTCCTATTATAAATATGACTTCTATTAGGATTGTTCTTGGTTTAGTTATAGTTGAGGATTTACACTTATAAATGTTAGATGTGAAAATTCCTTTTCTTCATGGTGATTTGGATGAAAAATTATATATGAAGTAGCCATAGGGATATGAGGTAAAAGGGAAGGAGAACTATGTGTGTAGATTAAAGAAGAGATTTTATGGCCTTAAACAAGATCCATGACAATGGTACAAGAAATTTGATTATTTTATGTTGGAATAAGAATATCAAAGGTGTAACTCTAACCATTGTGTGTACACAAACCATTTTGATGATGGTTCCTTTATTATTTTATGCTTGTATGTGGATGACATGTTAGTTATAGGAAATAAAATACAAAATATTCATATGCTCAAGAAAAAACTTAGTGACTCCTTTGCTATGAAGGATTTGGGTGCTACAAAGTAAATATTTGGTATAAGGATTTCTCATGACAGGAAGGAGAGGAAGCTGGTTTTATCCTAATTAGAGTATGTGAAGAAAGTCTTAGAAATGTTTAGTATATTGGATGCTAAATATGTTGGTACTCCTTTGGTAGGCCACTTTAGATTATCAAAGGAGCATTATCCCAAGATAGAAGCTGAAAAGCTTAAGATGTCCAATGTACCTTATTATTTGATAGTTAGTAGCTTTATGTATGCCATGGTTTGTACCAGGCCAAATATTGCCCATGCAGTGGGAGTTGTGAGCAGGTATATGAGTGATCCAGGATATGAACATTGGTAGGTAGTGAAATGGATTTTTTGATATTTGAGAGGAACCATTGATATTGCATTATGTTATGGTGTATTAGATACCACTTTGTGTGGTTATGTGCACTCAGATATGGTAGGGGATATTGATAGTAGGAGGAGTATGATAGGATATATATTTAATATTAGAGATAAAATGGTTAGTTGGATTTCTAGGATACATAAAGTTATGGCTTTGTCAACCATAGAGGTAGAGTATGTTTCTACCATAGAGGCGAGCAAGGAGATGATTTGGTTACAAGAGTTGTTTCAAGAGTTGAGGAATGAGTAGGAAGTTAGGAAAATACACAGTGATAGTTAGAATGTTATTCATTTGGTAAAGAGATTAACTTTCCACTCAAGGACAAAACACATTCAGTTCCATTATCACTTCATCAGGATAACTTTGGAGGAGAAGTTGGTGAAGTTGGAGAAGATTCATACTAGCTAGAATCCTATGGATATGATGACCAAGGTGGTCACATTGGACATGTTGAGACTATTTTTAAATTTGGTTGGCCTTAGTGGTCATGGAGCAATGATAGATTCTATTCAGGAGAAATGGTCTCCAAGTGGGAGATTATTGAGTGTGGAGCCCTTTGGGGCTATCACGTGACCATAGGAATAAATTTGGGGGCTTAAAGAGCTCTAAATATGTGGGGGGGAGGTGTAATTTTCATGTTCTCCACATGTGAATGGAATATTCCTTGTATTCCTAATTTCTATGTATTTTATATTTCATGGAGTTAGTTGTTAGATGCCTTTTCCCATGTTTACTTCCTTGTTTCAAGGAAGCTAGTTGTTTTTTTGAAAAGGGAACTCCTTCCTTATTGAGTGGAGTTAGTTGTGATCACATGTTCATGGGAAAATGTGCCCTTATAAGGTGGAGAATATGAATATGGTGAATTTCTCCTTGGGAGATATTTTAGATAGGCTTGATGATCACATGTTGGATAATGCTTATCTTGGATAAGCATTGCATATTTGCTCCTCCTTTTATATATTTTCTTCATTTTTATATATATATATGGCATGTTGTGGCCTTTAGAGGTTGATGGTTTATTTTTAGGGTGTGAATTTAAGGATCAGAGTCAAAGTACAGGGGTTTTTCAAAGTGTAGGTGTTCATTATAGGGTATGGTTTAGCAACATGTGAGATATAACATTGTGCAGGTGCAAGTAAAAGTATAGTTTTTGTGCAGCACTTTTTATAAGAGATTTTTATATCTCTATGAGAGTTCATTATAATCTTGTTTTAGATTACTGATTTATTTGAGAACTTTCATTGGTGGATGTAGCCCACATTGGGTGAACCATGTTAGATCTATGTTATCTATCTTATTATTATCTTACTCTCATTTATGATTTTATTTTAATGGTGAATTAAGTAATGTTTTTGTGATGTATTTTATTTCATATCTTTAGATCTAGTTTATGGTAATAATAGATCTAGATTTATAAGTGTTTTATTCCTAATACATAGTTGGAGGATTTTATACACATAAAGAGAAAGTAACTGGCTTAATCATGCCATTATAGGTGATTTAAGGACCCTAAGGGGTGAATTTCATGTTAGTAAAGGTGATCAAGTACCTCATAGCTTCAATTTTGGGTCAAGATGCAACAACTTTATCTTTAGGCCTATTGGCCTAACACCTTCCTCAAGGTAGTGCCACTTGAAGTCTAAAATAGAAAACTAAAGGAGATTATATATCACCTCAGAACATAATGTATATGATTATAAATAAGTTTTAGGTGTGTGAGAAACATTGGTTGGCAGAGAAAGAGCCAAAATTGGTCACCTTGGCTAAAAATTACCTTGAGACTACTCAAAATGCACATTTCTCTCCTGAAGTGCAACTTGATGAGCTCATAACTATACAAAATAGTTACATGGGGATTTAAGAATTTTGTTAAAATTACGAGGCCTTATCTAGAAGAGATTAGTGGAATTGGTTCAGAGGTTAAGATACTAACCTTTATGAACCATTACTAAGAGTTCAAAACCCCTTTAAAGCTTCATATAGCCCTTATACTAACCCAATAGAGAAGATATAGGATAAAATGCATAAAAATTCATTAGGATGGCCTGATAAACACTAAAGGAGATTATATATAACCTCAGAACATAATGGATATGATTTTAAATAAGTTTTGGGTGTGTGAGCAACATTGGTTTTTAGAGAAAGAGCCAAAATTGGTCACTTTGGCTAAAAATTGCCTTGAGACTACTCAAAATGTACATTTCTCTCTTGGAGTGCAACTTGATGAGCTCATAACTATACAAAATAGTTAAATGGGGATTTAAGATTTTTTTAAAAATTGAGAGGCCTTATCTAGAAGAGATTAGTGGAATTGGTTTAGAGGTTAAGATCCTAACCTTTATGAACCATTACTAAGAGTTAAAAACCCCTTTAAAACTCCATATAACCCTTATACTGACCCAATTGAGAAGATATAGGATAAAATTCATAAAAATTCATTGGGATGGCTTGATAAACACTTAGAGCCTATATTAAACTCTCAAGGGATCCCATATATAGTAGAATCCAAGGTGAAGAAATTGGTCAAAGGTTGAAAATCATTGAATGATGTACTATGATACATGTTTCACATTCTCAAATCATTAAACATTTACAATTATACCTGAAAATGCTCATATAGGTCTATGTCAAATAAGCAATCTAGATGTGCTAAAGGGAGGTGACCTAGTCATCTAAGTGAGATAAGATTAAAGGTGTGAGATGGTTAGGTAACTTATGTATTGGTATATAATTTTGTTTTATACTTTAATATTTCTCACTTAGTCATTTGGAAGGTCTCATTCAGTCCTCTTAGTCATCCAAGAAATGAGTAGGCAAGAGATTAGGATAATTGTCAAACAAGCCTACTTAACTAATAAAAGAGGATGTTTATGGGTGTATAATTCTAGTATGGATTAAAATCATGGTCATTAAAATTTTATAACTATTTAATTAGATGAGAATAGCCATTTCCCATCCACCGTGAAGGTTGTAGTATTTTAACAAGTCATGTTGGCATGCAAGGAGTAGGTAGCTACTAAATGCTTCATGGAATAGGCCTAATTGAACCATTTTAATGATTTATAACTATCATAAAGAGAAGGAATTAATTAGGAGTCGTGTGTATAAGCTTTTCATGAGTAAACATTAGCTATAAATAGACATCAATTCCCAAATATGCTCATTGAAAACACTAATCACTTAGACAATGCATGGAGAAGGAATGGATGGTTGATTGCAAGTACCAATAAAAGGGATTATGGTCATTAATGACCTATTCATTCTCTTTCTATGCCTAGTTATCTTCTCATTATTTTCCACTCTTATATATATTTAGGATCTTAGGCCATTATAATGATCCCTTAGTAGGGTGTAATAACACTCTGCCAAATTAAATCTTGAGAACCTCTTTGAATCAATACAGAAAGATTATTTACATGTTTTATTTACTAGAATTAGTGTGTTATATATTTTTTAATTTATGGAAAGTGTGATGTTTATCCTCCTTTTCAAGTCTTCTCCTTCACCTAGTTACTAGAATTCCATCCTACATAGGTCATGTGATGTGTTAGAGTATTGGTAGCTATGTTGAAGAGTAAGGTTGTCGATAGTGCCTCAAACAGACCTCTTTTCCATTAATTTCAGTTTGTAATAATCCATCATATCCTTCACATGAAATACTTATGTTTATGAGTTCATTGGGAAACTTGTTTTAGTCATATTTCTTTACTTGATTCATAAAGTATTGATTGAAGATAAGTTAGAGTGGATATATCAATATTGGTGCATCACCTCATCAGGTTAGGTTTATTTCATGTATTTATCTATCCATTTTCAACCTAACAATATTTAGGTCTTAGGAAGTGAGATCAAGTTGATGTACCAAGGTATATATCCCCATAAAATAAAGGTTTGGTCCTCTTATAGGTCACCCACAAACTTTAGACCAATCCCATGTTACCCAAACTTGGAGAGAACTCAACCATTATATCCTAAGGTTGAAATTTAGAGTGTTAAAAGTTATGACATGCCTAGTGGGAGTGAGTTAGAGCATGCATTTACAAACTTGGATGACATCAGAGATATTCAAACATTTTAGTGGTAGATCTACAGTCAAGTTTCATTTAAAAAGTGGTTACAAGGTCTTCATCAAAAGGTAAGGAAATTGAGTTTGTTGAGTTATCATTGGATATTTTTAGGATAAAAAGATACCCTAGGTATAATCCTAATATTATACCCCCTAATTCTCCTAGATTTGCTCAACCAAACACTATTACAAACCCTACACTTCCAATGGCTAGGCCTTGACTTCAAGCCTTCATACCTTTCAATGGTGGTAGCATCTTAAATATGAATTATTTTGATGACATATTTTCTACTACCCTTAAAATATTTATTTATTTCATAGGAGAAAACTCAAACACCTCTATGAAACATATTGCAAACATAGCCAATTTATGCTCAGCTCACAATGTGACCTAGAATAATGTGGCTATGAATTTATTGGCCACTTCATTCATTATTTTACTACTTAATATCACTTAATTATGATGTGGTATTCATGATATAGTCCATGGGGGGAACACTCTATTAGATGCTTATGAGGTGGCCATAAGGGCAATTTTTTTTTAATCCAAGCAGGCAAGCTCAACCCAAGACACCTCATGCCTTTGTTCTTGTAAATTCAACCCCCTATGCCTACCATTTCTCTCTTTCCATCAACAACTAGCCATGATCAAGTATATGTCAATCAAGAATATAGATTGGGAAAAATTGAAGGGTTGTTCAAGGCCAAAAATAACAAGATAGTGGCCTTAGAAAGGCAATAAATTCCACCCCATAGACCTTACCAAACATCCTATAAATACCCCTATCATCCTTATTAGTAAAATATACCTTCATATCAGTATAATAAATAAGGTCAAGGATTTGTCACTCAAGAAATGCCCTATAACATTTATAACTACAATTTTGCCAGTAGTTCTAGAGCCCTAGTTCCAACTCAAAACAACTATGCTCAAGAGGGTCAATAACCTAATCAATGGGGGAATTCACATGAGATGTCAATATATCCAAGTGGTGATGTTCTATAAGATTCTTTTATGTAGTAAAATCAAGCTCCTCCAATGTATAACAATTATTATCCTACACAACACAAGGAAGGTCCTTCTATACAACATAAAGACCCCCTATTTATGACTCAAGATGAGATGCAAAATTGATAAGGGGAAAGTACAAGTAAAGTACCATATGATACTACCTTTTTTACCTTCCAATAATGAGAACATTCCTTTGAGAAAGTGGTAGAAAATTAGGGTGGAAATTCAGCCAAGGTAGATAGTCTAGTTACAACCCATACAAGGGCTAAAATAAGGGTAGTTAGTGATGACCTAAAAGTTGGAAGAAAACACCCTCCATAATCTTTAACAAATCAAGGGGATACTAGTGTAAATTAAGATCCTAAGACATCATCAACTCAAGAATTTCAATATGGGAGAGGGTAAAACCATAGCGGTCCATTCATACCTCAATTCACGTAAACTCCAAGTGGTGTTGCTATTGTCAAGTTGTAGTCCAAGGCTACCACCTCTCACAATAGTATTTCAAATCAAATTAAGAAGGCCCATGTTACTATCCCTATGTGGGTCACCTTTCTCATTCTACGTCAAAAAGATATCCTTTAAGAAGGTATTTCCAAACTCCATGTCTTGGATAAGTAGATAGAAAAGGTGGGTGTAGTCCTAACCAATTCCAATCAACCTCATGATTATTGAGCACCCAAGGTAATCAATCCCCCTCCTTTATATATCTATATAATTTATTCCATAGTACATAAATTCATGATATATAATGGGGATAACACTTCTATCATGCTTAAGTCTATAGAAGATAAATTGGAGATAAAGTATGAACCTAATACTAAATGGGTCTTACAATTAGATGAGTCTTCAACTAAGACTATTAGTGTCCTTAAGGATCTATAAATAATCTTGTTTACTTACCCTAATTTTAATATATCTAAAAATGTGCTGGTATTTGACCTCTATCCCTACTTTGCCTTAAGCTTGTCTAGGGATTTTACTACCAAGATAGGGGGTTATCGATCTTTTGATAGGTCTTGTATGGTTTTTTAGACCAGGTCTGGGACAAAGGTCACCATAAGGTCTGAACCTATCTGTAGGTTCCACTTAGAACTTTACATGACTATCTTGTCAAATTTCAATTGAACTATCTTAGATGAGGATGAAAAACCCAATGACCAAGAGCCCATTGAACCACTTGAAAACATATCAAATTTTCTCCTTGATGAATGAGAATAAGATAAACATGGCTATGATCCATACAAAATCATTAAAGAGGTAGTTTTGGGTGTGTATTTTATGCATGAACAAGAAACTGTCATACCAAATCTCACTATCCAAAGCCAAAATCATGAAGGAGTATGTAATTTGTTCTTTTATGGATCTATATCTAGGAATTGAAATGGGGAAGGTGTCATGCCTATCTTTCCTTCCAAACAAAGTTACTTTTCTACCCTAAGGTTTAAATTTAGTTTCATTTTCAACATAGTAGAGTATGAATCCCTCATCCATGAGTTGTAATGGGAAAGAAAGAGAGGCATCAAACTTCTACAATCCATGGGAGATAGTGAGTTGGTAGTGCATCCGGTGAGATGAAAATGTGTAGTCAAGAACCCACTCTGTAAGGCATACAAACATAGGGTTTGGGACGTCTTAGAGGAATTTGAGGCCTTTAACATTCTCTTTATTCCTATAGAGGCTAATAAGTGTGTAGATGAATTAGAAGCTATAGGATCATATAATAACATAACAAGTGGGGTCAAATACATCAAGGAGTAGTCCCAAATCAAGGTGGTATGTATACCTTCACCCTAACAATGAGTTAAGCTAGCTAGTGTTTGAAAATGATAATAAAATTGCATGTTTATTATATTAGGATGTAGAATTGTTCTCAAGGAACAAATGAATATTACAATAATAGTATGGGGACCATATTGTCTAATCAAGGACAAAAAATTTACCTAAATATTTGGTGACATTAGAAAACATATTAAATGAATCTAATTAGCTAAGGACAAATAAGGTTATCATATAAAAAAAAGAGGAACATTATGAGAATGTCATCATATTAAAAGAAAAGATAATCAAACTAGGAAAAGTGAACACCAAAAAAGGAGAAGGTAGCATACATAAAACTATGTCAAGAGTTTGAAAACATATTTGCTTGGGAGTATCATGACTTGAAGGGGTTTGACCCTAGGTTGACTTAACATACTATAAATTTGGAAACAAGTGATAAACCTATGAGATAAAAGTAAAGACTAATCAACCCCAAGATTGAGATACTTATGAAGAAGGATTTGACCAAGCTCATTGAATCCAACATCTTATTCTCCATCAAACATTCTTCATGGGTGGCTAATATTGTGCATGTGAGGAAGAATAATAGGGAGATAAGGTTATTTTTAGACTTTATAGATTTGAATAAGGTGTCACTAAGAGATAACAACCCTCTACCATATATTGATAATATTCTTCAAATGGTTATAGGTTCACAAATTTTTTCCTTACTTGATGGATACTCATAGTACAATCAGGGGTTAGTAAGGGAGAAGGATAAACACAAGACTACCTTCAAAACCAAGTGGGGTACTTATGCTTACAATAATATGCCCTTTGGACTATATAATTTATGGGTTACCTTCTAAGGGATCATAAATGATAAGGTGTTCATTTGCCTTGATGAAATCACATTATTCTCTAAGGACCCCAAAGATCATTTGACACACTTGAGGCTGGTGTTTGATAGGTGTAGGCAGTTTGGGATCTCTTTTAACCCCCAAAAATGTATCTTTACATTACATAAAGGTAGAATTATAGTACATGTGGTGTCAAAATAAGGCCTATCTATTGAACCTAAAAGGATAGATACAATCCTTAACTTATCACTACAAAATTAACTTCATTAGAGGTTTCATACCTAGATTTGTAGAATTGGTAAGGCCTCTAACTCAAATGCTCAAGAAACACAAAGAGTTATCATGGACCAAGGAAAGTAAAAAAGGTTCAAGGACATCAAGTTGGAAATTTCCTAAGCTCCAACCCTCCTCAACCCTATTTTTTCAAGGGAATTCTTCATGTATGCCTTTTCTACAAATGACATTTTTTTCTTACATACTTATGCAACAAAATAGTAAAGTCCTTGGGCAACCCATAGCCTTCTTCAACCAATCGTTGGAGGGGTATGAAGATAATTACAATATTTTTTAAAAAAATGTAATTTTATTTATGATAATCCTCAATAATTTTATACATGTGTCTTTCAACAAAATATTTATCATGGTGGTCCACACTAGCATTAAAGATTTCATCTTTAATAGTGACTTGAGTGAAAAGAGGGCTAGTTGGGTGACCAAATACATGGAGTATGAAATATAAGTGAAATTTAACATGTTTTTTATGGGTAGGGGACTATGTAAACACCTTTTAGTACATGTTAAAGAGAAAAAATAAATGGTTTTGGTAGTCCAAGATGATCAATAAGCAATGACACCTGCATCTCCTTCCAACTAGACTCAAGACATGGTGAAATTCCTTCAAATAAGAGAATGTATTATAGTATTAAATAGGAAAATAAGGAGGTAATTCAGATTAAAATACAATCCTTATGTCTTTATTGATGGGTTAATATTAAAAAATGACCTTTATGGCATAATTTTGAGGTGTGTATAAACTAGTCAAATTGACAATCTCCTAGAACAGTTTCATGATGGGCTTGTAGGAGGGCACTTTGAAGCCAATAACATAGTAGAAATGATAATAATATAAGGATATTTTTTTAAAATTTTATTTATGGACTATCATGCTAGGGTTATGAGGTGCTAAAAATGTGCTATGTTCATAGACAAACAAAGACTAGTTGCCTTACCTCTCAAGCATATTCAAGTGAAACAACCATTCATGCAATGGGGATTATAATTTATAAGTATGATTCATCCCACATATAGTGGTGGAAATAAGTTTTTTTTATTGATACTAATAAATTTAATATGTGCGTAGAGGTAGATGCACTTAAAAATTCAAATGAAAACTCAGTCTTAGAGTTCTATGATACCCTAGTGAATAGAATTGGGGTCCCCTTCACCACCATGTCATATAATGCATTAGATTTTAGTATTCAAAATATGAGTGAGTGGGATATAAATCATGGTATCTACCTCATTTGTTCATCTAATTACTATCCATAGAGAAATGGACTAGCATAGTCTACCACTAAGAACTTGATTAGGATCATAAGAAGAACAATGGAAGACAACTAAAGGGAGTGGAATACCAAGATTAAGACCACCTTATTGGTAGATATAATTACTCCAAATATATCTAATATCCACTCACCATATATTATTTTCTATGGAAAATAATCAATACTTCCCATATAACTTGAATTACCAACCTTGGAACTTTCACACCAACTTGAACTCACAAAGAGTGATGTAATGGAGGTGAGGATGAATTGAGAGAGATATAAGAGAAAAAGGATGATGTCATTCATTTCATGTGGTCCAATAAATATCAGGTCAATATATTATTTGATAAGATAGCCTCTTTAAAGACCTTATAATAAGGTGACATTGTACTTAAGTGGGATGAGGACCATACTAAGCCAGGTAAGCATTCAAAGTTTGATAATCTTTAGGGTGGGCCATATTTCATTACAAAATATAAAGATAACAATGCCTTCAAATTATCCAAATTTAGTGATGAATTACTCCCTATCCATATCAATGGGGTGTTCCTTTAGTATTGTTATTAAAATAACAAAACCTTCTTGTACATAGGAGTTAGTTTCCTTCTTCCAAATATTGTAGTACATGATTTTCTATTTGATTATTTGGTTTTGTTATTGGTGATTTCTAATATGTGTCCTTGTTATGTTTATTATATCTTTTTATGTGTCTTTTTGGGTTTGTTTTAGTCCTTGATTTCTGCAAGGTATTAGTCATGAAGTGATAGTCCAATCAAAGAGTCTTCACCTAAGCATGAGTGGTATGCAAGAGATCTTGGGTCCTCTTAACTAGTAGGTAGGTCAGGCCTTCATAGTCATGAGTAATGTTGAATACTTTATTCTCTTAGGAATAGAAAGGAGTAAACCTATCTTGATAACTCAAACTCACTTGTGGTGTTAGGATAATCCAAAAGGAGATAATTGGTTATCATGTCTAGGTAATAATTTCAAGTGTTTTGTCATGTGAAGAAACACCATGGTGGTTATATTTACTCCACATTTTAACTTGTGTCAAGTTATCCCCTTGTGTTAGTTATGTGTGGTAGTATACAAAAATCCTTTTAGTGGTCTTGATAGGTTGTATTTTCTCATGAGGAAGATGACCCACTATTATAACTTATAACTCATCATGAATCCATCTAGTATGTTTAAGTTTTGAAAGGTATGGTTTGATTAGAAGGTTTAAGAGTGTTATATGGAATAGATGGTACCCAAATATATGTATTTAACATGTTCTATGGTTTGTTAGTAATTATTGAAATAAACTTCATTTTCACCTTCACTTGAGATCATGTCTACTATCCTAAAAAGGGGTGTTTGACCTTAAGATGATGCTATTTTGACCTTAAAATGCCACAAAAACCATCAATCACATCATAAAATGCCTCCATGATTCTTATAATTCCATGATAAAATTGTTTCATATGCTAAGGGTATCTTTCTCACAATTCAAAGACATTTATTTTCCAATAAATGGGCCTCACACATGTGAAAACATGTCCTTTTAGCTTCCCCAATTATAACATGAGTTTTTAAATGTTGTTTGACCTGTATTTTCCCTCATCCTACCTACCAATAATTATTCATGGTATGAAAACATGAGAAAATTTATGAATCTAGTGTTTTGTAGGAGTTTTCAGATAAGTACGTATCCCTATGGTATGAATATGGTTTGATGGAATTAGGGATTTGTAAGGGGAGTTAAACAAAGACACTAGGTGAAAGAATATTTGAATTTTAGAACAAAAAGAGCCAAAAATTAGTCCATTTTTGTATGCAATTATAAATTCATCATGTATATAAATAAATCATGGCTTGGACAAGATAGAGCATACCTACACTTTTGATTAGGCATACACTTATTAAGTGGGAGCATGACCAATATGGGGATCCACTACACCCAATTAGGGAACCACTTATATCACTTGTCACAACATGTCATTCTAAGAAGGGTTCCAAATCCTACAATCTAACACAATGGCACAACAAATATAATGGAGTCCTAAGGTTTAAAACATTTCACTTATTCTAATATCAAGAGAGTAAATCTAATCTAGTGCACATAAAATATTATAGCACAAAGTGGGGGTTATAAAAAATAAAACAAACAACTAAACTAAACATGTATTAGAAGACATATAATCACATCAATGTATAAAGAATCCTAATACATGGGATAAAAATACAAATGCATTATCTATCTACTCTTACAAAGGAAAAATAAAGTTAGGAATACTTACCTTTGAAGGTGAACCCATCGAGCCTCTATCTCTCCCTTGGACAAGGTGCTTCACAAGAGATTATTGTGGTACATAAGGATAACCAAGATAAATCAGCTCTATGCTACACAATCTATCTAAACATCTAAAAGGATTCTCCACAAGACAAGATCCATATCTCCAAAGAATGTATAAAACCCTAAGCTTTATTCCTCCTATATAATGGTCAATAAGTAAATGTTCTTTTGCACTTATTTACTAATAATTATTTTCTTATGAAATGGTGAGAAATGAAATTGTATATATAGGCAAATCTTGCCCTAAATCTTCCCAATAATGTTGGTTGTATAGGGTTGATCTAGTCAAATTAGTGTGTTTTTGAGGACAAATCACTAGATTTGAGCTAGGTCAGATAAAATGCTAACAAGCCAAGAAAGTGAAAAATACCCCTAAACTGTATTGGGTTGACCTAGTTGACCCAGTAAAACCAATTGTCTAAAAGGGTGTTAAGGCAAGAAAAAGAGGATGAAAAGAGGAAAAAGACTAAAATAGGTAGGAATGAGAAGAATAAGCTTAGGGTAAATGGTTTTAGGAGATAAGTGTGTAGATGGTAAGTGGAAAAAGGGACAATAATATTATGAAGCACCGATGGTCTACCCACCCTTTTCCTGGTGCACCCCTTAAGGCATGCACTCAGAGAGATTGAGACTTGACATGTTCTTACAAGATATAAAGTGTCAGTAATCAATAAAAGTTTGAAAATATTATGTGTATACATATGACCCATTATAATCTCATCACATGTCATGTAAGTTCAACATGGGATGGTGTTTTGAGATAAAACATGATAACACACAATGTTGATGCTAGGTAAAGTGTAGTAAGTAGAAAATAAGATAAATGAAAGGATTGAATTTAAAAACACATACCTTTAACTTAATTTAGTACCATATATAAAGAAGTATAATTTAAAAATTGTAAAGGTGTCCAATATAGATAATACTAGATGAACATGTAGAAGTTAGTGTAAAAAATAGCCAAAAAATCAAAAAAATTTGAAAATAGACACATGGTAGTGGAAAATAATCTATATGTAATCTTGAATCTAACACATATTATGGTTTTCAAAATAGATGATTAAAAACAAAGATAGAAGTAAAATAAGGAATCTGTAGGACAATAACTAAAATATTTTTATTTTGGAAAGTGTTTTAGAATAGGGGAAAAGACAAGTCATTTTTTTATTTTGACTTGTAAAGGAGAGAAAAGAGAGCTATGGAGAGATAACAAGCTAGGGTGGCAAGGAGATTATATGTTAGATAGGGAGATGTTCCAGAGGCAAAAATAGGTGCACTATAGGTATACAACTAAGAATCTCAAACCAAATTTTGAAATTTGTATTGAATTAAGTGACTTTTTAGTAATTTTGAATTTTAAGCATTTCTAGATGTCAAAATGAGGCAAAATTAGTTTTTAGGGCAAATAGGAAGATGTAAAATGGGTTTGGAGGGTTTAGGAAAACTCAAGAAAATTGCATTTTTTTAGAAAATATAAGGGGTCAGCAAGAAAAAAGCATTGGGTCAACCTAGTCGACCAAATAGACTAGAAAATAAGTAGAATCCATAATGTTGACCCAGTAGGTATGGGTTGCCCCTGTACAATCTGTAGGCTGAAGGCCTAGTTTGGATTTTTTAGGTGGTCTAAAAGGACCAAAATGGAAAATCAACACTAGGGAGGGGAAAATAAGGGGGTTGACTTAGATTTTGAGTCAACCAAGTGAAAAGATAGGAAAATATTGGTCAAACTAGTTTGACCAAAGGGATAGAATGATATGAAATAGTATGCAAAAGGCCAAAAGAGGGATAAAATGACTCAAAATAAACAAGTAAGATGAAGAAGGACTGATAAGTCTAGAATTAAACTAAAATGAATAAAATAAAGTAATTTTAGGCTTGTTTTTGCTTTAATGTATTTTGACTATACATGGCATGGAGAAACTGTACATCCTTTATTATTTTTTGGGTGCAGGGATGACAAAGATTTTATAGACTTATGGATGTGCCATGGTTACTAAACATGTTAGATAGGTTATCAAATGGAGATAGGGATAGACTAAGATCCATAAGTCTAGGTAGGATAATAGAGATGTGTTTGATCCCCCTAAGTGGTGACTTATTAGTCATGTTCCTTAGTTATTTGGAGATATTGACTAACACCTTTAGATGGAAGGTAGATGGGGATAAAATAGAGGTGGTTATCATGCTATATTATATCCATGCCATATTGGGGATACCTATAGTAGGAGCACAAGTGACCATAGGGATACTTGATAGTCTAGATGAGAGGAGAGCCTTAGCCATATGGGCTATAAGCTTAGAGATAATATTACTAGGTAGGAGAGTAAGTATGTTTGATGTCTATACATCGTAGATTATAAAAATCTAGAAGGTTGTGATAGGCCTTGTGATTCAATGGGTTTATGTCACAATTCAGATGGTAAGGTACTACTACTCATGGTAGCCTTGAGCATGATGATTTTGGAGGATCAAGTTTTATATGACCTAAGATTAATCATCTAGGTCTATCTAGTACATGATATATATGAGATTATAGTTAGAGGGTAGAGGACCACGATACTAATAATATTATTGATATCCTAGATATATGAGAGGTTTACTATGTACGAACTGGTTGGGTTACCCCATATGATTGATGATAGATAACCATAGGTATAGAAATGGAGGGAGGACCAAGTAGCATATGATATGCCCTGTGTGTTAACACTGTAGGTAGTGAGATGTATAAATATTGTGTGACATCCATATGAGCACATAGTATATATATGGGTGAGCTAGGACATAGTTGCACTAATGATAGAGAGGACAAATGTAGTTAGACATTATTTTTGGTGGAGAGAGCCACATTCAATGGCACATGTGATATGAAATATGGGCCTACATCATATAACAACACCAATACTAATGCTCAAGCAGTGGGATAAATATGTGAGGGAACCATAAGGGAGGAGAAGATTGGGGCCACTAGTAGTGAGGTTGACATTTAGACCACATTGAGAGCAACCATAGACTGGTTAGGCACAAGAGGAGCTAAAAAAGAGGATAGGGATGCAGAGGTAGAGATATTATATGTATCACTACCAACTCCACATCAAGATGAGTAGAGGTCATCAAGAATATGACATCGATAGAGGTAGAAAGTAGAGGAGAGAGTGGAGACTATTACCATCCTTGATTACCCCATAGGTGAGCTAAAAGAGATGGTAGAGAGGCCACTCAAACGTAGGCTTAGATTGACATGAACCATGATAATTAGGTTTGAGTTAAGGAGGTGGCTTATATAAGAGGTGATAGGAGGCCATGGAGAGAGGGAGATTGTGCTAAGTGGTCACATAAATGGTGAGACCATAGTAGCTCAAACATAAATAGGTAAAAATAAATGGTTAAATTATTTCTTATATTTTGTTTAATTAGATAGATAGATATTATGAGATATAATAGTGATCTAATATCCATCTTGTGTAATTTTTTAAGTGTAGGTGAGGATGAGGAGAAATGGGGGTCCATAGTGAGGGGAGAAATCCATGACATCCTAGATGAGACTCTACATCAATATGACCCCATGACACTAGAGGATTTGAGTGTACCATCTGCCCTAGCTTAGGCAAACTAGTTCAAATTAGGTGGAGAGATAGTGAGGCAGATAAAAATATAGAGGATGTAATCACCAATAGTGATGGGTGTAGGGAGCTATAGGAATGGTAGGCCCTAGTAGATGAGAGAGTTATGTATCTAGTTATAGTAGCATAGATGATAGAGATATAGACCTAGCTAATAGAATCATATATGCAGGCAACATACCTATAGGGATAGGTAGAGGGATTGAGATCTTGAATGGCCTCCTTATATCTTACCATTTAGAGGAGTCAAATTAAGGCCTTAGTAGGTAGTGTGGCTAGGCCATGAGATAGATAGGATGGGACCCAACCATAGAGCTAGAGCATTATTTATGGTTGCACTTGTTGTATCAGAATCATGAGATTATATATGATAGATCATTTTGGCATATTGTTGTTGAATGTGTATGTTGTAATTATGGGTTATTTTTATTATTTATTATGGTTGAGGCTATGGATGCTTAGAATATATTTTTCTCTAGCACATGTATTTAACTTTGTTGTATATGCTATAAGAAATATATGAGATGTGGTTTCTTTTTTCGCATTTATGAAAGACACAAGCATGGATAAAAATAAATAGGTGAAAATGACTTGGAAAAATATAATTAATCAATAAAATGTACTACATACTATTTTAAGCTGGGAAATGTGTAATAACAAAAAATGATTAAGTATAAAGAACTAAGAAGAGGAAAAACAAGATGGTAAAAAGGAATTTGTTTTCAAAACAATATGAAATATTTTTTCACCAAATTAAAACAAGAAAACTCATACAAATAACACATTGGGAAGTATGACAAAGTACTAAAATGGAAGGATCATAAAAGGGCACAAATGGTAATAAAAAAATTAATTAATTAAATCAATCATACTAAATCATGCTGGGAAGTATGAAAGAAAAACAAAATTGTAAAGGATTGGTCTTAAATTAATCATAATAATTCAAGCTTGGAAGTATGAAAAATTCAAGAAATGGTGGAAATCTTACACACACCCAAAAAACAAGAAGATAAAAAGGCAAAAGAAAAATGAAGTAAGCATAAAACACACTAAATCAAGATGGGAAGCATGTAAAATGATGTGTAACTTCATAATTGATTAGATCTTATCTTAACTTTGACACATGTAATTTGGATGGCGACTTAGGTATTGGAAAATTTTGTGAGGAGGGTTGGGTCCTATCCATAGTCTTACACTGTAACTCAACAAAGAGAACACCACTGGGGTGGAATAAACATGAATAATAAAGTAATCAAGGATGTGGGTAATAGGAAGGAAAATATGGTAATTTGTGAGGATGGCTGGGTCATATCCCCCATTTTACAAAGCAAATCATCAATCAAATCCCAAGGGGAGTGATTAGTAGACAAGATAATATTTCTCAAGAGGAAATATAAGTGATATAAGGAGTGAAAAAAGGAGTGTCAAAGTCAATACTTATGCATCTTATGAGAATACTTTATGAGGAAAGAGGCATACTAAGGACATGAGAAGACACTACGTGACTAGCGGTCGTCTATGTACAAATGAAACCCATTCACTATAGACATAAAGCTTTGTAGGTAAATAAGCATGCTAATAAGATCAAATTATAAATGTAGATCTATACAAGAAAATTAAAATGGACCTACCTTCCCATAATGTGTTCCCTACTCTTGAGGACCCCTTACAGAGCTATCAATCTACTGTGAAGATTGGGTACTTACGTGAGAAAGTAGGTAGCACTATAAGATTATTTTATTCTCTTATTCTAATCTATTGGCCTACTACACCCAAAAGGGCCTCAAATTTACTATGAGGCCAACTATGGAGTTTGAGCTTCTACGAGAATAAGGAAATGTGCTTTGAATCACATCTTTTAGTGTGATTAGACTTGTAAGAATAATTATACCTTTTGATATTATTACCTTTTGTTTAAATAA
Source organism: Torreya grandis (assembly GCA_037957365.1). Lineage (NCBI taxonomy): Eukaryota > Viridiplantae > Streptophyta > Pinopsida > Cupressales > Taxaceae > Torreya > Torreya grandis. The sequence continues at coordinate 1,304,874 of JARHVA010001526.1, read as the reverse complement.
TTTGTGTTTTAACTTTCTTTTCAAAGATTTTTAAGATTCATCTGCCATGTAGATTTGGAATTACCAATCATGAGAGAGATAGTGACACACATGAATATGCTATAGGATAAGGCTAAAAGAATCTACATAACAAAATAAAAAGACTAACTAGGACACTTAAGATTGACAATGAAATAGCATGTGATCTCAATTCCCAACTGTGTATTTGCTTAGTTTACAAAAAAAGGCAGAAGGTAAAAAGGAGATCCAAAGTGGACTAGTGAAAGGAGATAGTAATGAGATAGATTGTTTGCTAACTTATCACCTGGTAAATGGAGATAATAATCAAGGGGGATAGGATAGGTATAACCAAATCACTATGATAAATTATCTATGAAAAATAAAGATAATAAGTCAAAACAGTCATAAATATATATGAAGAGAGTTTTGAGAAAAACTCTAGGAGAAAGGGAAGGGAAATCAATGATAAAGAAAAGATAAGATAAGAAAGATATAATACAACAAGTAAGAAATAATGATATAAGATAAGCATAAATTTTACATAGTATCAAATGATATAATAGATAGAAATAATTTTGGAGCACACATCCAATCCAATATAAAATGTGAAATCACCATACATGTTCTCATAAATACTGGTAAATCTTTCCACACACATTATCCAATACATCTGATTAGTTTTTATGAAGATGGATACATACTGTTGGTAAAGTTTCATCAATTTTCAATGAATAATGGGCAATTAATTATTTTCTAATCTCCTCAAATCAAAAATTAGGTATTCTCAAAGGATTGTGCTGAGGAGGAAAATTAGGCAAAGGCTAGTCAAGAAAATGCATGGGATCAGTATCTATGGGAGGATAAGGAATCATTGGTGAAGAAGGATCCATAAGTGAAGGACTCATAGGTAGAGAAGGATCCACATGTGAGGGAAGGTCCATAGGTGAAGGGATCATGGGTGGAAGTATAATATATGGTGAAGGGACCATAAGAGGTGGAACCATAGGAGAATAAGGAGGGGCTTTATTGTAGGAATGACCTATGGAGGAGTAAAAGAAAGTTTGGGAATGGATATAAGGTGATCTTTGAGATATTATTGGAGGATGTAATAATGATCAGTGTGATGGGTCCACATAGATTCCATAGATAATATACCTCACCATAATTGGGAATATAATTAGGAAGTACCTTCAGGGGATGTATGGCTTTGTCTGATGATGGGGAAAAAGGATGTAAGATATCAAGATATTTCTAGAACTTATGACAATGGATGCAATAATGGTTATCTATCCTATGGAAGCAACATATATTATTGTGAGTGGTTTTATTACTCAAATAAGGAGGTAAATTAGGAGTAGAAGAAGCTGAAGAACACTCATTTTCCCATTTGGTGGGTAGAGGATCCATCTTAGGCAAGGTAAGTAAACCATCACCAAAGGAGGGTGATGATGAAGAAGGAATGGAAATCGACTCAATGGAAGGAGTGATAACATTAGAAGTAGGGGTAGGTTCACCAATAATAGGAGCAAAAAAAAGATCAACCATAGTAGGTATGGGAAGAGGCTCAACTATAGTAGGCTCTATTGAGGGAGGAGTAGGATTTACATAAGGTCTAAGGAGAATTACACTAATCTCAGGGGTAAACCAACTACAAGGGTTAGGGTACCTAAAAAATGGTAAGGCCCAGTCATATAAAGATCCATGAGCATAGTCCTACATGAATTCTCAAAAACTAGAGGTGTGTATGCCATCTCTACCCTATGAAAAAGGGGGAAAATACAAAAATAAGGAACTATAAGTGAAGGAATACAATGAGATGTACAAAAAAACTCAAGTAAAAAGGAATTATAATGGAAAATCTCATCATCAAGGGCCTATACAAGATCACCTAACAATGAATCATCTAAGGATTAACCATCATCATAATTTTGGGTGTGAAGATAAATGACACAGGTAGGGATAGCCTTATCATTTGATGAAGCATGGTGAATAAAATGCCTAGTCTTGGTCAAGACTATGAGAATACCATCACAAGGGGCTTTATGAGAACGAGGCTATAAGGTAGGAAGAAATGAGATGATATTAGGTGAGAGATTATAAGTTTTGATATTTAAATTAATCTCATCAATCTAATCATTAGAATCTAAAAGATTAGGAACAATGTTACCAATGAACTTAGGATGCCCATTGTAACCATGGATTGAATTAATAAGAAAGTTGAAGCATCGAGACTCATGAAATGGAACACTTTGCAAAGGCTCAAGAGTAGGAATATTGAAGACACCATGATCTCAGAATTGTTTGAAATTATAAGGGTTAGTATTACCTTGAATCTTATAAATGGCTCCATTGTGAGGGAATTTAATGCATTGATAGGTGGAAAAAGTAATAGTTCTCATGTGGTGAGTCCATGTCCTACGAAGAAAGATGTTATAAGAAAGGGGAAAATTAAATATCATCACATTTACATGGATGGTGATAGGTGGGATGGTAATATAGAACCACACACAACCTAGAGGAGGCATTTTCCTTTTATCGTATCCTTGGCATGTGATATATGTAGACTTAAGATTGTATTCAAAATATCCAAGAGTATTAATTATTGAGTGTGGAGCCTTTTGGGGCTATCACATGAACATAAGGATATATTTTTGGGACCTAGATATCTCCAAAAATGTGGGGAGAAAATTTTTCCCTACTCCACCTTTTGTGGAACCTTGATCCACATGTGAGTGGAATATTCTTTGTATTTATAATTTCTATGTTTCCATATTTTATGAAGTTAGTTGTTAGATGATTATTTTCAATGTTGAATTCCTTTATCTTAGGGAGTTAGTTGTTTATTATAAAATGGAATGCCTTATTTCAAGGAGTTTGTTTTGATCACATGTCCTTAGAAAATGTGTCTTTTAAGGGAGGAGAGATAGACTTGGCATGTTCCTTCTTGATGGACCTTTTGGATAAGCTTGATTAGGTGGAACTGAGGTGTCTTTTAGTGGATAATGAATATCTTAGATAATCATGGTGATTTTATCCTTATTTGGTGGATTTTCCCTTGGTTTTTTATATGTATAGGTGTGATGTTACCTTTAGAGGTTGATGATTTATTTACAAGGTGTGGCTTTGAGGATCAGAGTCAAAGTGTAGATTTTTTTGCAAAGTCTAGGTGTTTATTACAGGGTGTGGTATAGCAACTTGTGAGATATATTATTATTCAATTGTAGGTGAAAGTGAAATATTTTATTTGCGCAACATTTTCTATAGGAGATATTATATCTCTATGAGAGTTCATTGTAATCTTTTTTTTTATTATAGTTTTATTTGAGGACTTTCTTGGTGGATGTAGGACACATTAGGTGAACCAAAATAGATTTATGTTATGTGTGATTTTTATCTTGTTCTCTCCATTTATGTTTTCATAATAAATATGATTTGAGGAATTTTTTCATGATGAATGCTAGTGCATAATTTCAATATGATTTATGGTCATATTAAATCTAGTTTAAAATTCTTTTAATTTCTAAAAACTAGTATCAGAGCATTGGTTGTGTTTTTATGAAGTAGTAAATCATAAGAAGGGTTATTAGCTTGAGTAATAACTATGGGAGAAGAGATCAAATTTAGGTTTGAGAAGTTTGATGCTAAGAATTTTGGTTTTGTGGAAAATGTAGATGGAAGATTACTTGTATTAAAAGGAGCTTCATCTCCCCTTGGAGGGGAAAGCAGAACAACATGTAAGTATGAGTAATGTGGATTGGTCATTACTTTATAGGAAGGAATTGGAAGCCATACAATTATGCCTTGCATCTTATATTACATTTAACATTTATGATGAGAAAACTACAAAGGATCTCATGGATAAACTTATAAAGTTGTATGAGAAACTCTCTACTTCAAATATAATTTTTCTTATGAAAAGATTATTTAATATGAAAATGTCTAAGAATGGTTATATTTATAATAATTTAAATGATATTAATATGATTTTAAGTATTCTCACTCCTGTTGGAGTTAATTTTGATGATGAAGTTAGATATTTTTTAATCTTATGTCCTTTGCTTGATAGTTAGGATAGTTTGGTTATGGTTGTAAGTAATACAGTCCCTGCCAAGGGAAGCTTAACTTTTGAGGATGTTGTATATATCATTCTTAGCAATGAAATGTGAAGGAAAAACATTGGTGAATCATCTTTAGGTAATGATTTTTCTATTGATACTAGAGTGAGGTAAAATGACAAGAGAAAAGGCAACCCTATAAAGTCAAAGGGTAGATCTAAATCTAGATCTAGATTCAAGATGATATGTTGGCATTATGGGAAGAGTGGACATTCAAAGAAGGATTTTTGGTCAATTTAGGATAAAAATGCCAACAAGGAGGAAATGAATGAGGTAAATGTGATATCAAGTAAATCATGTCAAGATACCTTAATTATTTCTATGGATAGTTTTCTTGATTCTTGGGTATTAGATTTAGGGGCTTCTTTTCATGCCACCCCACATAAGCATTATTTTACTTATTATGTTCAAGATAATTTAGGACATGTTTATCTTAGTGATGATGAAGCATGTGATATTGTATGGAAAGGTTGTGTTTAGGTTAAAATGCATAATTGGAACACATGGCTACTTAAATATGTTAGATACATGACTATGTTGAGATGGAATTTAGTTATATTGGGGAAATTTGGTAGTGAGGGGTTTTTGATATTACTTAATAAAAATTCTTAGAAAGTTACCAAAGGTTCTCTTGTGATTTTGAGAGGTAATAAAATTGGTACTTTATATTTGACTAGTAGTGTTGATTCTTATGATTTAATTATTGTAGATGGAAATGCAACTATGTGGCACTACAGGGATGATCATATGAGCCATAAGGGCATGGAGATATTAAAAGATAAGTTGCCTATATTAAAATACATAGATATAGACTTCTATGAGAATTGTGTGTATGGGAAACATAAGTGGGCTAAGTTCCCAAAAGTTGGATCCATAAAGAAAGAGGACAAGTTAGAGTTGGTACATTCATATATATGGGGACCAACTCAATTATCTTCTATTGGTGGTTATAATTATTATGTCACTTTTATTGATGATGCAACTAGGAAAGTTTGGGTTTATTGTTTTAAAAATAAATCTTATGTATTTGAAACTTTTAAGAAGTGGAAAGCCTTGGTTGAGAATGAAACATGTCTCAAGTTGAAATGTCTCAGATTAGATAATGGAAGTGAGCATTATAGTAATGATTTCTTTGATTAGTTTTATAACAATGGAATCCATAGGCAAAGGATGGTTCTAAGAACTCCACAACAAAATGGGGTATCTAAAAGGATGAATAGAACAATAATGGAACATGCCAAGAACATGAAGTTATATGTAGGGTTGCCTTTACAGTTTAGGAAGAAGTAGTTAGATCAAAAATATATATAATTAATAGAGGACCTTTTATTCCTTTAGATGGAGGCATTCCTAAATAAGCTTGGTCTGGTAAGAATGTTGATTATTATTATTATTTTCTTAGAGTCTTTAGATGTGAGTATTTTTCTTTCATTAAGAAAGAGGATAGGACCAAGTTAGAGGTAAAATTAGTAAAATACACATTTTTAGACATGGTTAGTATGACTTTAGTTTCTATTTATGGAGAATTGAAGATAATAAAGTATTTCAGTCTAGAGATGTAGTCTTTAATGAAAAAGTCATGAATAAGAATTAGTTACATGAATAGGAACATGAACAAGAATAAAAAGAGTACATAGTATTGGATGACATTGTGGATAATAAGGTATATAATAAGTCATTTCATAAACCTTCTACATAAAAAACCAAAAATCCTATGGTAAGATGGTCTTCTAGGGTAAGAATATCACCTAAACATTTTTATCCTTCTTTGAATAATTTGTTAGTCACTGACAATGGATAACTAGAGAGTTATGAGGAAGTAATGTAGGTAGATGCTAGGATGAAGTGGGAGAAAGTAATGGATATGGAGTATATATCTCTCATGGAGAACCAAACATTGGATTTGGTAATGCTACCCAAGGGAAAGAGTGCATTGCCAAACAAGTGGATATTCAGAATAAAAAAAGAAAATGAAGGGATAAAAGGTATAAGTATAGTATGGTGGTCAAGGGGTTTTCAAAAAAATAAAGTATTGATTTTGATGATATTTTATCTATTATTGTAAAAATGACTTCTATTAGGACTATTCTTGGTTTAGTTTCAGTTAAGGATTTACACTTAGAATAGCTAGATATGAAAACTAATTTTCTTCATGGTGATTTGGATGAAGAGTTGTATATGAAGCATCCACAGGGATATGAGGTCAAAGGGAAGGAAAATTATGTTTGTAGACTAAAAAAGAGCTTGTATGGCCTGAAACAAGATCCATAGTAATGGTATAAGAAATTTTAATGTTTTATATTGGAACAAGAATATCAAAGGTTTAATTTTGACCATTACATGTACATCAAACATTTTGATGATGGTTCCTTTATTATTTTATGATTGAATATGGATGACATGTTATTTTTAGGAAAGAACATAAAACATATTCATATGCTCAAGAAATAGCTTGGTGACTCCTTTTCTATAAAATATTTTGGTACTACAAGGAAAATCCTTGGTATGAAGATTACTCGTGACAAAAAGGAGAGGAAGTTGATCTTATTATAATTAGAGTATGTGAAGAAAGTCTTAGAAAGGTTTAACATGTTGGATGTTAAATCTATTGGTACTCCTTGGGTAGGCCACTTTAGATTATCAAAGGATTAGTGTCCCATGATAGAAGCTAAAAAGTTTAAGATGTCCAAGGCACCTTACTCATCGTTAGTTGGAAGCTTGATGTATGCCATGGTTTGTACTATTTTGGATATTTACCAAGTAATGAGAGTTGTGAGAAGGTATATGAGTGATCCTAGTTATGAGCATTGGCAAGTAGTGAAATGGATTATTCATTATTTGAGAGGAACCATAAATTTTGAATTATGTTAAGGTGGATTAGATACCACTTTTCATGGTTATGTGGACTTGGATATGGTAGGGGATATTTATGGTAGGAGGAGTATGATAAGTTATCTATTTACTATCGGATATAAAATAGTTAGTTCAATTTATAAGATACAAAAGGTTATGGCTTTGTCAACCATAGAGGCAGAGTATGTTGTTCCCATAGAGGCTACCAAGGAGATGATTTTGTTATAGGTGTTATTTCAAGATTTGGAGCATGAGTAGGAAGTTGGGAGACTATATAATGATAGTTAGAGTGTTATTCATATACAAAAGAACTCTTCTTTCCACTCAAGGAAAAACACATTCATTTATGTTATCACTTAATTAGAATAGCTTTGGAGGATAACTTGGTGAAGATAGAGAAGATTCATACTAGTTAAAATCTTATGGATATGATGACCAAGGTGGTCACATTGGACAAGTTGAGACTATGTTTAGATTTGGTTGGCTGTAGTGGTCATAAAGTAGTGATAGATTATGTTCAAGATAAACAGTCTCTAAATGGGATATTGTTGAGTGTGGATCCCTTTTGGCCTATCACATGACCATAGTGATATATTTTTGGGGCTTAGAGAGATCAACAAATGTATGGAATATATTTTTACCTACTCCACCTTTTATGGAACCTTGCTCCACATGTGAGTGGAATATTCTTTATATTTCTAATTTCTTTCCATATTTTGAGGAATTATTTGTTAGATGAATATTTTCCATGTTGACATCCTTGATCTTATAGATTTATTTATTTATCATAAAATGGAATGCCTTCCTTATTTCAAGGAGTTGGTTGTGATCACATGTCCTTATAAAATGTGTCCTTTGAAGGAGGAAATATAGACTTGGTGTGTTCCTTCTTGATGGATCTTTTGGATAATATTTTTTAGGTGTAACTGAGCTGTCTTTTAATGGATGATTCTTATATTGTATAGGTATGGTGAGTTTCTCCTCATTTGGTGGATTTACCTTTGTTATGTACATAGGTTTGATGTGACCTTTAGAGGTTGATGGTTTATTTGCAGGGTGTGGCTTTGAGGATCAGAGTCAAAGTGTAAATATTTTTATAAAGTACAAGTGTTTATTATAGGGTGTGGTATAACAAATTATGAGATATATTAATGTGAAAGTGTAGGTAAAAGTGCATCATTTAATTAATGCAACATTTTCTATATGAGATATTCTATCTCTATGAGAGTTCATTGTAATCATTTTTTATTATAGTTTTATTTGAGGACTTTCTTGGTAGATGTAGCCCACATTAGGTGAACCATGGTAGATATGTGTTATGTGTTATGTGTGATTGTTATCTTATTCTCTCCATTTATGATTTCATAAAATCTATGATTTGAGTAATGTTTCCATGATGCATGCTAATATATAATTTAGATCTGATTTATGGTCATATTAAATCTAGTTTAAAATTCTTTTAATTCCTAACATTAATGAAATCAAGAGAAGAAACATAAGTACCAAAACCCTCATTAATAAAGACTTAGATATCACCTATTTAGATGCTAATAAATAATGGAGGATCATCTGCATGAAGCAAAATCTCATCAAGAATCATAGATGAGGCAATTTATATGATGAGGCAATTTCTATGATGTGGGGAAGTCCTCATAAGATTAAGAAATGGAATTTAGGATGGGAAATTAGTGAGTTATGTAATGGGATCCCACTCATCATATCCCATAATAAGGTTATTAGATATAGGTGTGTAATGGTTAAGGAGGTTCTCAAAAGGAAGAGCTAAATTAAATTGGAATTTTTATTCGTAACAAGAAGGAGGTTCAGAACAAGGTGGTAAATCATGTTGAGATGATGAACTAGTTGGTTTAAGTTAATTTTGAGAAGGAGAAGAAAAAGTGTTGGTATAATTTTGATTATAATTATTATTTGAAGATGATGGAAGAGTGGTAGGCATAGAATGGGATGTGTTATCCAAGGGGATATCAAAAATTAGATAGTCAAAAGTGATAAGATCTTCTTGACCCAACTCATTTAAATGAGTTGGAGAAAAATCCTAAATAACATGATGTCTTATAGGAAAGAGGAGTGTAGATAGGTTGGGAATCAATTAAATCTATCACCCTTCACATATCAGTCATGTTAGCCACATTTTATTTTGAAGTTGGCTCAATAAGAATTTCTATATTATTGGTGGAAAGGGTGGGTTTGTCTTGATTTTCTTGGATAGGTTCATGATTAATTAAAGGAACCTTATAGATAGCCAAATGGGCACTTGATTAAATCAAGGATTGAGTTTTTTATGTGATTTATAATCCTTTAAAGCAATATATAGGATCATTGATGCTTATCGATAATAGAATCATGATCAAAATTAGGTCCAAGAAAAAAATCCATAGCTAAATTATGAAGTTGTCTATAGGTCTCATGAGAATGATCCAAACTAGCACAAAACCAAAAAAACTTGTTAGGATCATACCAAGATTTCATAGGATGTGTAGGGTCAAGTTCTCATGGAAGAGGCATGGATAAACACTTAAGTAATTTAGCTAAGGATAGAGGTTTGTGAACATTGATGTTATTGGGTGAAAATAAATGAGGATTAGTATATTGTTGAGAAGGAGTTAGTTCTAAAGAAGGGTTAAGAATGATATCTTGAACATTGTAAATGGTGTCATAAGAATTGATAACACCATAATTGGTGATATTGTATTTTTTATTCTTAAGTAGTAAATAAGGACCTATAGAAGGTTGGGGTGGCTTGAATTGATGCATTAAGAAATATTATCATTTAGCTTGGTCAATAGCCTCCTCCAAGGTATGTGGAGAGTGGGTATGGACTTGATATTGAATTTTAGGAAAGAGAGAATTTGTAAAAAAAATTAAAAAGGTTGTCATCCACCATGTTATGCTCACATTTGTTTGAAAAAGTCTGCAATCTCTTGACAAAGGCCTTGGGTAGTTTCATTCTCATGTTTTTAATTAATGAAATGGGTCAAAGTGTTTTTATGAAGATCATTAGTTTGGAATTCTTGAACTAAATCATTTAATAAGTCCTATAAACTAGAAATGGAATGAGATCTAAGTTGATTGTACCAATCCAAGGCATCACCTATGAGAGTTTTGGCTAAGATATTGGTAGCATAAAAGGTGTTTAGTTTGACCCAATCCTTGTAAATATATCCAAATGTTTTAAGGTGAAGGGTACGATTGGTTGAACCATTATAAGAAATTGTAGGTGTTATACCTCTATATCAATGTTGGAAATTTGAGTAGTGAGAGGTTTATTTTATAGATGTTTGATGGTTTTATTGAAAAAATGAGGTTTATGAATGAGATTTCCTTGAGAATATTGAAGAGGAGGAAGGGTAACATTTTGGTTATGTGTGCCACAAGCCATTGGATATGGATGATCTTGAATATAAAGAAGGTGGCTTTGCATTCTCATCATTTGATTTATGTTATGAGCTTGAAAAGTATTCTATTTGATTAAAATTAGAGGCATTAGAATTGGTATTTGTGGTGGTATTAGTGGCTTGTGTACCAATATTAGTGGTGTTATGAGATTGATAAGAATTATGTGAATTTGAGCGGCAAAATTTTCTAGTGAAGCAAAAGATGGACTAGTAAATGGTTGAGAAGAAGCACTAAAAGCATGATTTCGTTGGGTAGAAAACAATGAAATATTGAAAGGATTAAGGATGTTGGACCTTATGATAGGTCCAATAGATGTAAAACCCACCATGTTAGTTAAGATACTAGGCATGGAGGTAGAATAGGTTAGAGAGGAAGATGTCATGGCATAAGGAGTTGAAATTGAAGGAAGAGGTTGAGAACCAAAGAAAGTGGTACCTCCAAATCCTATATTGAATGTAGGAGTAGGTGAATGAGGCTCTTTGTTTTGACCACTAATCATGAAATTATAAATGGTATAAGGATCCTTTCCTTTATATTGAGGAAATTTAGAGATAAAAAAGCCATTTAGAGAGTTTATTCTAACTCAGGTTGGTCTTCTAAGAAAAGAGGATTATGTTGAGAAGATGTATGAGTACGGGTCCCATATTTTATTGTGTGAGTGGAAATATAAACATTACTAGCATCCAAAAGAGGATCCCTACTCTATCTATAGGAGACCCTATTAGGATTGGTAAATTTCATCATTTCTATTAATTGGGACTCAATGTCATTATCCACAAAAATGTCCATGATGAAGAAAAAAAATAGAGATGTGAAATCAAAGTTCAAAGAAGTGACTAAAATTGTGAAGGGTCAATTGGGTCAATCTAGTATAGAAACAAGGACTATAAAACTATATAGGGTTGACCAAGTTGATCAAATACAGTGTACAGAAGGCAAAAATGATATCAAGTTGATTGGGTTGATCCAGTATAACAAACAAGGACTTTAAGAAGCCTAAAGGTAAATTAAAAGATGAAACAAGATAACTTTCCAAGAAATGAAAAGTAGTAAGTACTAAAAGGAAATAGACAACCAATTGGATTAACACTGGCTAATCTAATTGAAACACACAAAGCAAAATCTTGCACTAATTCTGGATAATGCAAGATTTGATGCACATAATTGAATAAAGAGAAATAAAACAACTTGAAAATTAAAGCTAACTAATTGGTCAACCTGAATGTTAATTATATTATTAAGATATTATTTTAAATGTGATTAGATTTTGGCTATAAAATAGTACTAGATATCAATCTAAGGATGGTTTTCGGTAGTTTGGGCTGAAAGGTACTATAGTGTAAATGATACAGGATTGGTATTGGGCCTACCCCCTCACTTTAAACACCATGATTATAAGTGTGTTGGGTGCTTAGCCAAACTATACCATTAACCACACTTTATATTTGACTAGAGCATCAATTCAACTTCCCCTTTGGTGATGAAATCCTAGTATGTTGGCCCAAGGTAGACAAAATGTTAAAGTGGTTGTTTATGTTTTTGTGATTTGGATATGTGTGTATAAAATAGAAATAGTGAAACTAAGCAATTAATTAAAAATACCCTAATTATACCATGTGAACTATTCTAAGCATACAAACAATAAGAAAAGAAAGTGTGAATTAATTACTAATAGATATGAGGTTAATTACAACATGAAACAAGGTATAATGTGGACACTATATGCATAAAATATAGAATAGGGTTGATAGGGTCCAACCTATACTATTTAAGCAAGGCCTAAAAATGAACTAGGTCAGTAATGTTGATCTGGTTATATTAGATAACACATAAAACACAATATTGGGTTGGCAGTGTCGATCCAGTTGATTATGCAAGGGTAGTTTTAAAGACTACAAAATATGAAATGAAAGACAAAAAAGAAAGAAATAGAGATGTATAAAGGAATTTTGGTGGATCAAAGATGAAATGAGTATTGATGATGAAGAACCTTGATGTATGCTTGAGAAACCTACAGACTTGGTTGACAAAATTGATCAAACTATACAAGAACTTGTTGAAAAAGTGTTGAAAATGTAAGTAGTTGTTTAGATTGACATAGTAGGCTGAACTAAGTGTTTGAAAGGCTAGAAACCTATATTGTGTCGATTGAGTTGATCAAGTTGCCTGTTCTTGGAAACTTATACATAGATAAAAATAGTTGGGTTAGTATAATTGATCCTGTATGTCAAAAATATATGATAAAAATGATGACAAAAATCATGACTTAAAGAATGAAAAAGAGTTAAATAAATCCTGCAAGGGTTAGTTTCACATCAGGTTCACTAGAATGTATGCAATTAGAAATGCATTATGTCTATAAATCAATCCTAGATTGGATAAGATAGAACATACCTACAATTTTGATTGGGGGTACACTTGTTATGTGGGAGCATGACTAATATGGGAATCTACTAGACCTAATTAGGGGATCACTTGTATCACTTATCATAACATATCATGCTAAGAAGGGTTTCAGAACCTATAGTCTAACACAATCACATAAAATCCCTAATGGAGTCCTAAGGTTTAAATATTTCACTTATTATAATAACAAGAAACTTAATTTAATCTAGTTCACACTAAAGCTTGTGGCACAAAGTGGGGTTTAGAAACAATAAAAAAAAAACTAAACTAAACATGTATTATAATGTCAATGTATATAGAATATTAATACATAGGAGAAGAATATAAATGCATTATCTATCTACTCTTATAAAGGATAAATAAAGCTAGGAATACTTACCTTTGAGGATGAACTCATCAATCCTCAATCTCTTCCTTGGGCAAGGTGCTTCACAAGAGAATGTTGTGGTATGTGAGGATAACCAAGATAAATCAGCTCTAGGAAACACAACCTATCGAATCATCCAAAAGACTTCTCCATAAGATAAGATCTGTATCTCCAAAGAAAGTATATAACCCTAAGATTTATTCTTTAAGTATAATGGTTTTTAAGCATATGTTCATTTACACTTATTTACTAATAATTATTATCTTATGAAATGGTGGGAAATGAAATTGTATATAGAGGTGGATCTTTCCCTAAATCCTCTTAGGAATATTGACTATACAGGGTTGACCTAGTCAACCCAATGTGTTTTTGAGGACAAATCACTAGGTCTGAGCTAGGTCGGTAGAAAGTCTAATAAGCCAAAAAAGTGAGTAATACCCCTAAAGTATATTGGGTTGACCTAGTCAACCTAGTACAACCAACTATCCAAAAGGGTGTTAAGGAAAGAAAAGGAGGATGGAAAGATGAAAAATAATATAATAAGTAGGATTGAGAAGAATAATCTTAGGGTAAATGGTTTTAGGAGACAAGTGTGCAGATGAAAAGTGGAAAAAGGGACAATAATCTTATGAAGCACTGATGGTCTACACACCTCTTTCGTAGTGCACCCCTTAAGGCATGCACTTAGAGATATTGAGACTCGAGAGGTTCCTACAAGATACAAAGTGTTAGTAATCAATAAAAGTTTGAAAATATTATGTGTATACAATTTCCTCCACCAAGATCTTTGGTAGCCATGGATAACACTTCAAGTTTATGTTCAGTCTATATATGAGAGAGAAGATAGTGGATTTATATCTTGGCTAGAGGAAGGGGGTATAATGGCCTTCTAATCTTGGGAATTAGTTTCTATATTGATCTCCTTTGATTTATTAACAAAGGTTAATAACTTAAGGCAATTAGTTATCCTCCCATCTACACAAAGGGCCAAAAAATGGAATGGTTTTAATGTATTATTGGTTAGTTTGATGAAAATAATGGTTATTCAAGTCTTATACAATCATTTAATTTCCTACCATGGCATCCTCCATCCCTCTTTCACATGTGTGAGCCTACATGAGTAAGTAATACCCAAGTAACCACTATTTGTAGACTATAGACAAGATTCCCTTAATTAAAAGGGATATTTAGTGTAAATATATAGAAAAGGAAATTTGTTTGAGGTTTGGTGATAGTTTCCTTTAGTTATAATAATTTTCTTACATCCTTGATTTAAGTAGAGTGGTTAGAGGGACCTCCAACTCTCTCAAAAATGATGCATTCAAATGAGTTTGACTGGTTAATGATCTCTAGTACAGATAGGGACTAAGTGTTGTATGGTAATGGATTAGAGGTCATTAGAACATAGTGGAATGAAAAAGAGTGTTTTGTTCATGTTGAAAAGTCCTTCCTTTAAAATGATCATACCTCATTATAGCTATCATAGTCAAGAATTCACCAACTAGCTTCCTAGCACATTCACTGATTTGTTTAACAAAAGTTAAGATTTGTTGGTAGAGGTTAAGGTATTTAAAGAATCCCAAGTTTCAAATTTTCACTCCATATGTATGATTGATGAACCCAAAGTGTCTTGATATATTGAATATGTGAGTAGGTATACCTAGGGTTTTCATAGGTTATCTTGAACTTGAGTTAATAGTAAATTTTTAATATTTCAATGAACCTCTACCATATGATGGTCTTGTTAATGAAAATACACCTCCTAACAAACTCTAAGTTCCAAGTTTGAGACTCCATAGGTCCTTACAACCATCACCCATAGGTTAAGCCTTTGTGTGTAAGCTTAAAGTGTAGAAACTAGGTCAAATACATCATAATTCTATCAAGAGCCATTGATACTATGACAAACGAGACATATATAGGTGTAAAACCTGTTGCAAGACCATAATCATCACCTACAAGAATGCTAACTTAGAAATCATCATATGTAGTAGGACCTCATACATGCATAGAAAGGTCATGGACTATGGATATGGCTCTTTTAATAGGGTGTGCTTTAGATTTTAAAAATTCCATTATAAGAAAAAGTATGTAAGCACTCTTTTCACTCAAGGGCCTACTTAAAATCCTTCTTAATAGTCAACACATCTAAGCTAGCTACCTACAAGGCTATTGATAGGTTGCCTCCAACATTGAACATAAGATGTCATATGCCTTTGGAAGAGGTAACTCAGATAGGGAGGTAGGGTGTAGAACCCATGATATTGAGAGGTAAAATAAATTGAAAATATTGACAAGTAGGCTCAATCATGCATGAACAGTGGCTTGAATGCATTTATAACTACCTAACCACTCAGAGAGACTAAATGATGAAGGTGAAATAGAAATAGAGGTTTAAGTTATCCTCTTCGGATGGAATTTATCTTCTTTAATGTATCTAATGGTGTGATTAATTAAAAAAGCTACCTATTCTAGGTTATACACCTAGGACACATATACCTTAGTATTTAACTATGTAGCTAAGTGTTGTTGGTAGAGTTGGGAAGACAAGACTCAAGGATATGGTCAAATCTTAAAAATGTGTTATTTGAGCCTTGATTCCATCACTATAAAGAGCCAAAAGAGATTTATTAGGTCACCCAAATAAATTATTTCAATCCACTACATTGGAAAGTGATGGTTAAGGCAAACTTAAGAGAGGGAAAGGTTGATATCATAGCCTAAGTAGACAAGGCCAAGTACAGAAGATGGAAAACTAGACTAAGGAGGATGTTATGATATAATTAAGGCTAAAAATGTATCTAAAATTTCCTTAAATTCATAAGACTTATTCTAAGTTTACACCACCTAAAGACACATTTAGGTCTTAAGACACCACCTTGACCTCAGTAGAAGATACAAAACCCCAAAATAGACTCAAGGCCATGAGAGGGTGTATGATGTTTCTATGGGTCCTAAAAGAGGTGTATAAAGTAAAAGAATATAGGTAATAGTTAAATTCAGTCTTAACACCTTCTCAAGCTCCATTTACTTGAGAATCCATGTTGATTTTCCACTTTAAACACTCACATATCACATGAAATGGACACTTAGACCTAGTGCTCTTAAGGGTGGTTGGGAACCCCTATGCACTCAAGATCCATGAAGGAGAGAGTGGGATTCATGGCCCAAATATAAGAACAAACCATAAAACTATAACCTTCAAAAATTACCTAGAAAGGATCTCAAAACACACCATATTTCATTCATATCTCACTCTACATTCCGCATGGGACCCAAATAAATTCATGATATATGAAGGGGTTTATCATTTATATGTTCATGGTAAGAATTTTTGGTTTAGAGTTTTGTACTCTATGAACCATAATCAAGATGGTGGACCTCTAAAACCCTCATTAAACCATTATCCAACCCAATGATGAAATTACACATCTAATTGCATCCAAATGAGATAATTAGAAATGAAAAAGTCTTGATGGTCTCCCCAGGTCCCCTAAGAACCCAAATGCTCTACTAGTCAGCACTTGTAGGGTATGTGATGTACATATCATGATTAAAATAGCTACTTGGACCCTATATGCAATAATTTTAAAAGGATATGCACATCCCATATGTTTTTGAGGGATAATGACCCATAGGTCTCAAATAGCTACACAATGGCCACGTAAAAGGACCTCCATGCCTGATAACCACTTACAGACCTACCTAGGTACCTAGGTGGAGAAATGTATGCACACAAAGAGGAGGTGAGTATCTTAATCAAGATATTAAAGGTGATTTTAAGGCCTTTATGGGTGAATTTCATTTTAGGAAAGGTGGCCAAGTGTTTTATATCTTTAATATGGGGTTAAGATGTAACAACTATACCTTTAGGCCTATTGGCCTAGCACCTTCCTCAAGGAAATTCCACTTGAATTATGAAAAAGAGAAATAAAATATATTATATATAACCTCAAACCATCATGGATATGCTTTTCAAGAATTTTTTGGTGTGTGGGAAACATTGATTTGTACAGAAATTATCAAAATTAGTCACTTTGGCTCAAAATTATCTTGATAATGCTCATAATGCACATTTCTCACCCAAGGAGAAACTTGATGAGCTCATAAATATATATAAGAATTACATGGGGATATAATATCTTTAGGAGAGTTGAGAGGCCTTATCTAGAGGAGATTATTGGCACTTATTTAGAGGTTAATGTCCTAACCTTTATGAACCATTGCTAAGAGTCCACAAACCCCTTAAACCTCCATACAACCCTAATAGTGACCCGATGGCGAAGATATAGGATAAAATGCATCAAAATTCATTGGTATTCCCTGATAAACACTTGGATCATATAATACACTCTTAGGGGATCCTATCCATAGTACTAGTCTGTATGGATTGTTGTGTGCACCCCACAATTTTTTTTTATAGTTTCTGAAGGTTTTGAGAAAAATTATAGGTGCATAACTTTTTCAAGGGTTGAAAATCCTTGGAATTAATATGAGACATGTTTCACCTTATCAAATCATTAAAAACTCACAATTATCTCTGAAAATGTTCATACAGGTCTATGTTAAATAAGCAGTCTGAATGTGCTAAAGGAAGGTGACCTAATCATCTAAGTGAGGTAAGATTAAAGATGTGAGATACTTAGAGAAATAAATTATTGGTATATTTTTTTTTAAGGCTTGAATACGGATCACTCAACCATATTTAATGTCTCATTCAGTCCTCATAGTCATCCAAACAACGAGTAGGTAAGAGACTAGGCTAATTGTCTGACAGGGCTACTTAACCAACAAAGGAGGAAGTTGATGGGCGTAGAAGGCTAGTATGGAGTTAAAAAATAGTCATTAAATTTTTTTAACTACCACATGAGGTTATAATACCCATTTCCCATCCACCATGAAGGTTGTGGTAGTTTTCCAAGTCATGTTGGCATGCAAAGATAAGTTGGCTAATAAATACTTTATAGAGAAGGCTTAATTGAACCATTTTTATGCTTTGTAACTGTCATAAGGAGAGGAAATGTATTAGGAGTGGAATTAATAGGCTCTTCATGGGTTAAAATTGGCTAAAAATAGACATCAATTCCCAAATATGCTCATTGAAGACACTAATCACTTAGATAATGCATGGAGAAGGAATGGAGGGCTACTTATAACTACCAATTGAATGGATTTAGGTCATTAATGACCTCTTCATGATATTTCAATGATTTATTATCTTCTCATTCTTTTCCACTCTTCTATATATTTAGGATTTTATGCCATTATAATAATCCCTTAACTGGGTGTAATGAAACTCTACCAAATTGTATCTTGAGAAGCTCTTTGAATCAATAAATAAGGATTGTTTACATGTTTTATTTGATATAATTAGTGTCTTATTATTTGTTGATTAATATAAAGTGTTATGTTTATCCTCATTTTTAGGTCCTCTCCTTTACTTAGTTGATAGAATACCATCCTATGCAGGTCATGTGATGTGTTAGAGTATTGGTAGCTATGTTGAAGAGTAAGTTGGTTGATGATGCCTCAAATAGACCTATTTTCCATTACCTTCAGGTTACAAACATACATCATAGGATTCAAATGAAATAATTATCTTTATAATTTCATTAGGAATCCTTTTTTAATAATATTTATTTACCTAATTCATAAAGTGTTGATTGAAAATAAGATAGAGTGGATAGATCAATATTGGTGCATCACCTCATTAGGTTAGGTTTCTTTCATGTATTTATCTATCCCTTTTCACCCCAATAATTATTAGGTCTTAAGAAGTGAGATCAAGTTGATGTAACAATGGATCTATCCCCATAAACTAGAGGTGTGGTCCTCTTATAGGTCACCCATAGCCTTTGGACCAATCCCATGTTACCCAAAACTTGGAGAGAACTAAACCATCATCTCCTAAGTGTGCAGTTTGGAGTGTTAACAATAATTTTAGTAGATATGGAAACTAGTTTATAGAGAATAGAGCACAACTTTAGTTCTTACACCAATAAATATATATGGAAACAACTACAGAGATAATAACATAGCTTCAATTCAAACACCAATAAATATATATGGAAACAACTACTGAGATCATAACATAGATTCCATTCAAACACCAATAAAGATATAGGGAAACAATTACAAGGATCAAAACATACTCTTAGTTTGTACACAATAAAAAAATTTTCCAAATTTTATATATCTCGGAGTATAATTTAGAATACCAACCAATCAATATATTTACTATAGATTCTACACATATATCCACCAGTAGTGTATCACATGTAGTTTCAATTTCTTACTCTCCTTCTACACTGACACAACATGAAAAATATCGTCATTATTTCTCCATACCATCTAGGTTTAGATAGGGCATACTGTAGTCACATGATATACACATAGAAAACTTATGAGATACCAACACACACAAACACATACTCACCAATAAATAACAAATCCTAATCCACTACACATATACCTAAACATTCATAAATAGATAAAAATTCATTAACTTTACTTCAACAAATACCAAATACCAATATCATCATTTTAAAATAATCAAACCAATTAAACACAAATCAACATACCTAATATAACTAGATATTGATATACATAGTGCTTATATAAATAATGAACATCCATATATTGCTCAAAATATAGTTTCAATATAATTATATTCCATAAATCAATAATGCATACATGGCCACTGAAACCAGATCCCTCACTCTCACTCTTTAACATATCCATGCTAGATCTGGAGGTTCCACTCCCCCTCCATAAATTGGATTGATGACTATCTCTACTCTCTCTCATAATACATACCCATCTTAGCCATACACTTTGCATGCTCTCACTAAAATCATATGTAATTATAGAGTAAATTTTTTTTCTCTATATTGCATTCTGATTCTCAGTCACACACTGTAGTTTTGTTCCTACATACCTTGGTTGTGGTGGCAGAAGTTTTGAAATAGAGCGCGAGCTTGTTTATTCTAATTCTTTTTCCATCTAAGTGTTGAAGGGCAGTGGAAGCTGCCAAGTGGCATAGTTTGAGCATGGGTTCTAGCCAAGTGGAGTCATCTGAGGCACCTTTCCTAACTTTCAAGAGAGACACAGAACATGCCATGTATCCAATAGCAACTCAGCAGAACACATGACATGTCAGCATCTGCATCTCATATCGGCACCCACATTTCATTCTATTTTTTGACAAAGGTTTTCAACAAGCTAACTAGCAAGAAGAAGCAGAAAGTGCCAGGTGGTAGTCACGGAAGGCCCTGGACTACTTTTTTAGAGGAAAGTGGAAGTCACCATGTGTCAGCATTTGAGAGACAGTCAGTTCAATGCCTCAGTTCAATGCCTTAGTTCAATAGTTTTGGTTTAATACATCGGTTAACATGTAAATGACGTGCAGTGTTGAACCATTAAACCATTTTGGTTCATCAGGTAGTTCAAGGGAGTGTCCTAAAAACCAAAGGGGTCAAGTACCTTTTTGGAAGGTAGAAAGGCATCATTTTATTTTGTTTAAGTGTCAAAAAGTAGTGGAGGCCACCAAGTGTCACTTTTCGAGCCCTTTTCTACTCCATCCCTAGAATTAGTGGAAGACACCACATACCCCTAGTAGGAGAAGTAGAAGATGCCACGTATCTTCCCAAGAATAGTAGAGGCTACCATGTGTCAACTTCTGAGAGATCATCTTCAAGCTTCATCACTAAATAAAGATTGTGGTGGGTTTGGGGTGTTATTTCAAAGGTATGTGGAAGCTTCCAAGTGTCACCATCCATAGGAGCCTAATATGTGCCCCAAATAATTTTACAACATAGCTAAAGGGAAAGCAAAAAGAGTTGTGTGTCTTCAATAAATCAGGTAGAAAGTGCCAAGTGTCATTCTCTGGTGCCTTCTAATTAATAAGAATATTTTCAAGGAATTGACTAAATGTCCTCTTCCGTTTCAATAGGATGGAGTGTTCTATGTATCTGTTTCAACAAGCGAGCTAGGGGGAACTCAGCGGGAGTTATTTCTTGTAGGTGGGGTAGTTCTATAGGTAGATTTTTTGGGGCCTGCAAACATTAAAAGGGGTCATCTATTTGTCCCCTATAAGTGGAGGAGAATGGATAGTTGCATGGCTAAGAAGGTGATGGAATGAGGAAATTCAGGCATGGAAGGAGGTAATAGACATGAATCAACACACCACATTCAGGGCAGCCACCCCATTCCAACATGACCCTTTCTGATAAGACCAGAATGCATTCAAGGCATTGAATATGCAAAATTCCACACTATTTTATCTCAAAATTTGAGGCTATAAAAGGAGGGGGGATTGTCAAAAGAAAGGGGAGAAGGATTGTAACAAGTTTAGACTTTCTAGAGCTCGTGACTAAGTAATATTATTTGCTTATGTCTCATTTTCTTGAGTTGTAAATTTGATGTAACTGTGCATGTTTCTGTGCCTTTTATGTGGCTGAAGAATTAAGAAGATTGAACTCTATGCCTTTGTTGATATTATCCGTGTCATTTGCAAAAGTAGTTTATACTGTAAACTTTCTAGAGTTGTGATTAGAATGTCATTTGCTTTTGTCTCATTTTTCTTGAGTCAAAAGGTTTACATAACTGTATGTGTTTATGCGCCTCTTATGTGATTGGAAGATTATTATAAGAAGATTGAACCTTATGCCTTTGTTGACATTTTTTGTATCTCAGCAAAATAAGTCTCTGTTGTGAGCCTCTGTTTCTATTATTTCAATCTTTACATTGATCATGCACTTGTTTACTCTTAAATGTAAATGAATCCTACATATAGTCTCACTGTGCTCAAGATTAGGATCAAAATTACACTTAGGTGCATCGCCATAGTTAGGTTTCATTTCTTGCATTTGCATTTCTATTTAATTTTCTATCCTTTTTCCCCACACTTGATACAAAAGAAGAGACCAGCTTCTCTAAAATCTAGAGGTTGTTTCAAGCCGTAATATCCCATAGCTTGAAACTTCCCATTGTTGTTGATTAGAATCAAGTGCAATTTTAAGCATCAACAGTTTTTGGCACGCCTGGTGGGACTAGTCTTGAAGTTTATTTCAAGACTGTATGAACCAGAGAGCTATGAGGAGTCAGAGCTATGGACCAATCACTAGATCACAGTCTGCTACAAATCTAGGTATTCTTTTGCCACCTTTGGTAATAAGTCCAAGAAGAAGAGCTAACCAGTTTGTACCAATACCAAATATGGGAGCCCCTATTCCCCCAAGAAATTATGCAAGCTGGAAGACTAGTAGCCCCTTAATCCTCCCAACACCACTAGCTATTTAGGATCCTATCCTAGTAAATGCCCTAAAAGCTTTGCCTAAATTCAGTGGGAAAGACTCTAAAACACCTATGGAACATCTTCAAGATGTATCAGATGTCTGTGTTATACATGTTGTCACATAGAAAAATGTGGCCATAAGGTTATTAACAACTTCTTTTAAGGGGAAGGCTTTAGAATGGTATTAGTCTTTGACCCTAAATACCATATCTACATGGGACCAACTTGGAGATCTGTTCTTTGAAATATTTGTAGAGAAGGGTGATAAGTCTTCTTTGTTACAGTAGTTAATCACCATTCAAAGGGGACTATAGGAAGACATGATTGACTTCAATACCAAATTTCAAAAAACTTTGGATAGAATCCCTGCTATAGCTAGGCCACCACCTGGTATGGCCATAGTGTTTTATCTCAAGGCTTTGAATTCAAATATATCTATTATGACTCAGTCACTGGGAGGACACACTTTGCTAGAGGCTTATGAATATGTGGTCATAGCCGAGAATCATTTAATAGATGCTAGAAAGTTACCTCTAAGGCCTCCCATGCCCATGTTCCTATAAATTTCCTTGCCCTTACCTCAAGAAGATCCTAAAGATGTAAGCCCACTTGTGTCTATGTACACATACCCTCAATCATCTGTGAAAGAACCTATCCCTGCTTAGCCATCTAAGATGGATGATATCAAGAATATCCTAAGGACATTTTCCAATGAGTTGATCAATATAAAGAGATAACAAAATACTTTCCCTAAGCCTCCTTATCAAGGATATCAAGGAAATAGATTTTCATCCCAACCAAACCAATATTAGGGTCCTCCTAAATAAACTAACCATCAGCCAACGAATCAATTAGTTGTAGTTCCCACACCCTCACAGACCATTCCTCCCAACTCAAATAGGGAGATGGTTCTAGGGAAAAATAATTATGTGGATGATACTAATGCCTAGTGTTTCCCTTGTAATAATGCTCATACACCTAGAGAGTGTCCTAGGGGTAATCTGCAACAACGGGTGGCAGAGCAAAGAAGAATGGATGGTCAATTTGCTAGTACTAGTGACAATCAAGCCTACCAGTCTCCTAGTATGCAAAATTTAGTCCTAGTGGCCCAGATGTAAGGAATGTCCTTAAAAAAAGAGGAGGAAATAGCCCTTGAACATGCTTTGTTCTCATGGGTTGAAGATGAAGAATAAATTTTCTTGAACGAAGCATCTACCTCCCAAAGACTAGTGGTGCAATTTGATTACTACACCAAATTAAAGAGGAGAATGGTGGAACAACCTGAGATTGTAAGTGGTTAGTCAAGAATAACCCTCCATCTCAAGGGCAAAGAAATGTTGCTGTTAGACAAGAAGTGCCTCAGTCAGTGTAAGATCAAGGGATTCCTACCCAAACTCAGGAAAAAAATGAGATATCCTTATTTCCAAAAAACTTAGTCTTTGGGGCCGATAAATGTAGTGGATCAATTGAAGAAAAATATAGCACAAGTATCGATATGGGATATATTGGCTATTCCTGAACAGAAGACACTACTACAAGAAGCTCTGCAAGGCCAAGCAGTGCCCAAAGGTACTGTCACTAAGGAAGGACCTACTGGAAAAGAAAATCTCAAAGATACAATTCCTCTAAAGACAATAGCCTTTGTGAATGATGTAGTGCAAGTAAGTAAATCCAAACTAGAGCCGTTCTATTTAACTCTGATAGTTGGAAGGAAAATATTGCATAATGCATTGATAGATTTAGGAGCTAATACTATAGTGATGCCCAAGCAAATAACTGATGCTTTGAAAATAAAATATGAACCCCTTGCAAAAGGAGTTATGCAGCTAGATGGCAAAATAGTACAAACCGTAGGGAGAATCAAACAATTCCCATTGCAATTATACACATGTCCCAACATAATTGTTAACCAAGATGTAGTAGTCATAGATATACCTCCTATTTTTGTTTTATGTTTTTCTAGAGACTTTACAACAAAAATAGGAGGATATATGTCTCTTGACTAGTCTCACCTCATCCTAAGAACTAGATACAGTTTGAAGATGAAAATTCTATCTGAACCACTATCAAAAGACCATATCACCAATGAACTGACAACAAGATTAGAGGCAGATCATGCTATGTTAAAAAAGAAAGAAAGGATTTTTTTTGAAGAGCTAGGTGACTAGACTAAGCATGATCAAGAAGAAGAAAATAGCTAGTTGTTGGTTATGATGCATAGCGACCCATATGGGAACTATGACTCTATTGGTTTGGGAACATACATCATTTTTGATGAAGACCAGGCAATCCCAAATGTTATAAGGGAAGAAGCACAAACTACTCAAGATTTAGAAATTTGGACCTTGAATTTTGATGGGGATAGAAGTAAACATGGTGCTGGAGCAAGAATTTGTCTTACTGCTCTAAATGGTGATAAAAAATTTAGGGCTATCCGATTCCAATTTTCTTGCACTAATAATGATATTGAGTATGAATCTTTAGTACATGGGCTCCTGTTAGCCAAGAAAAAGGGAATAAAGAATCTAAAAGTAAAAGGAGATTTAGAATTAGTAGTAAAGCAAATTAGAGAAAAGGTAGCAGCCAAAAATGTGAGAATGAGATCCTACAAACATAGGATTTGGGATTTGATAGAAGATTTTGAAGCTTTCAATATTGAGATAGTCCCTAGGAGTCAAAAATATGAATTTGATAGGATGGCCTAGATTGGCTCATAGTTTAACCCAGAAACTGGCCTATTTATTAACAATGAGTCAGTAAAAGTTATAGTGTGGCTGACTATTCTAGACAATGAAGAGAACTGGCAAGTATTTGAAAATGATGCTCAGGTAGTCTCTTTCTTACAACAATTAGATGAGTTTGTTGACCAGTTGTAAACCAAAAATTAAAGAGGTAAATGGTGATCAGATTATACAATTGAGGACTAATAAGCTCGCCAAGGGCTTGATCACCTTAGAAAACTTGTTTGACCTAGAGGATGTAATCCTGGAAAAGAAAAACTTCTAGGTAGACAAAGCAGACTATTTTGAAATAGAGGTGAGTGATGGGAAAAGGCTAAAATTTGGAAATTCTTCAACTCAAGAAGAGAAGGAAAGACTAATTGAATTGTGCCAGAGATATGACAGAGTCATATCTTGGAACTATGAAGGCCTTCATGGATATAATAGAGATATTATTCAGCACACAATAGAATTGACTAAAGGGTCTAAGCCCATCAAACAGAAATAAAGGCCAGTAAATCCAAGGATTGAGCCTCTAATGGTGGATGAGTTGTAGAAACTTTTAGATTCCAAAATAATATTTCCAATCAAGCACTCAACCTGGGTATCAAATCTAGTACCAGTTAGGATAAAGAATGGAGATGTAAGACTGTGTGTAGATTTCAGAGATCTAAATAGAGCATCTCTGAAAGACCACTATCCCTTGCCCTCCATGGAACAAATTATACAAACTATGACTAGATCAGAGAGGTTTTCTTTACTAGATGGTTTCTCTAGATACAATTAGATTTGGTTGGCTGATGAAGATCAGTACAAAACTACTTTTACTACCAAATGGGGAACATTTGCATATGCTAAGATGCCTTTTGGTCTATCAAATGCAGGAGCCAACTTTCAAAGAGCTATGGATATAGACTTTGGGGAACTTATAAATAATATTATCTTGGTCTATTTGGATGACCTCACTATATTTTCAAAAAATGCTAATGATCATTTTGATCATTTAGAATCTGTCTTCAAGAAATGTCAAGATCTTGGGATATCATTGAATCCCAAGAAATGCATCTTTGTTGTACCTCAGGGCAAATTTTTAGGACATATAGTATCTAAAGAAGGAGTTTCTATAGATCCTAAGAGAATCATAGCTATAATGAACCAACCTCTTCTAGTAAATAACAAGGCAGTTCAGTCCTTTTTAGGGAAGATCAATTTTGTTAGTAGATTCATATCTGATTTTGTAGGCTTGGTAAGACTAGTGACACTCTTGATAAAGAAAGACCTGGTCTTCAAATGGACTATAGAAGGGAGGCAAGACTTTGAAGAGGTCAAGAAGGCTATCTTATCAGCCCCAGTGCTTAAAAACCTAGATTTTTTCAAGCCCTTCGTAATGTATGTCTATGGAGGAGAGTCAAGTATTGTTGCTATCTTGACTCAAAAGAAAGATAGGCTAGAGGGGGAACACCCAATAGCCTTTTTCTCAAGAACTCTCATGGATTACGAGACCAAGTACAATTTTGTGGAAAGACAAGCCTATGCCATGGTAAAAGCACTCAAGAAATTTAGGCATATGATATCAGGGAACAAAATTATGATACTTGTAGCTCACCCAAGTGTCAAGGAATACATCATGGAGGGAGAAATTACTGAGAAAAGAGCCAATTGGATCACTAAGATCCTTGAATATGATGTAGAGGTTAGACCTACCAATCTAGTCAGAGGCAAAGATCTGTGCCAATATATAACCCAAGGTCTTGAAAGGATGCTACATGAGGAAGCAGATTCAGAAGGACAGATAAAGATGGTGCTAAAAATACAAGAGGTTGATCAAGAATCCTGGGTCACAAGTAGGATTAATTTTATGAGGAATTTATCTAAGAGAACTCTCTCAAAATAAGAGGAGATATTATAAGATATAGGGAATTCATTTTGTTTTAATTGAACAAGTCCTTTTCAGAAGAAATTTTGATGGAAAATTGTTAAGATGTGTAGAATAAGCTGAAGCTAATAGAATACTACATGAAATGCATCATGGAATATTAGGGAGGCATTTTTCTACAAAGACCACAGCCATAAAGATAAGTGAGGTAGGATATTTCTGGCCTATTTTATTTGTATATTGTTATCAGCTGGTTAAAAAATGTCAATCTTGCCAATATTATATGGGGATGAGGAGGAATGCAACCATGCCCCTTAGTCCTATAATTATGGATGAACCTTTTGCTCAATGGGGTCTTGACTTCATTGGAATGACAAATCTAGTGTCTAGTATGGGTCACAAATGGATATTAACTGCCACAGACTATTTCACCAAATGGACCGAGGTAGTCCCACTTAAGGAAGCAACAGAGAATGTGATCCTAGATTTTCTAGGGAGTATCACTACTCACTTTGGGGCTCCTCGCACCATAATTTTAGATAATGCTAAAGCATTCTTAGGGTCTATAGTATCTGAATTTGCCTTGAAACATGGAATATATCTAAAAACTTCATCTAACTATTACCCTCAAGGTAATGGTCTGGCAGAATCAACCAACAAGAACTTGATAAGACTCATTAAAAGAGTAGGGGCTGATCATCACAAAGAGTGGCATAAAGTGCTTAATCTAGCACTATGGGCTAATATAATCACACCTAAGTAGGTGATCAAAATGTCCCCATATGAATTGGTATGTGGAAAGTCTACTGTGATTCCCCTAAGCTTGGAAATCCATGCTCTCTAGCTGATCAAACAAATTGAAATTAAAGAAAATGGCCCCATGCATGTCAGACTTGCAAAACTTTTAGAAGTTCAGGAAAAGAGGGATATAGCCCATGATTCATTGATTAAGCATCAGGGAATGGTTAAGAACTATTTTGATAAAAGGACTTTGAATCCTAATTTTTAAGTAGGCTCAATTTTTTTGAAATGGAATGCAAGAGCCGCCAAGTTGGGTCAGCATACCAAATTTGAAGCATTATGGACTGGCCCATATAAAATTCACGCATGCAAGCAAAAGAATTCATTCAAGCTAGAATCGATGGAAGGAGAAACTAAAGAGATTCTTATAAATGAAATCTATTGAAGCATTTCAATTAACTTGGGTCTCCAATGTATTATAGTTAAATAATTTCCCTTTCTCGCATTATATTCTCATTATTTTCCCACTTTTTAAAAAAAAAGTATTTTAAACACATGTCGATGGTTCTTTTGAAGCTGTAAATTTCACAATTTTGATCTAGCAGAAGGTGGATTTTTCTTTTTGAGTAGGCTAAAAATTCTTGGGGGTTGCCAGTAACTGTAGAGTAAAAAAATTTACTCTACATTGCATTTCAATTCTCAGTCACACACTGCAGTTTTGTTCCCACATACCTTGGTCATGGCAGCAGAAGTTTTGAAATAGAGCACGGGCTTGTTTCTTTTGATTCATTTTCCATCTAAGTATCCAAGGTTAGAAGAAGCTACCAAGTGGCATAGTCTAAACATAGGTTTTGGCCAAGTGGAGTCATTTGAGGCACCTTTCGTAACTTTTAAGAGAGCCACGGAATGTGCCACGTATCCAATAGAAACTCAACAAAACGCATCACGTGTTGGCATCCGCATCTCATATCGGCACCCACATTTCATTCTATTTTTTTACAAAGGTTTTCAACAAGCTAAGTAGCAAGAAGAAGTGGAAAGTGCTAGGTGGCAGTCGTGAAAGGCCCTGGACTACTTTTTTAGAGGAAAGTAGAAGTCACCACATGTCAACATCTGAGAGACAGTCGGTTCAATGCCTAGGTTCAATGCCTTGGTTCAATGTTTTTGGTTTAATACCTTAGTTAATATGTAAATGGTGCACAATGTTGAACCATCAAACCATTGAACCATTTTGGTTCATCAAGTAGTTTAAGGGAGTGTCCCAAAAAACCAAAGGGGTCAAGTATCTTTCTGAAAGGCAGAAAGGCATCATTTCATTTTGTTTAAGTGTTGAAAATTAGCAGAGGCTGCCAAGTGTCACTTTTTGAGACCCTTTCTAATCCATCCCTAGAAGCAGTGGAAGATGGGACATACCCCTAGTAGGAGAAGTGAAAGATGCCACATATCTTCCCAAGAATAGCGGAGGCCACCACGTGTCAACTTCTGAGAGATCATCTTCAAGCTTCATCACCAAATAAAGATTGTGGTGGGTCTCAGGTGTTATTTCAAAGGTCTACATAAGCTACCAAGTGTCACCATCTGTAGGAGCCTAATATGTGCCCCAAATAATTCTATAGCATAGCTAAAGGGAAAGCAAAAAGAGCCGTGTGTCTTCGATAAATGAGGCAAAAAGTGCCAAGTGTCGTTCTCCAATGCCTTCTAAGTAATAATAATATTTATAAGGAATTGACTAAGTGTCCTCTTCCATTTCAATAGGATGGAGTGTTCTGTGTATCTATTTTAGCAAGTGAGCTAGGGGGCAACTCAGCGGGAGTTATTTCTAGTAGGTGGGGTAGTTATCTGGGTAGATTTTTTGGGGCCTACAAACATTAAAAGGGGTCATCTATTTGTCCCCTATAAATGGAGGAGAATGGATAGTTGCAAGGCTAAGGAGGTGATGGAATGAGGAAATTTAGGTGTAGAAGGAAGTACTAGACATGAATCGACATGACGTAGTTAGGGCAGCCACCCTGCCCCAGCATGACCCTTTTTGATAAGACCAGAATGCATCCAAGGCATTGAATACGCCAAGTTTCACACTATTTTATCTAAAAATCTGAGGCTATAAAAGGAGGGGGGATTGTCAAAAGAAAGGGGAGAAGGATTGTAACAAGTTTAGACTTTCTAGAGCTTGTGACTAAGTAATATAATTTGCTTTTGTCTCATTTTCTTGAGTTATAAAGTTGATGTAACTATGCATGTTTTTGTGCCTTTTATGTGGCTGAAGAATTAAGAAGATTGAACTCTATGCCTTTGTTGATATTATCTGTGTCATTTACAAAAGTAGTCTATACTATAAACTTTTTAGAGTTGTGATTAGGAATGTCATTTGCTTTTGTCTCATTTTTCTTGAGTCAGAAGGTTTACATAATTGTACGTGTTTTTGTGCCTCTTATGTGATTGGAAGATTATTATAAGAAGATTGAACCCTATACCTTTGTTGACATTTTATGTATCTCAGCAAAAGAAGTCTCTGTTGTGAGCCTCTATTTCTATTATTTCAATCTTTTACATTGATCATGCACTTGTTTGCTCTTAAATGTAAATGAATCCTACATATAGTCTCACTGTTCTCAAGATTAGGATCAAAATTACACTCAGGCACATCACCATGGTTAGGTTTCATTTCCTGCATTTGCATTTCTATTTAGCTTTCTATCCTTTTTCCCCACACTTGATACAAAATAAGAGACCAACTTCTGTAAAATCTGGAGGTTGTTTCAAGCTACAATATCCCACAGCTTGAAACTTCCCATTGTTGTTGATTAGAATCAAGCACAATTTTAAGCATCAACAGTAATCATCCACTATCTGACTATTATATTATCCCTATCAAGAGAATTAGGTGTGGGCATGGTTAGCCTATGTAACTATGTGCATGATTCATCTATATCAACAACCAGTCATTTGTATGTTATAGTATTTATCATAACTCAATAAAATAAATGGGCATGAAAAATATAAACATCAGTGGGCCTCTCTACAAATCCATCCTCCATGACATCATTGAGAATATGCCATGTTAATATACAAAACAATGACTTGATGGTAGTCTCATAGTACTCATCATAACCTAAACCTACACATGCCCATAAAATACATTAGATTCCTAATCAAATAAAATATTAATCAACTACATAGAATATGAAAACACACTATAATAATTTACCATCGATATCCCTAAGGGGTTCCACCTCTAGTACATCTTTTGTGATAACATAGCCTCTCAGAAATAGAGGTACCCATCTATGATATCTCTACTATGATTTGTAGGTATCAATCACTCCCACATCATCTATTTCTTGTATATCAATCTTAAGATCTTTCTATATCAAGGGAATAGTAACTAACTTAGTAGTAGATAACCTTAGTCTACTACCTACCCTCGTAGGAGCTCAAAAACTCCTCAACCAT
The DNA here is from genome assembly GCA_037957365.1 of Torreya grandis. Taxonomy (NCBI): domain Eukaryota; kingdom Viridiplantae; phylum Streptophyta; class Pinopsida; order Cupressales; family Taxaceae; genus Torreya; species Torreya grandis. The sequence continues at coordinate 1,273,631 of JARHVA010001526.1, read as the reverse complement.
GATACTAGTACTAATGGCACATCGTAAACTATAACAAACTATCATGTGACTTAATTATACTAAAACTAATGCTACACATTGACTTAATGGTCATGTAACTAATAGCTTACTAAAATTCATCTAAGCTGAGTATCATCGTCATGTCATCTTTCATAGCCCCTATAGGGCCTCTAGATAATATCCCTAGCTATCAAATTATCCAAAACATGTCAACATTGCATTATTATCCTCTTAGGCACATGATCCATACTGATCCACCTCTCTATAAATAAATGTAGATGATCCCAACCATCCCATAAAGGCAACACCATGTTGCTCACTACTATGTGCTTATATACCCAATAGTGTAGTAATGATGATGATCTAATCTCTCCAGTGAACATCTCCATCATAAAATAGTATAAGTCCTTATACAAGTGGGATAACATCATCCAAACCCATGAATACATAGTACCATATTCCTTGATATTCTACAATATATCTCACATCCTATAGGATATCAATACCCCACTCCCATCTACAACCACAAATAAATCTAAACAATGATTAAGAACTTATACAATTGTGGAACATCAATAATAAAAATCAATTTTAATAATATATTGTTACGGCTCCCTATATGATGATTCCATATAGCCATCACCGAGAAATACCTAGAATCCTAATGTATAGCTCAAGCACCTATCTCCTCCTATAGTATGGCTCTTTATATAGAGATAGGTAGTCACAAAATCTTATACACATCCTCTGGAGTAATGGTCATCTCCCTAGTTGATAACTATAAAGTGCAAGTATCTGCATCCCATCTCTCACATAATGTATTCATCATGTGTTTATCCCATGGCATAGGCTCTAATAATGTCACATGTCTCAAACCTACTCTCTCAAGTACAACCATCTTAGCATCTACCAAGGGAGAGTACATAGGGTATCCATCATCCATCTAGTCTAAAACTCCCTCATAAAGGTATCAACTTATAAAAGTATAACCCAATCAGGCATCAAAAATACAAAATCAAAATTAATAGATAAAATAGACATCAAAAACTAGTTAATAATAATCAACATGACAACTCAAGCCTAATGGACACTAGTGCTGCATACATGACATTAGCACTAGATAATATCACCACATCTTGGACACTAACACCAAGTCTTAGAAATTGGTGCCCAAATAAGGATAGTAACACCATTTTTGAAAAACAAACCCCAAACTAGTAGATTTTTATTAAAATCATTAAAAAGTGCATTATAAATAATAATAATAATAATAATAATAATAATAATAATAATAATAATAATAATAATAATAATAATAATAATAATAATAGTATGAGATCCTTAGTAGGGTAACCTCTTCCCCATTCTAAATCCTTGCCTCTACCTCCTCATGGAGGGTTAAACTATCTCCTTCTCTCCTTGACATATTTATTCAAATTAAATAAAAAATTACTCTCAACACAAATGCTCCAAATGAATTGAAAAACTCATAAAATAACATATTTAAGTCACATTTATCCAATTACCAATTTCAATAATTAACTCTATCATAATAAATAAAACATTCAAAATTAAAATTGTAGACATCTAAAATTGGCCACCAATGACTTCATACTAGACTTTAGACCAATTCCTGCCAACCATTGAATACCTAGCCCATAAATTTCTAAGTGTTTCAAAATTGGCTTCATAACCATGTAATAAATCAATTTGGCCCATAAATCAATTGAACAAGTAAAAATGAAAATCATTTAAATCAAAATATTGTAACAAATGACCAAATTCCTAAATGGGATTAATTAAACTACAAATCTCGATCAAAGGCTAATTAAATTTATCCTTGATCAAATGAGCTAATAAATCAATTATCAAAAAGGAAAATTCAAATATTAAAGACTATCTTAGAAACTAATAATAACCTTTGTGAGTTGTCCCAAATGGAAAATATCTCAAAGCACACCTACCTAAACCTAATCATGACCATTAAAACACCTTTCAAACTCAACCAATGTTAATAAACTCAACCAAGGTAAGGATTTAACCCATTCCAATTTGATTTCAAGCCTATAAATACAATCATATAGCTCTTCATTTGAAGAGCTCAATCAAAGTAATATTATAACACAATATTTCATTCATTTAGTAAATACATAGAGTTATAATTCCAAAATTGAGCCTAGCCATTGAATCATCAAGCTAAGAAAAGCATTGAACATAGTTCTAAGAGGAGATGAAGGTAGCCACACTCCATTAATGAAGACCTATTGATCAGAATCTAAGTAAGCCAATCAAAAAAACCTCTTAGAGAATTCAAGGAAGGTAAGAACATATGTTTTCTTACATTTTTGATGAGTTATTGTCATTTTTTATTTATTCACTATGCTCCCCTCTTTGATCTATGTAAGTTAGTGTCTATTGGTTAGTGTGCTAATTTTCATTTTGAGTCATTTTAAGTTAATTTAATTTTTAACTAACATATGATCTAACCACCCTCCTTGGATTCCTTGATCACAAAAATCACACCCAATGGGACCCACCACATCCCATGTATAAAGGAGATCATTATGTAAAGTTTAAATATTCATTTTGATGCTTAAAGCTCTCTAAAATTTATGTTATAACCTTGATTTTGATGGATTTAGTTTTTGTAAAATTTAGGCTTTACACATTGACCATTGACAATCAAGTGAAACCATCGATGGTTAGGCCCTAGCCAATGATGATTCTACCTAACTGTTGATGATTCTATGTAACCATCAATGTTTTGGTTGTAGGGGAGAAATAGACCTAAAGCTTGAATTTTGATTCTTTTTGTTATCTCATTTGTTGATTTCTAAGTTTCAAGATCATCTAAATCTCATTTGTAGACTTAACCTTACAGGTTTTATTGATCTTTGCACTAACCAAGCCTAACTTAATGCATTTACTTTTTGAGGTTTTGCCTTTAGGTTGATGGGTATTCATTTATGGTCTTTATTGATTAGTAATGATTATATATAACCACTAATAGTTTTATTTCATCAATTAGTGATGGTTGCCTTAAATCCACTAACATTTGTCTATGACCACTAATAGTCCCTTTGATAGATTTAAATCATAACTTGAGAGCTAAAATTAAAACTTCATTTGATAACACATAAAAGTGCTTCTAAGTAGGGGATTACTCTCTTATTTTTGTAGGGTCAAGACAAACGTTGAACATTAATTTTCATGCTTAAATGGTTTATAACACTTAAATTTGGTGCTTAAAATGAATTAGGCTAAATCAAACATTTAGACTTAAGGTTCTTAAAATGAACATGGTTGTGTTTTGTTTAGCTTGTGTTTGTGCAAGTTCTTTTGAATTTTTCAAATATGCTAAGGTGTATTGAACTTAACCAACACATTTCAATTAGTGCCTAATAATGAACCTAATAAAACTTGAACATGTTGTCAATCTTGCTCACATTGTCTTTTGGGTATCTAAAAATAACTTAGTTCATTTTTATGCCTTATATTATTTTTTATGTTTATCAAGTTTTTAGTCAAACCCAAGGGGAAAAAATTCAAAATGCATATCATTCTGGTGTGTTAAAATGAAATTTACATCTATTAGTTTGAATGCTTTTAAGAAAGTTAATTTTCATACAAGTTGTTTTTTGATTATTTGTTTAACAAAAAAGGATTTTTGCATGTATGCTCTCACCCTATCCCATATAGGGAACTTGTGGGATAAAAATCACTATTTAAATTAAAAATTGTGCCTTAGTCCAAAGGTTTAAAAAGGATGTTGTTAAGGCTCTCCCCAAGACCTGCATGGCTTGGGTGATCTAGAAACAACCATAAAGCCTTTTTAATTTGTCTTTTGTTTCCATGCATCTTGGCTTGTGAGGAGGATTTCATCATCTCCTATGAGTTATTTAGGGAAGCTTTGACTTGGGGTTTCATCTCTCGACATCATCTTCAAACCCTCTCCATGGGGAGTGGGTATATAAATTAGGATCACCCCATTGGGATGGTGGTTTGAATATTTAAACCATCTCTGTTAATAGGAGGTTAAGCCTAAGACATGTGATTGATATGGACATTGCACTATACTGAGAAAGTGATGGATATAGTGGTTGTGAAAAGGATAAGACCTTTTCACAATAAGACAATCTACGTAGACTCAAGTGATGTGTTGCTTCTCTTGTGTGCATATGTGAAAGTGTGTACACATGGGATCAATATAGATGATCTAAAACTAATTAATTTTAGTCAACCCTACTTTGTCATACCCTTGATATGATTTAGGGTGATTTACTTAGTTGTATTTTGTCATTTTATTGCTTGGTGTGTGTTAGAACTACAACTTATTATATAAACCATGTCATGAATGAGTCATGCGTCCATCATCACTCCATTGTTTAAGAAGGTGTTATGCTATCTGTTTGACACCTTGGTTTAACTTTGAAAACTTTTATCTAAAAACATTATGAGAAGCACTTGATTGAGATGGGTATCATTATGCTGCCCAAATCATTATCAAGTTTGTGCCTTGGAGTCTTTGAAACAAAACATTGATCACATCATTAGATCATGTTAATGCTATTATAATGATCAAATTGTTTCAAAACTTGAATGAATTTTACCAAAACCATTGTTTAAAACCATGCCATGTATGCCATTTAGACCTTGTTCATGTTTTATCACGCTATCCAATCTTATCTAGCTTGCTTGGTCATAATCTTAGTATTCAATAGTTGAGTCTTAAATTAGCCTTATCAAGTTTTCAATTCAAACAATGATTAATTTATATATAGTCCTCACTTTTTAGGGGATGATACTATCATGTCCCATTTTCAATTGACATCTTCAAAATGGATGGTTAGCCTATTATGCGACCTTCGTAGGCTAATAGGATGGATAGAAGGTCTTGATGGAGATTGGCTTGGCTTCGTTTAGCAGAATTTTTCCAGTTGGCTTTCGTTTGGGCTCGATCGGACATATATTGAGGGAGATATTAATATTTGATTGATTTAATCAAATATTAATTATTTGGTCTACTTTTAATTATAAACCCTAATTCTAATTTAAGAAAACCCTAATTAGGGAAAGCACATCTTTTTGAGGGTATAAGGGTTTCTCATGGAGGCCATTATTGATTATGCATTGATTATTGATTTTGATATTGACAAATTCTTATGTGAAGACTGAGCCAAGGGTTCTAGGATTCCATTGCAATGGAGAACATCAACTCTTCATTGTGTGCAATTCAGAGGCTATGAAATATCAGCTGATCTATTGCCAAAATTGAGAGATAGCTTCATCCAGAAGTTATCACAGAGGTTTACAGATTTGAGAGGTAACTTCATACAAAAGTTGTCACAGAGCTTTCTAGGCATTTTCTTTATTTAGTTTTGATTCAATAAGTTATACAGATATAGATCTTCTATATTAGATCCATATATCTTCAGATCAAGGGTTGAAACAAATAGGGTGTGCTTTATTGGCAGCCGTACAGAGTCCGTACAGATCCGTATAGATTTGCACAGAAAATGACATCGACAGGTACAGATCCACACAGATACCAACATCAATAGGTAGAGATCCCCAGTGATCAACATCGGCTAACTGAAGATTGATGTTGGCAGAGAAGGACCGACAGAGACTGACGTCGGCAATATATCGACCGACGCCGGTGACTGTGTGTTCGACACAACAGGCTGAGACAGAATTTCCAGATTCAAGCTCAATTTCCAAATTTTCCAGAGCCCAGGGTTTTAAGATAGAATATTTCATATTATTTTGTTTGTATGATAGAAACTCAATTGTGTAATCATCTAGAAGAAAAAGTGATTAGATCTATGATTTTCCATTGAGAGACTATATTGTGATTTATTTATTTATTTGGAAATTATTTTGGTAGAATTTGTATCTTTGTTCAGAGCTTTATTTTTTCTATATTCCCAATTGGTTGGGGATACTACAGTGGTATCAGAGCTTAATCCTACCATCTTGAGGGTTTGATAGATCTTATGTAGCCACAAGAGTTGGGACCACATAGGTATAACACACGCAGTAGATCCTTGCTTGCAGGTACCCAAGTTTTAGAACAGCAGCCGAAAGACATGGGTGACGATATTGACAGGGCCCGTATTCCTCACTATCCTAGAGATCAAGATGATGCAGAGGTTTTACTTACTCTTAGAGAGCTACGAGAAGGGCAAAGATAGAATAACAAAGTATTACGATAGTTGGCAGTAGCACTACCAGGATTGGGTACTCTGAGGAGACATTCACCACATCGTGACGATGTTAGGAGTGATGCAGGATCACAGAGAGCCCTTAGGACTGCTTCTCATATAGCTAACAAGCCCACTAGGCCTACCTTTGTGAGACAGGAGGCTAAGGAGGTGATAGCAGGTGAGGAGCATGAGGAGGCATTCACAAACACACTTATGGTAGTGACTGATGAGTGGGAGTCATTACCACTTGTGGTCAGGGAGATGATTACTTTTGATCGATTCCTCACACAAAGGAAAGAACATTATCGAGGTCGACAGAATGGGAGACCAAGGCCCTAGAACACTGATTTGAAGCATGCTACGAGTAGGCTCATACTAGCAACATTTGACGGTAGTGGTAACGTGATAACACAGGCCTGGGTTAGTAAGCTTGATACATTTCTCACATTGTGATCGATGGCTGAAGAAGATGATATCAGATATGTGACACTACATCTTGAGGGAGTAGCTCACGATTGGTGGTACCATGGGATGGTGACACTCCATCATGATCGGATCACATCTTACCAGGAGTTTGTGGATAGGCTGGTAGAGCATTTTGACAGGAGGGATCCAGAGTCCTATTTTCGAGAGTTGGCATAGTTGCGCCAAAGTGGTAGTCTAGAGTCTTACATTGGTGACTTCCAAAAGTTATCAGTTATGGTTCCTGACATTTCAGAGAGGTGACTTGTAGTACTCTTCATGGAGGGATTGACAGAACCATTGAGAGGTTGGATCAAAGGCTTTGATCTTCCTTCATTACAGGTAGCTATGAAGAAGGCACATAGCATGGAGATGGCAGACCCATCTAGTAAATCTAACTCAGGAGGTACTTCTTCATCCAGGGACCATTAGTGCTCCAATGATAATAGAGAGAAACCGGATTTTAACATAGATAAATTAGGTGTTAAGAATGATTCTAAGGCAAATCCTATAGCACCACCTTTGGATCAAGAGGCTCTTAACGATCTACGTAGGAAGAAGCTTTGCTTCTATTTCAAAGATCCCTATGATGCTAATCACGATTGTCCTTTGAGGCCTAAGGGCAAGGCAAATCATGTAATGTGGGCGTATTATGAGGATTCAGATTCAGAGGATTTTGAATAGTAGGATGGTTTTGAGGAGGCAGAGGCTTCAGAGCCTAAGGCAGAGGCAAATTTAGAGCTACATATATAGGAGGCACATCTATCCATCATTCAGTCCGATAAGTCATTTAGACTCCGTGGAGTTTTGGTAGGACAGAAGGTCATCACCCTTCTTGATACAGGAGCCACACATAATTTTATAGATGCTAGATTTGTGGAGAAGCATGGGCTCACTACTGAAGGTTTTGAGGGCATTAGAGTTAAGGTAGCCGATGGTCACACTCTTAGGTGTGAGCGCATGATTAGAGACCTCCCATTGCGCTTGAACAACTATGAGTTCAAGGCTGATTATTATGTGGTGAACATGGGGGATATAGACTTAGTCTTGGGTATGAAGTGGCTTCATTCATTTGAGGAAGTTACTCTTCATCTCAAGGACATGGAGGTTTGCTTTGATGTTGATGGGAAGACACATATTCTTAAGGCAATATGGGGTAGCAGCTTCAGATATATGTTTTTTCATCAGATGGAGAGGCTCATACGAGATGACATGATAGAGTGCGCTACCGAGTGCACATTGGCACCAACACAGGAGAGACAGGTGGATGAGCATTGTCTTGAGGTGAGTTCAATTCTAGAGTTAGCACATGTGACAGGGATTTAGCTTTCTGCTATAGCCGGGTCACAGGTTGATGATGATATGAGTATGTCTAGCATTCATATTCCAGATTCAGCTATTATTTAGGTAAGGAGTTTACTTGAGTTACCAATTGGTTTTCATTTATGGATTGGATGTTGGGGTGCTTATCTTAGTACTAGAGATGATGTGACGCCATTAGATGAGAGTTGTGATGGACATGGCATGGAGTTCATGTTGATTGACAGTAGTGGAGATCATGACTACATTTGGGATCTAGGCGGAGTGATTGGTTTATCATTCAGCAATTGCTTAAGGGCAAGCAATTTCAGGAGGGGTGGATTGTCATGTCCCCTTTTCAGTTGACATCTTTAGAATGGATGGTTAGCCTATTATGTGACCTTCATAGGCTAATAGGATGGATAGAAGGTCTTGATGGAGATTGGCTTGGCTTCATTTAGCAGAATTTTTCCAGTTGGCTTTCGTTTGGGCTCGATCAGACATATATTGAGGGAGATATTAATATTTGATTTATTTAATCAAATATTAATTATTTGGTCTATTTTTAATTAGAAACCCTAATTCTAATTTAAGAAAAACCTAATTAGGGCAAGCGCATCTTTTTGAGGGTATAAGGGTTTCTCATGGAGGCCATTATTGATTATGCATTGATTATTGATTTTGATATTGAAGAATTCTTCTGTGAAGACTGAGCCAAGGGTTCCAGGATTCCATTTCAGTGGATAACGTCAACTCTTCATTGTGTGTAATTCAGAGGCTGTGAAATATCAGCTAATCTATTGCTAAAATTGAGAGATAGCTTCATCCAAAAGTTGTCACAGAGGTTTACAGATTTGAGAGGTAACTTCATACAGAAGTTGTCATAGAGCTTTCCAGGTATTTTCTCTATTTAGTTTTGATTCAATATGCTATACAAATATATATCTTATATATTAGAGCCATATATATTTAGATCAGGGGTTGAAACAAATAGGGTGTGCTTTATTGGCAGCCATACGGAGTTCGTACAGATCTGTATAGATTCGCATAAAAACTGACATCGGTGGGTACAAATCCATGCATATACCGACATTAGTAGGCAAAGATCCCCAGTGACTAACATTGGCTAACTGAAGACTAACGTTGGCAGAGAAGTACCGATAGAGACTGATGTTGGCAGTATATCGACCGACACCGGTGACTGTGTGTTTGACACAGGAGGCTGAGATAGAATTTCTAGATTCAAGCTCAATTTCTATATTTGCCAAAGCCTAGGGTTTTAAGATAGAATATTTCATATTAGTTTTTTTGTATGATAGAGACTCAATTGTGTAATCACCTAGAATAACAAGTGATTAGATCTGTGATTTGCCATTGAGAGATTATATTGTGATTTATTTTTTTATTTAGAAATTATTTTGGTAGAATTTGTATCTTTGTTCAGAGCTTTATTTTTTATATATTCCCAATTGGTTGGGGATACTATAGTGGTATCAGAGTTTAATCCTACCATCCTAAGGCTTTGACAGATCTTATGCAGCCACAAGAGTTGGGACTACACAGGTATAACACACGAAGTAGAGCCTTGCTTGAAGGTACCCAAGTTTTAGAACAGCAGCCAAAAGACATGGGTGACGATATTGATAGGGCCCATATTCCTCACTATCTTAGAGATCAAGATGATGCATAGGTTTTACTTACTCTTAGAGAGCTACGAGAAGGGAAAAGATAGAATAACGAAGTATTATGGCAGTTGTCAGTAGCACTACCAGGATTGGGTACTCTGAGGAGACATTCACCACATCGTGACGATGTTAGGAGTGATGCAGGATCATAGAGAGCCCTTAGGACTACTTCTCATATACCTAATAGGTCCACTAGGCCTACCTTTGTGAGATAGGAGGCCAAGGAGGTGATAGCAGGTGAGGAGCATGAGGAGGCATTCACAAACACACTTATGGCAGTGACTGATGAGTGGGAGTCATTACCACCTGTGGTCAGGGAGATGATTACTTTTGACTGATTCCTCACACAAAGGAAAGAATATTACTGAGGTCAATAGAATGGGAGACCAAGGCCCTAGAACACTGATTTGAAGCATGCTACGAGCAGGCTCACACTAGTGACGTTTGACGGTAGTGGTAAGGTGACAGCACAGGCCTGGGTTAGTAAGCTTGATACATTTCTCACATTGCAACCGATGGCTGAGGAAGATGCTATCAGATATGCGACATTAAATCTTGAGGGAGTAGCTCACGATTGGTGGCACCACGGGATGGTGACACTCCATCATGATCAGATCATGTCTTACCAGGAGTTTGTGGATAGGCTGGTAGAGCATTTTGACAGGAGGGATCCAGAGTCCTATTTTTGAGAGTTGGCATAGTTGTGCCAAAGTGGCAGTCTAGAGTCTTACATTGGTGACTTCCAAAAGTTATCAGTTATGGTTCCTGACATTTCAGAGAGGTGACATGTAGTACTCTTCATGGAGGGATTGACAGAACCATTGAGAGGTTGGATCAAAGGCTTTGATCCTCCTTCATTATAGGTAGCTATGAAGCATGGAGATGGCAGCCCCATCTTGTAAATCTAACTCAGGAGGTACTTCTTCATCCAAGGACCATAATTGCTCCAATGATAATAGAGAGAGACCACATTTTAACATAGATAAATCGAGTGTTAAGAATGATTATAAGGTAAATCCTGCAGCACCACCTTTGGATCGAGAGGCTCTTAACGATCTACGCAGGAAGAAGCTTTGCTTTTATTTCAAAGATCCCTATGATGCCAATCACGATTGTCCTTTGAGGCCTAAGGGCAAGGCAAATCATGTAATGTGGGTGTATTATGAGGATTCAAATTTAGAGGATTCTGAATAGTAGGCTTATTTTGAGGTAGAGGCTTTAGAGCCTAAGGCAGAGGTAGATTTAGAGCTGCATATACAGGAGGCACATCTATCTAGCATTCAATCAGATGAGTCATTTAGACTCCGTGGAGTTTTGGCAGGATAAAAGGTCATCACCCTTCTTGATACAGGAGCCACACATAATTTTATAGATGCTAGATTTGTGGAGAAGCGTGGGCTCACTACTGAAGATTTTGAGGGCATTAGAGTTAAGGTAGCCGATGGTCACACTCTTAGGTGTGAGCCTATGACTAGAGACCTCCCATTGCACTTGAACAACTATGAGTTCAAGGCTGATTATTATGTGGTGAACATGGGGGATATAGACTTAGTCTTGGGTATGAAGTGGCTTCATTCATTTGAGGATGTTACTCTTCGTCTCAAGGACATGGAGGTTTGCTTTGATGTTGATGGGAAGACACATATTCTTAAGGCAATACAGGGCAACAGCTTTAGATATATGTTTTTTCATCGGATGGAGAGGCTCATATGAGATGACATGATAGAGTGCGCTACCGAGTGCACATTGGCACCAACACAGGCGAGATAGGTGGATGAGCATTGTCTTGAGGTGAGTTTAGTTCTGGAGTTAGCACATGTGGTAGGGATTCAGATTTCTGCTACAGCCGGGTCACATGTTGATGATATGAGTCTTTCTAGCATTCATATTCCAGATTCAACTATTATTCAGGTAAGGATTTTACTTGATTTGCTGGTTGATTTTCATTTATGGATTGGATGTTGGGGTGCTTATCTTAGTACTAGAGATGATGTGATGCCATTAGATGAGAGTTGTGATGGACATGGCATGGATTTCATGTTGATTGATAGCAGTGGAGATCATGACTACATTTGGGATCTAGGGGGAGTGATTGGTTTATCATTCAGCAATTGCTTGAGGGCAAGCAATTTCAGGAGGGTCGGATTGTCATGTCCCGTTTTCAGTTCACATCTTTAGAAAGGATGGTTAGCCTATTATGCGACCTTTGTAAGCTAATAGGATGGATGGAAGGTCTTGATGGAGATTGGCTTGGCTTCGTTTAGCAGAATTTTTCCAGTTGGCTTTCATTCGGGCTCGATCGAACATATATTGAGGGAGATATTAATATTTGATTGATTTAATCAAATATTAATTATTTGGTCTATTTTTAATTAGAAACCCTAATTCTAATTTAAGAAAACCCTAATTAGGACAAGCACATCTTTTTGAGGGTATAAGGGTTTCTCATGGAGGCCATTATTGATTATGCATTGATTATTGATTTTGATATTGAAGAGTTCTTCTGTGAAGACTGAGCTAAGGGTTTCAGGATTCCATTGCAGTGGAGAACGTCAACTCTTCATTGTGTGCAATTCAGAGGCTATGAAATATCAGCTGATCTATTGCCAAAATTTTGAGATAGCTTCATCCAGAAGTTATCACAGAGGTTTACAGATTTGAGAGGTAACTTCATACAGAAGTTGTCACAGAGCTTTCCAGGTATTTTATTTATTTAGTTTTGATTAAATAAGTTATAAAGATATAGATCTTCTATATTAGAGCCATATACCTTCAAATCAGGGGTTGAAACAAATAGGGTGTGCTTTGTTGGTGGTCGTACAGAGTCCATACAGATTTGTATAGATTCGCACAGAAAATGACATCGGTGGGTACAGATCCATGGAGATACCAACATTGACAGGCAGAGATCCCCAGTGACCAACATCGACTGACTGAAGACTGATGTCGGTAGAGAAATACTGACAAAGACTGACGTCGGCAGTATATCGACCGATGCTGGCGACTATGTGTTTGACACAGTAGGCTGAGATAGAATTTCCAGACTCAAGCTCAATTTCTAGATTTGCCAAAGCCCAGGGTTTTAAGACAGTGTAATGTCCCCAATTTTCTATTATAATGATTTAATTAATTAATTAATTAAATTATTATGAAAATAAAATTGACTTCTTCTAGAAGTTTCCTGGGAAGGCTTTAAAAAGAAAGGGGAAGCAAAGCATTTGCATTATCTAATATCTTCTTTTGCAAAAAAAAAATTGTTCTGAGAAGCTTGAATCAGTAATTCAGCTAGAATCTCTGAGGACGAAACCCTTCAGTAGATTGGCGAAGAGTTGGATGAAAACCCAGCCCTTTGTCAGAGGTGGATTCGAGACAGAATCCAGATTGTGCATATTGGTCAGATCGGGAGCTTCAGAGGGCCATTCACGGAGGATATCAGGGTTTAGCCTATGCAGAAGTCTCCAGGTATTTATCCTATGTTTTGATCCCAGGTTTATATATTTTTATAGTTAGAGCAGGTTTGGTACAAAATCCGTACAGATAGACAGATTAGCACCAGGCCGTACCCACAGGGTCAGAGTAAGGAAAGGGCATAGTTCGGCCGTAGGGTTTTACAGAGACCGGCATCGGCATACATATCGACATCGGCTGACTAGCGATCGACGCCGGCAGTCAGGAGGTCACAGGCAGTCACAGGCAGTCAGATATCACCCTCGAGACGACTGATGGTGGCAGGGTATCGACCGACGTCGGCATCATCCTCACTGACGTCGGCGACTGTGTCTTTACACAGCGTCCATATTTGTGCATACTTCTAGGTTCTTGCTTATTTTGGGTTTCATTATACCCTTTTAAATTATTGCTGTGTACTGTAACTTTTGTTTATTCACTATTGAAGTAAATTTGGGCAATATATTTTTGTATATGCATTCTCTAAAGGCAAATAATCAGAATTATATCTTTGTCTTATATTTTGTGTCTTCAAATTGAGTTGGGGATCTTTCAGTGGTATCAGAGCCATGCATCTTGCCAGCTTGTAGTGGTAAAACTATTTTATTTCTATGCATCCTGGAAGATTTGATAGAAGCCATAGATATTTTACATGTAGTAGAGCTCAGTACGAGCGAGAGTTGGGTTTAGGACAGCCACCTATCATGGCCGAAGAACAGAGGAATGCCCATAGAAACTAGGATGAAGAAGAAAGGGAGATGATGAGGACTCTCATCACTACCCAGCCCAGGATTGTTCAGGCTCTAGACTGATTACAGGATACCATGGAACGTTTAGAGGTGGATAGACACAGAGGTAGAAGGAATAGATCAGCTTCAGTGACTAGTAGTGATCATACCCATCACTCCAGTCAGCATAGTCACCATTCCCGTTCTTCAGTGGGGAGTTCCCATCATTCCTCTAGGCGACATCATCATCATACACCTACTCCTAATAGACCATTACTGCCTTAGTTTGTACCAGGTGGATAACCATCACAGGTGGAACACCAGAGATGGGGTTCCAAGAGTCCATTTTGGTAGCCACAGCAGAGTGGAGAGCTTTACCCCCAGAGGTTAGGGAGGTTTTTCCTCTTCCCCAGTATTGTGCACAGCGTAGAGACACAGCGAGACTCAGGGGAGATCGGGGTAATAGACCACCACAGCAGCAGCATAATCATGACCTCAATAGAGCTACGGGGAAGATTACATTGGCTTCATATAATGGCTCTGGAGAGACTAGTGCAAGATCTTGGGTCCACAAGCTGGACATATATCTTTCTTTGAGGCCCATGCCTGAGCGTGAGGACATTTAGTTTGCAGTGTTACATCTAGAGGGGATTGCATATGATTGGTGGCACCATGGATTGGTCACCCAGGATCACGCCGTAGTTCACTCCTATGCTGAGTTCACTGAGAGACTTATTGCATGGTTTGACCGTAAGGATACAAAACTTTACTACAGGGAGTTAGCTCATCTTAGACAGAGTGGACACGCAGAAACTTATATTAATGAGTTTCAGCGTATTGCGGTTATGGTACCTGATATGCCTCAGAGACAGAGTGTGATGTTATTTATTGAGGGGTTACAGGATAGACTTAAGGGACTGGTACGTGCTTTCCAACCAGCCACTCTTAAGGATGCCATTGATGTGACATTGAGACTGGATACTGTTCCCACTTCTTATCAAGGTGATAAGAAAATAGCTGCGGAATCTCGGCCTATACAAAAGGCCAATACACCACAAATTAAAGAAGGGCCATCCTCTACAAATCCTTGGATGAATCAGGAGACTAGGAATGACTTGAGGAGGAAAAAGTTATGTTTTTCCTGCAAAGACCCATGGGAACCAGGCCACCGTTGCATGGGTAAAGGAAAGGTTCATTTGATTGAGGTAACTTCTGAGTGTGGAGATGAGGAGGTACTTGATACGAACATTGAGGATAATATTGAGCAGGATCAGATACAGTTGGAGTTAGACACCCCAGAGCCTTTGGCATCAGCCAAAGCAATTATGGCTACTCTCTCCAGTTATCCTAACTTTCATGCCTTTTGGTTGAAAGGTACACTTGAGGGTAAGTGGGTAGTGAGTTTGGTAGATACAGGTGCTACACATAACTTCATTGATCGGAAGTTAGTGGGAAGGAGTGGATTACAGTATGAGAAGTTTGGTGGTTTCAGGGTAAAGGTGGCAGATGGTGCAGTATTGGGTTGTACCAAACAGATTCCACAGCTCAGCATTCAGATGGGGAATTACACTTTGACTGATGATTTTTATGTCTTTCCTTTAGAGGATTATGATGTGGTCTTGGGCATGCAGTGGTTACAGGGTATTGGGTGCTACATTATTGATCACTGCCGTATGCAGTTAGAATTCCTTTCTGGGGGAAGGAAGATTATCTTGAAGGCAGCACAAGATGGAGGACCTAAGGAGGGGTCATCTCACAGGATGGAGTCTCATTTTACAGGTGATGTGGTAACTAATTCTATTTGTTGCCGAGCATTTTCCTTTCCAATTATTAGTCAACATCCTTATGGGGATTGTGAGAGTTTGTTAATCAGAGTAGCGCAGCGGCCCTTTTCTAAGTCTAAGGTATGTGATGGTGAATTTGCTAATTACATATTGAGGATTATCACACTACTCTCTAGGAGAAACAAGGTGAATGTAGTCACAGATATTTTCTAGCCTGGTGTTTCTGACAAAAGAATTTGCAAGTTTTTGAGAATAACATGGGATCCAGGAAGTTGGTGTTGGAAAGAATTGCTTGAGGACAAGCAATTTCCGAGAAGGGAGGACTGTAATGTCCCCAATTTTCTATTATAATGGTTTAATTAATTAATTAAATTATTATGAAAATAAAATTGACTTCTTCTAGAAGTTTCCTGGGAAGGCTTTAAAAAGAAAGGGAAAGCAAAGCATTTGCATTATCTAATATCTTCTTTTGCAAAAATTGTTCTAAGAAGCTAGAATCGGTGATTCAGCTAAAATCTCTGAGGACAAAACCCTTCAGTAGATTGGCGAAGAGTTGGACGAAAACCCAGCCCTTTGTCAGAGGTGGATTCGAGACGGAATCCAGATTGTGCATATTGGTCAGATCGAGAGCTTCAGAGGGCCATTCACGGAGGATATCAGGGTTCAGCCTATGCAGAAGTCTCCAGGTATTTATCCTATGTTTTGATCCCAGGTTTATTTATTTTTATAGTCAGAGCAGGTTTGGTATAGAATCCATATAGATAGACAGATCGGCACCAGGCCGTACCCACAAGGTCAGAGTAAGGAAAGGGCACAGTTCGGCTGTAGGGTTTTACAGAGACCGGCATCAGCATACAGACTGACATTGGCTGACTAGCAACCGACGCCGGCAGTCAGGTGGTCACAGGCAGTCATAGGCAGTCAGAGATCACCCGCGAGATGACCGACGGCGGTAGGGTATCGACCGACGTCGGCATCATCCTCACCGACGTCGGCAACTGTGTCTTTACACAGCGTCCAGATTTGTGCATACTACCAGGTTCCTGCTTATTTTGGGGTTTCATTATACCCTTTAAATTTTTGCTGTGTACTGTAACTTTTGTTTATTCAATATTGAAGTAAATTCGGGCAATATATTTTTGTATCTGCATTCTCTAAAGGCAAATAATCAGAATTATATCTTTGTCTTATATTTTGTGTCTTCAAATTGAGTTGGGGATCTTTCAGACAGAATATTTCATATTATTTTGTTTGTATGATAGAGACTCAATTGTGTAATCATCTAGAAGAACAAGTGATTAGATCTATGATTTTCCATTGAGAGACTATATTATGATTTATTTATTTATTTGGAAATTATTTTGGTAGAATTTGTATCTTTGTTCAGAGCTTTATTTTTTCTATATTTCCAATTGGTTGGGGATACTACAGATACATAGATATTTATCTTTTGGGTTGTGTAACTTTGGTTAATTAATTACCTAAATTTGAAAACTATTGTTTGTTTGTTATCATATCCTATCATCATCATTGTATGTGCCTTTATTTGGGAAACACAATATTTTATCTAGGTGGTTTTTGCCTTATGGATTATACCAAATGATAATGTTTATGTTTGATTTCATGTGTTGGGTTTATGTCAAATTTGTTCCTAACTTGTTAGATTAAATCAAATCACATCATGTCTTTTTTTCAAGTCTATCTTTTGACACCCTTTGGCCAAAATTCCTAGCATATCCTATTTAAGCCTAGTTTTTGACTCTGTGTTTGGATAAAAGGCCTAGTGACTCTTTCCCTTTCCTAGTTTAGACCTTGTTTGGAACACTTTGGCCTAGAATTTAACATAATAGTTTTTATTTAGATCTTGACCTTTTATGTGTATGACATTTGGTGTTAGACATTTGATGTTAGACTATTTTATGACAAGTTTTAGCACAAACCATTTTGGATATATGGCTCCACTTTAAAACCAATCTAGATATATAGATCCACCTTCAAACAAGTTAGATCAAGTTTGAACCCTTTGTGCTTTGGACATATTTTTCAAAAAATTTAGAACTCCAAGTCTTTTTGTTTTGGATATTTCATCATTGATGCGGATATATATAACTATACTTACGGTGGAGTCATGTACAATCTAAGTTATGATATAATAGTTTCAGAAAAAGGATTTGATTTTTATGGATTTATTCAAGACCCATTTGATGATAACATGGTTTGTGAGATAGATTTTTATCCACCTTGCAAAAATAAAATCAGGGACCAAAGTCAAGACCTCACCTATGATGATATGGTTGGTCAGGAGGAATTGGGTACAAACATCTAAAATGATAATGTTGTTTTTGAGATGGATTTTAATCCAACTTACAATAACCGACCTAGGGAATAAAGTCAATAACCATCTTACATTCCAAATTGAGACCCTTACTAGGATGATATAGTTAATGAGGAAGACTTGGATACTTTGGCTTGGGCAAAAAATCATCCTCCAAAACACCCCAAACTTGTTCTTCTAGGACTTCATCCTTTGGCTTGTGAGAGAAACCAAGATCCACAATGCCCATCCAAATCCCTACCAATACAATTAGAACCCTAACTAATCTAATCAAATCCCTAACCTATCCAATCAAATCCCTAGCCAATCCAATTAAAACCCCAACCAATCCAATCAAAACCCTAGCTAATCCAATCAAAACCCAAACTAATCTAATCAAAACCAAAACCAATCTAATCAAAACCCCAAATAGTATAAAAAAATCCACATCTAATCTAATCTAAACCCCAACATAGCTGATTAATACCCCAATTGAGCTAACTAGTACTAAACCAAGCCAATCATTCAAAAACTAAGTTATGTTAAAATTTGGTAGTTTAAAACTGATCATAAACCAAGACTAAGAAAACCAACTAATAAAAAATGTTTTTTTTGAACCCATCATTCATGATAAGTCACCTTGTGATGAATCACCTTTTATTCCTATACCCATTTTTAAATATCCACCCCTTGATAAGCCAGTCTTTAAGAAGTCGTATCTTGACCTTTGTCCCACCATTGTGGAGTCTCACTTTGACAAACTAGTTTAGATGGATCACATTATACCATCACAAAAAATTATTTATACAAAACCAAAAATTTAACAAGACATCATTATAGTAGAATGTACATTAGATGAAGAATAAGAATTAAAGTCATGTTCTATTTTTGAATTAACATTAGATTTAACATCAGAATTAGAATCAACATTAGTCTTGACATCAAATTAAGAATCCCTTGAGTCAAAATTAGATTAAAGAATAGAATATGTTTATGGTTGTTACAATATTGGTTATGCATGTTTTATAAATCAATTTGAATACATTTATTATCCTTCTACATTTTTTGAGGATGAGTGATTTAGCTTTGAAATAAGTTCTCCTAGTATCTTATACAAAGATTATGCTACCTTCCCCCATTCCATTAACATTCCAAATGACATTAGCATCAACCAATATAGCCATTACATTGATATTACACCTCCTACAAGTGTCAATTGGGATCAATAGAATCCCAACTTATTGAACTGCATCCATGGTAACATATTAGTTGAAGAACATCAAGGAGGCCAAGACCAAATTCATATAAAAGAAGAACAATCTCCTAGTGAAACCTTTTTGGAGGTGCAATGGGACACTCAAACGTTCAAAATTAGCATCTTATTGTGAAAAATTTTTGGAGGTGATAGAAGACAATCAAAGTCAAAAGTCAACATTCCTTAGTGAAACTTTCTTAGAGGTGCTATGGTATAATAAATATAACTTCATTGGTAGAAGCCTCTTCAAGGCATAAATAATTGAACACATAAGTTATTCAATGCTTGATGAAGACATTATCAAATATGAAATCAAAATAGCTTCTAATTTATAACCTAATTATATGGTAGCTACTCTCAGGCCCAAACAATAATAAAATTTGGTGGTCCTATCAAGAGCATATTCTGAAGTCTTTAGCCCTACCACATCTAAAGTTATGTTGAATCTAGAATTGGTAACATTATGTGTGCCTAAAAATCATGATATTTATTTATTTTCTAACCATTCTAGATTCCATTATCCTCCACCATTCCATTTCCTAATCAAACCTATTATCCAACATTTATCCCTATTTATTATCCATGACCATATACTTTCCTTTATATAGGCTACAAAGATACCTTATCTCAATGTTTGAAGGAAAATAATTAATGACCAATGAAGATCATAACATCATTTTCATCTAAATCTATAATAAGTTATTAATAGAATAACTATTTAGATGAGGTTTGGAATAGAAATTAACATGATAGATTATCATGTTTGTATCATTTTTTGATCAGGACGTGCATCTCCACTTTAGTAGGGGCAACAGAATCATATGCTATTTAACATACCTAGGCCATACATATCTAAAACCAATAACCATGATCAACCAAAAACATGAACCATGCCATTATCACATATCCATTTTCTTTTATAACATATCCTTTTTCCATTTTTGCATACCCAACTAGTCACCTTACCACTTGGGGACAAACCTCTTACTATAATATCAATATTCTTATTTGTACATTCTACCATCCCTCCTATCACATTACCATCCTACTAGCCTATCATTATTCTATCACTAATTCATCTTACCATTCCATTATATCAACCAAAGCATGTTTTGATTCATCCTACCCTAGCCCACTTGACCTTGGTTTATCTATTGGTTTCGTGTTTTCAACATAAAAAATCAGATTAGTTTAAGTAGTTATTTCAAGGAATATAGATAGAGGTAATATTTTGGAGTAGTATGATAGAAGTTTGGTAGTTGAATCCTTCATCTCTTGTTCCCTTATAAATCATGTTTATTTATGTGAGCATGATTATATCACCTATTTGGGTAAATTAGTTTTTCACTAAACTTGTTATGAATTATAACTACCTATGGGTAAATTAGTATTATTGATTGGATCAGTTGTATCCTAGTTATAACCACCTATGGGAAAACTAGGGGAATTATTTTTTATTGTGCCTTGACATACCAACTAGTCATTCCTATGTCATACTATGCAATCATACCAACTATGCATATTTTATTTGAATTGGTTGCTACACTAGTCAGATTCTTCTATTGTAAGGTAGAACTATTGTGAACTAAGGCTATTTCAGAAGTATGTGGGTCATGTTTGATTCATGTTGAGGTTATCCCAATCCCCCTTACCATCACTCTCTCACTATTTTGAGAACATCCTTTTAAGTTAGCCACACTCTCATTGTTATGTGATCTTGGACAATCTAGTGTCTCTTCATTCTCAATCAAGTTAAGACACCTAGAAAATTCCAAAAACATTTGAAAAATGTTTAAAAAAACTAAAAACATTGACCACTTATTTGTCTTAAGGACTATGGGAACCCTTACTAAGTCACAAGAAATCACTTTTTCCTTAGTTTCCCCATCCTTTTTGGCCTTGTCCCATGCACTTGTCATTTTACAAGACTATTCCTATTCTTCTATCACATCCATCATGTTTGTTTTTCATTAGTTATCATTTTTTCCCATTTTTTGGGAGAAATACATTCAACCTAAAGTTTTTGTTGGATATATCATCCATGAAACTATGTAGGTAGTGTTTACCTACCTAGTGCATATGAAGACATATCAACCACCAATTCCTTTTCTTCTCTCCCCCCATCATTTTTTTGTTAAGTTGTCATCTATTTTATAGTGGTAATATTCATCATATTGTTTATGTCACATTATTTTTACTTACATAGGGACTAACTATTATTTGTTTATTTATTTGTTGCTTGTTTATGTGACTATTTGTTTTCTTTAAGTACAATTGCCTTGATTCAAGTCTATGTGCATTCAGTGGGTGATTTCTTATGCACTTATTCTTTAATCCATCCATATTCATATGTCAACATGGTCACTATGATTTTTATCATTGGTGAATTTTTTTCATTTGAGTATCTGATCATGGGAGTTAGTCCTTATGCATATTTTGGCCAAGTTATCATGATGTTATATCATGATGCCTACCATTAAGTGCTACAATTAAAATAAACTTTGAGAGGTCTATACCATTAATGATAGTATCAACATCTCCTTAGCACTAGCACTAGTAACAATCCCAATCATATCCAAAATAGAGTAACTAAACACTGAAAGAATTTCAACCTTTATTAGTTCAGATGAGCATCTCCCTACTAGTAGGTTATCCCAATTCATCTTTACCCTCTATATCAAGTTATCATCATCATAATTTCAATCATCAGATATCAATCATGTTTTCATAATTAGGGTCTAATGATTATAACCACCTATGGGTAAATCATTGCACACTATCCCACCTACACTCTCAATGATTATAACCATCTTTGGGCAAATCATTGTGTTTTCACGAATCCTAATCATTTAAATTTTTATACCTACCTAGGGCATGTTATTGTCCTATTTGTTTAACCTAACTAGGGAAGATCCATCTTCTCAATGGTTATAAATAACTTTGGGAAAATCATTGTGTTATCATACCATGTTTCCATAATTAGGGTATAATTATTATAATATATTTTGGGAAAACCATTGTATATCATCCCACTTGAATTCTCAATGATTATACCTAACTTTAGGGAAATCATTATGTTCTCACCCCATCATTTTCATTTATTTAGTTCCCATTTCTCGATTCTTTCTTTTGAGGGTCCATTTGCCACTTCTCTTGTCAACCACTTCCTTGAGGGGACACCCTATAGTTTATCCATCACTATTGAATTCATAAGCACACAAAACATTTTTATTATTTGAGAAGAAGTTAATATGATTATAGTTTATAACACCTTCCTAAATAGGGGCAAACTATAAAAATCTAAAATTGGCCACCAATGGCTTTACACCAGACTTTAGACCAATTCTTGCCAACTATTTAATAACTAGCCGAAGAATTTCTAAGTGTCTCAAAATTGGATTTATAACCATGTAATAAATGAATTTGAACCATAAATAAATTAAACAAGGCAAATGCAAATTATTTAAGTCAAAATGTTTGAAAAAATGACCAAATGCCTAAATGGGATTAGTTAAACTACAAATCTTGATCAAATCCTAATTAAATTCATCCTTGAGCAAATGAACTAATAAATTAATAATGAAAAAGGAAAATTAAAAAATCAAATAATATCCTAGAAACTAATCATCACCTTTGTGAGTAGTACCAAATTTAAAATATCTCAAAACACACTAACCCAAACCTAATCATGACCATTTGGATAACTTTAAAACTCAACCAAGGTAAAGATATAACCCATTCCAAGTTGATTTTAAACCTCTAAATACAAGCATATATCTCTTCATTTAGAAATCTCAATAAAAGTAATGTTATACTATAGGATTTCATTCATGAATGAAATTCATAAATTTATAATGCCAAAATTGATCCAAGCGATTGAATCATCAAGCCAAGCCAAGCATTGAACTTGTTTCTAAGAGGATATAAAGGAAGCCACACTCCATTGATGAATAACTCTTGAGAATAATATGAGCAAGCCAATTGAACAAACCTCTTGTAACATTCAAAGAACATAAGAATATATGTTTTCTTGCATTTTTTTTGATCTTTTGTCATTTGTTGTTTATTTACTATGCTCCCCTCTTTGATCTAGGCAAGGTAGTGTCTACTTGTTAGTATTCCAATTTTCATTTTAAGTCATTTTGAGTTGATTTCATTTTGAACTAACATATGATCTAATCACCCTACTTGGATTATTTGTTTACATAATAAGACATTACACCCATTACTTAAAACCAATACATTTGATTCTTACCTCTTTTAGTTAAACACCCTCACCATAGTCTCATCTCTTTCACCAAAAGGGGGGAATATACACATTGATTGATTTAGACATACATAAGTTCATACACATAAGTCTACATAGATGTACATGTTCATTCAGATATTCAAATTCCTAGATTCTCAAATATATAGGTATTCAGATTTATAGAATCACACATATATACAAATCTATATAGATATTCAAATATTTAAATACATAGGTCTACATAGACATACATATATTTAGATTCACAAGTTCTTATATATATAGGTATTCATATATATAGGTCCACATATATTTAAATATTTATATAAAATGTCTACATAGACATACATATATTTAGATTTACAAGTCCGTAGATATACAAGTATTAAGATTCACATGTTCACACAAATATAAAATCTACTTAGATATAGATATTTAGGCACACATGTCTACACAAATATATAAATAGTCAAATACAAATATTTAGATATATAGTCTACCTAGATACAATTATGCATATATATAGTTTTGACTCAATATACTAATTTAATTAGATATTTAGATATTCATATACACAATACATTACTCATATATTAGGATTAGGGGGCTTGATGTGGAGCAGATATCCTTGATATATATTTTCATATTATCAAGTTACACTTAATATCATCACCATTATCATCACCAAATATTCAATAGTTTGGGTCATAGGATAGTCTACATCAGTTGATCCATAACATTCCACTAAACCCATTATACATACCTAGATTTAGTCTAACTATTAGAGTGGGGGAAAGTGAGCCTTATTTCTCCACACATTTAGTTTACATACTTAGATTTAGTACAAATATCATAGTGGGGGAAAGTGATCCTTTTTTCTCCACATATTTAGTTTACATGCTCAAATTCAATACAAATATTAGGGTGGGGGGAAAAATATGTTTTTTTCCCTCACAATGCACTGTATCATTCAGATTCAGTATAGAGTACATCCACATCATGGATTTCTTCTTCACATATTTCACTCTAGATCTTGTCTAATTCTCTAACAAAGAAGTGGACCAAGTCTAGAACACATTTACATAATTAAGTTGATTTAACTATTTTGGGAACATTGGAGTATTATTAATAATTTAGTTAAGGGTTGGAGTTGACTAAATCAATAAAATATATTGAAATAAATAGATTAATAATTTGTATAATTCATTTGACCTTTGTAGATTTCTAAAAATAATAATGAAATATGAGAAATAAAACTTAGCTTAAAAAGTATTGAGATGATTGAGATAAGAGTTGGTACTAGCTATAGAGGACTAATAAACTATCACAAATTAGGATCTAGATTTAATATGGCTAAAGGATAGGAGAGCCAAAAATAGGATACTTTGATATTTGACACAATAATCCAAGTTCTACTACTATTTTTCAAACTACTCATAGAGATCTATGTTTTTTGGGTTTTGTCCTATGTCCCTATATTAATCTGACTACGAAATTTTAATTCTTGAATATCAATGAATCTCTCTGTAGAGATGATTTAATCTCCAACCCTAGATCTTCCTTATACTTGAACTTGAATGAAAATTTTGAAAAAGAGGGGAGGTTAGTGTGTGTAAGATAAATTGAATGTGTATCAACACTCCTTATGTGGGTACACTACCTACATATTAATACTCTAAAGAGGGATAAATCCATACGTAGTTATCCCACTTGATGTGATTTGTGAAATAGTGTTATGTGTATGTAAAACTTCTAAATTAGATGTGCTTGAGGTGGATAGGGATTGGTGTGAGGATTTGAATAGGATGGTGGTTATATTATATGGTTGTATGCAGAGAATAGGGAATTTTACCTTAGTGGTCTTGCTTGTATTATTTATTGCTTTTGAAATAGTTTCTAATTAATTATAAATGAAATTTTAATGGGCTTTTATAGATATTATTGGTCATGGGTTAGATACATTTATACTAGGCTAACATAATGAAGAAGAGGAATCAAGAGAAAATGGTCACCTGGGCTTGAAATATGATTGGATAAGAGCACTAGAAAGAGGAAACCATAGGATCAAATGCTATAGTCCAAGTTGGGTGCTATATTACTATAGTTATGAGACATAGGGGATGGAATAATTAAGGAAAATGGGGTTTTATTGAGCTAGAATCAGGTTTTAAAAGCATATAGTTGACTGGGAATAAACAAAAAGGTACCTAAGAGGGTTAAGAGAGAATGTAAGAGGGACCTATGGGTTAGGTGTGATAATCCACACTAAAGTTACTAATTTTGACATTTTATATGACTACATTTGCCCCCCCTTTATTCTAGTGATGCAATAAAGAGAAACACTAGGATAAAGGAAAAATAGAAAGCGTACCTAAACTTACCTACAAGGTAAAGCCCATGAATTTGTGTGATGTTAGGTGTGCATAGAGAGAGAGAGCATGTCATGAAGTGTAAATATGAAAAATAAAATTAGAAGTAGATCAATTCTTATCAATTATGCTATATCTTAAATAATAATGCTCAAAACATAGGTAAGAGAGAGAGAGGAAGGGAAAGGAATGAATACACCTCACTAGGTATGTAGACAAATATAAAACCTATTGTGATGTTGAGTTATGTTGGATGATACTGAGTAATTTTGGGTATCTGCTATACCAAGAGTAATATCACAAATGAATTTGAGTGCTTAATTCCTCAAGAGTGGCTCAAGAATGCAAAGGCTGACCCTTTGGCTCCATTATCACCTATTAAGTGAAGATATGTAATTATGTGTGTGATAATCAATGTTTGGACTATGTGTCTAATCCCTCTGAGTATGTGGCTCAAGAATATAAAGGATATCCCTTTGCCTCCATCATTACCCCATAAAGTGAAACTATAAACTGATATCAATATGAATCTGTGTCATATGAGATGTCTCCTAAATCCCATGAATTATTTTTAATCTAAAAATATGGTGTGGATAGCTAAATTTGTACTAGGAACTAGGCCAATCTTTGACAACTCTAGAAGGAAGAGATTAGGCTTGTATGAAAGCCACTCAAAAATTAGAAACTAGGCTTATGTGGAAGCCACTGATGAATGTGTAGGTTAAGATTATATGAAATCCACTCTAAAATGATTCCAATGACATATATATGGAGTAAGTCACACAACTACTGAGAATGCTTTGGTAATATACTAAACTCAGAAAGAAAAGAAGTCAAATGTGCCATGTACATTACCCCTAATCACTAGTGTCTATAACATGGATTTTGATCTAGAAGTTATACCAACTAGCCAATATAAAAATAGAATAAAGAGCCATCATGCCATGTATGATGCCCCATATATATAAATTATTTAAGAAAAACTATACTAAAACTATTGAATCTAAACAAGTTTGTATCTAAAAAAACAATATTTGTGCTAACCTTTCTACCTATTTCTAGAAAATATAGGTTTTTTGTTGTTTGGATAGGAGCACTAAAAACAAGACACCCTAGTGTTTAACATTATTTTCGATGTCCAGGCTATTGTCTTTTATTAAACCTGACAATTATTCTATAATTATCACTATTTTCTGGTTTGCTCTGCTTGGTTTAGGTTCTAGATACTATTTTGAATGTTCTAAAAATTGATTTTTTTTATCGATAAGAGCTCTAATCTCTATTATAAAAAAATCTATTTATTTCCCCCTATTTTAAGGGTAGGAATGAAGACCTTAAAATGACTAACCTCATAAGAAAGAGCTCTATAATTGTGTTATGCTATGAAATACATGATATAGTAATGATAATCAAAATGATGTTACAAGATATAGCATATTTTTTATTAGAAATTGTTAGATCAATAAGGGTATGCCTAGATAGATATAACAATGTAATAACATGTGCAATATAATGAAATATAACTAGAAATGTTATTTTTTAGTTTTTAGTTATCAAAAAGGGATGGAGCATGATGTCCATCATGGCAAACAAGAAAACAAGATAATGCATGATGTAGATCATGACATTTCAAATAATGAGAATCAAACAAGAAAAAAACAATCAAGGAAAAAATTAAGAAGCATACAAGAGTGGCCAAGAGGACAAAAAATAAGGGACATGGGCACATGTCATTCAAACAAGAAAGTAAGCATACAAGGCATGTTCAAATGACATATACACATATAATTGAAACTAAGCAAAGTTGGCATGAGGGCCATAATTGCGTAGAAGAGTAAAAAAAAAGGAACACACAAGAATATAAATAAAGGACATTGGTAAATGTCCTAAGGCACATATATAAGATAAAATAGGAATTGAGAAATGTAATCATATCTAGCTACGTAAAGGAAGAAAGGAAGGTAGGTAATATACTGGAAATACAATCGCATCTAACTAATCAAAACAAGAAGTGAAAGTATGCAAGACATGAAGTACAAAACTAGGTATATGCTAAGAAATACACAAGTGATATATACTAGTGAATGTTGATAGAGTAATCTATGTAAGCTAGTAAGTAATGTACATCAACATGATAACTAGAGTGTGTAGTGTAGGAATGACATAACCTAGATGGTGTAGTCATGTAGAAGGTGCCCCCAGTGGGTAAATATATGTATGTATGTCTCAAATGTATAAGTGGGATTCCCCATCAATGGGTATAGTGAAGCAATCATGGATCTAGATGTCACTACATACACTCAAATAAGATCAAGTGAAGCATGGTAATGTAGATAAATTGACAATAAATAACATACAATAGTAAATGTAAGTCTAAAATGGTAGTAGAAATATAAAGCATGGATAATGAATAAAATTGAAATGGTTTTAATTTTTTGAATTATTATATTGTTTTTCGTATTTTGATAATTTTTATTATTTTTGGTATTTTTAACATATTTGAATGTTTTTGGATTTTTTGATATAAGCTATGTATAATCAATCATAAAGAAACTATGTATAAGTAAGGTTGAGGAGAGATGATGCTAACTAATGAGTCTCATGGGAGACTCCCTACCATGGTATCTTATATCAAGGAGATGGATTGTGCATGATCATGAAGCACGATGGAAGTGTTGAGACTATTGCTCTAAAAACTATGTATATTATAAATGCCCTAAAATATCTATACTGGAAACCGACTGTGGGGTCCCCTTGTAACTCTAAGAATTAGATGCAATTATAGGGCTCTTAAGACCCATCTGGTAGTAGGATAACATCTTTGAACATGTGCTCTATGTGTATATGTGTGAGACCTTAATGATACTTCCCTAGGTGTGAATATTGTAGCTAGAAGCTGTCTAGAATCCTGAAACTATGGTTGCTTATAAAGAGGCCTCTATGGAAGTATATGAAATCTCTATGCTAGTGAGGAAGGCCTTGACTATGTTTGAATATGAACTAGAGGAAGAACTATAACTACCAGAGAAGCTAAAAGTAGGGACTATGATGTAGAAGATGGATTTGAAGTGGGGAGTGGTAACTCATATGGAACTCCACAAAATATAATAATCTAATTAGAATGAATGAATTTTATGTATTTTTGAACTATAGAAGGTACTTATTGAAGTTTTTTAGTCTGTGGTTGACCTAGTAACATATCAAAAACTCCTACACTGAGAACAATAGTAAATGGTGTGGCCACATGTGTTGGACCAACCTTTAGATGAAGTACAATATCACCCAATGAACTTTGTATGTACCCACTAAGTCCATTGATAACTATGTGCATTGGGTTAATATACTTATTTAAATATATTAAATATTGTAGTAATGTCATAGTACACATGTTCACACTAGATCCATTATCTATGAAAACACTATGAATGAAAGATGATTAATGTAATATGTAATAAAGAGTGTATGGTAATCTGAATCATCCTCAACTATCCCTTTTTTTGAGAAGGAGATCAAAGGTCTATCTATAATTCTATAATTTTATAAACCAATAATGTTATTCAAAGGATGTGGCTTAATTAAAGGTGCCTGATATATAGTTGGTGAAGGATGTGCATGATATGAATGATGAACACCTGATGTATCCCCTATCTTTTATTTGGAATGCTATGAGAAAATATTTTCAAAGATTTTCAAAGCTTTGTCTTATGTTTAATTTGCTTAAGGAGGCTCAATTTAAGTGCCAAGATAAATAACACTACCATCTATCAAGTCTTGTATCTTATGTTTCAAACTAATGAATTTATTTACTGTGTGGCCTGGTGCCCTGTAAAAATAACAAAATGCATTCTAATCATATCCCCATGAAACATGATTTACTAGATCAACTTCTTGAATAAAAGGGAGAGATATGATATTGCATTTCAGTAACTACTGTAGAAATCTAGTTGGAGAAACTGGTAGATTGATAAAGGTTCACGAAGGAGGTTTTGTTAAAACTACTTGTTGAGGGGGATCTAAAGATCCATTAACTATAGATTGATTTTGACTCTTTCTATCATTGACTTTGACTTTGTATGAGACTTTGATGTTACTCTTTTTTATTGTTTCTAATATACTTGTGTACTTGAGTTTTCCCATTCAAATTAGTTTGACTTCCCTTTCCATTAGTGTATGACATAACTCAATGAAGGAAGAGAATCTCTTGAACATTATTGATTCATGCAAGGCTAGTAAAAGACTCTATTTGAAGAGATATTTTAACTCTTGATCAACCATGGGGCTAGTCATCTTAGCCAATATAATCTTATATCAAAGAATATAGTCTGTGAGATGCTCATTTGAACTTTGTTTTTGTTGTTCAAATTGGGCATATGAAACCTTATCACTGATGTTAATGCTGAAATGAGCTAGGAAAATGTTAGCTAAAGGATTGAATGTGTTGACTAAATAATTTAATAGAATATAGAACCATTATAAAGCATAATCATTTAGACTTCATGGAAATAACCTAGTTAGTAGCCAGTCATTTGGCACATAATGCAAGCATGCTACATGGAAAGCTCTCAAATGTGTCTATGGATCACCCTTGCCATCATATAGTGTGAGCTTGGGTTGAACAAAACCTAGTGGCAAAGGTGTAGAAGTAATATGACGTTCCAATAGTGTATGAAGTAGATCAAAATAATCTAAGGTCTATGTAGCTCTAGAGGCACATTACCCAAGATGTAGCACCTTAGATTGAAGAGATTTTATCTCTTATACAAAGGGCAGCCACATCATGAGACAAAGATGTACTAGTTATAATTGGTGGTGCCTTATAAGAAGGTTAGCATACTATAGGGGGTTGTTGAGACATAGTTATCCCCATAGTGTCATTTATAAATGATTGCTATTTAGTTTGATAATATTGACCAATTTTCACTTTTTTTTATTCCTCCTATAGTATTTTAAGCATGTCATCTTGCATGTTAGGGTCTTTAGTTAAGAGTTATTGAAGTTCCTTTTTATTAATTTCATCAAGACTTGGTGTATTGGGCCATTA
The DNA here is from genome assembly GCA_037957365.1 of Torreya grandis. NCBI lineage: Eukaryota > Viridiplantae > Streptophyta > Pinopsida > Cupressales > Taxaceae > Torreya > Torreya grandis. The sequence continues at coordinate 1,242,792 of JARHVA010001526.1, read as the reverse complement.
TTAAAGTAGGAAAAAAATTGAAAATTGATTGATTTTTTTTAATAATTTGTAATAATCAAAGTGTTATGGAGTACTGAATATAGGAAATGTAAAGTCCTAAAAACAAAAAACTAGAAAATGCATAAAAAGGATATAAAGTTCACAAACATGGAAGGTGATACCTCAAAAGCAATATGATCTAGTATATGCAACTAGGGTTTTGAAAAATGATATTTTTAAAATTTACTATGAAATTTTAAAAATTAAAGTGAATTTTTTATTTAATTATGAAAGTAAAAAATTAGAAAAATATTGGAAAATTCTTGATTTAAAGGGACTTAATATGTGCAACTAGGGTTTGGAAGAAAAACAATTTTTTAAATTATAATGGAATTTTAAAAATTGAATTGAATTTATAATATAAATACCCAAGTAAAAAATTAAAAAAATATTGTAAAAATTAGTAAGGAATTTACCCTAGGGTTTTTAGGGTTTTTACGTGCAAATGAAGTAAGTCAGGCTCACCAAATGATTTAATTATTTTAGGAATATTGGAGTATTATTCCTAACTTATTTAAGGGTCTAATTTGACTAAGTCAATACAATATATTGTAATAAATATAGTACTAATTTGTATAATTTATTTAACCTTCATAGCTTTCTAAAAATAGTAATGAAATAGGAGAAATATAACTTAACTTAAGTAGGATTGAGATGGCTGAGACAGGAGCTAGTATTGGCTATATAAGACTGGGACACTATCAAAAATTAGGATTGGGATTTCATTTGATGAAATAATAGGAGCACCAAAAATAGGACACTTTTAAGTTTGATGTTGTAGTCCAAATCCTGTCACTATTATCTAAACTGGTCATAGATATTTGAGTTTTATAGGTTTTGTTCATTATCCCTATATTATTACACCTATGAAATTTCAAGTTTTGAATATCAATGAAGTCCTTGTAGAGATAATTTAATCTCCAACCTTAGATCTTCCTTGTGCTTGAACTTGAATGAAAAATATGAGAAAGATGGGGGTTGGTGTGTGTAATATGCACTGAACATGTATCCATACCCCTTGAGTGTGAACAATACCTACATATCAATACTCTGAAGAGGGAACAATCTATATGCAGTTTTTTCACTTGATGTGCTTTGTGAAATAGTGTTATGTAGATGAAAAAATGCTAAATTAGGTTTGTTTGATGTGGCTAGGGACTAGTGTGAGGTTTTTAATAGGCTGGTAGCTATATTGGATGGTTGTATGCAAAGAATAGGTAAGTTTATCTTAGTGGTCTTGCTTGTATTATTGATTGCTTTTGAAATAATTTTCAACCCCCTTCTAAATGAAAATATAATGGGATTTTATAGAGATCTATTAGTCATGGGTTAGATGCATTCATGCTAGGCTAACATAATAAAGAAGAGGAATTAGGAGAAAATGGTCACCTAGGCTCAAAATGTGATTAGATAAGACCACTAAAAATAGGACACCCTAGCATCCAATTCTATAGTATAAGTTGGTAACTATTGTCCTATAGGTATAGGACCTAGGGAGATGGAATAAATATGGAAAATGGGGTCTAGCTAAGATGGAATTAGGTCTCGAAACCCTATGTATGACTTAGAATAAATAAAAAGGTTCATAAAAAGGTCAAGAGAGAATTGAAGAGGGACCTATGGGTTGGGTGTCACAAGCCACACTCAAGTTATCAATTTTGACATTTTATATGACTATATAAGTATAGGTACACATTCCTCTCTTCTACTCTAGTAATTTCATTTCATTACATTACTAAAATAAAAAGGGGGGAAACGTAAATACCCTAATTTGGTTAAGGAACCAAAAGTAATTTCTTTTGTTGCTCTTTCACATGAATTTATTAGTGATGATTACAATCCTTATTCACATGGTCATTTTGAGTATTTTGATATTTATTATGTCTTATTTTCCTTATTTATATCACCCCCAGTAGTCCTAATTCACCTTCTCCCAATAATAGGGGCTCCTAGCCTATCTTGCTTGGTTTTAGCTCTAATTTAAACCTTAGGACATTATCACCACTTTTAGGATAATAGTGCCACATGGTGCTAGAGTCCAATTATGGATCTAGTGTTTGATAGGGCTTTTCTCTTGTGTTTGAGTCCTAACTCTTTACTAATTCCAATTATGGATCTAGTCATATTAAGTTTTACTATTGATTGATTTGGCACATAATTACATAAAATCAATCAATATTACAACTTAATATGTTGCATAGTACTCAACCATCACATCTAGACATTACATGCTTGATCAAAGAAGGGACTAAGATAAATTAATTATAGCATATCATAAAAGATGATTATTCATGTTTCCTAATAGATAAATACATGAGATCTGAGATCCTTAGCATTGAGGTTAATATAGGTAGCATCCAATATAACATGGGTTCTACTTTGCATGTTGTGACATCCCATAACCCAATTTTTTCCTTCTTTTTTACATTTGATCCAATTATTTTTTCATGTGTTCAAGTATTCATTAGGGTTTTGTAAGAGATTCAAATAAAATAGTGACACAATCAAGCCCCTGAATAATACATAACCATTTATATGACCTCTTTAAGCTCCCGTAGCTTTCCTTGAAGTTTTAGATAGTTCCTACAAGAGGGACACTGACATCATAATTAGACACTAGCACCACATGGTGCAACTATCCAAGACCATATTTTAACAATAGTAAGAAAATAAAAGGTTTCTACCTATCTCTCTAGCCTATTTCAATTCCCTGATCCACACAAAAGCCTATTTATTTCTAGATAAGTATTCTTTCTCTTCTCACTCGATATTTTAGAAAGATCAATTAAATCAATCATTTCTAATTTTAGTTCCAGATCAAAATCATACTCAACCCTTTAACAACATAGTATTTACATCAAAATAAGTCTTACAAGGTTAAAACACATTTATTTACTTAGTAGATTAGATGTTGTTGATTTATGAATATATGTATGTGTATACTTATTTAAGCCTTATCTACACTGAATAAGTTGGTATGGTTATATGGTTTATTAGAATTTACATAAATCACATTAGGTTTCCTAGATCCTAATTTATTTGACCATGACACTTTACCTTTTACAATAATTCTAACCCACCCTTTAGGATGGATAATACCTTTTACAACCATAATATATATTTAATGATGTTTAGTGAAGGATACATCATTTTCCATCAAATTAGGCTTTGGAACTCTTTAATATTGACATTTTTATTATATGTAACACTTTGATATATCTACACAATTAATTTGGTCTTTACCTAGTTGTCCAAGTATCGTAAGATATATTTAAATGACCTTATTTGAGTCCTAGTCTAGTGAGAGAAAGAGGATAGTTTTAGGTTAATCCTAGACCATGCATACATTCTAATGAACCTAATATGAATCATATCCCACATTTGGTGGTGTCATTTTTATGTTTTTACTTTTATCTTCCTAGAAAAATATTCCAAACCATCAACCTAATTGTATCGTCCAACCCGGTATAGTTTCCTACCTATCTATGAATGGTATCAACCAATGAAATATTATTATGTGTTTGTATAAACTATATCATCCAAAATAATACAATTTTATTTGTGTTTAACTATATCAACCAACATGATATAGTTATGTCTATTTCATTTCATTTCATTACATTAAAACTATATCATTTAGCTTGATACCATTAATTTTTCCTGTTTAAATTCATTACATGTTGTAAATCTATCTTTCAATATTTATTTTTATTTTTATTTACCCAGAATATATATTATAATAGTTTTAAACTTATATAAGATCCATAATTTTTATCCAAGTGATGATATTTTTCACTCAATCTATGGTGTGAGGGGTACTACCCTAATACTCAATCTCTTAGACAACACTATGCATAGACTTTAATTTCCATGTACCTCATGGTATATTAGAAATGCTGATGATTTACTTATTTTTATTTAGCTATAGTAATTTATCCATTTTCTTTATTTGATAGTGCACTATTAAATGATTATCCTAGGGAAGTTTCTCTCAATGTATCTCAGAGATAAGGTAGTGTGGTTATAGGTATGGTGGAATCATTCATAGCATGTTCACTATTTATAAATGAGATTAGTATATCTAAGATCCTACAAATAAATCAAATAATTTTATTACACCTCTCTATTTTACACATAATGTAGTTATATCAATATTATTTTGCATAATTTATAGACTATATTGGCCAATCTTATACTATTCATTGAGTTTGGCACTATATCGACTATTCTGATATAGTTCTATGTCTCCCTGACTAAATCATCTATCTTGATATAATTTGATTATACCTTATTTATTCCAATTATATTAGCCAACCTGATACAATTATTTTAATAATATTATTATATCAGCCAACTTGATAAAATCAAATTTTTATAGTTCTAGTGATCAACTACATCAGCCAACCCAATACTTTTTTATTTTAGTTTTCCTATTTTAAATACATTGATTAAACTAATTTAGTTAATATTTTATCTTCCACAATGGAGTACATATTTTCTTAATTTAAATATAAAACTCAACATGATTTAATGTAACTAATCAAGTACTATAAATTCCTTAAAATATGCATGCCTTATAATATAATTGAAGACCAAGATATAAGAAATTATCATGTGAATTTAACTCAATCTAAGAGTTATGATACACTTGAAAATCTCTAGACCATCCAAAAATATTACCCACCTTAATACATGAAAGAGGTGGAAGAGGAATGTGCTATTGTGTATACTAATGAAATGATCATTTACCTTCAAGAACACACTGAGCACAAGGGAAATAATAACTTTGTGATTTATCATCTCATGATGGCTCCCCATGTGGAAAGTCTTCCTTCCCCCATTCTTAATTGTATATCTTAATTTTCATAGGTCAATATGTGACTTCCTCATTCCCTTATTCATCCTCCATGAATAGTATTTCTACTAACATAGTGGGTCCTTTCTTTATTGGGTCAACCCAAATCATCGACATTAACACTAATGCTAATACTACACCTAACTAATCCCAAGAAGCTACTCAAAATGATTTTGATCCTCAACAAATCTTATTACAAGCCATAAACCAATTGGCTAACTTTCAAGCTAGAAGTAATGCCAGATGATACAAATGCAAAAACAAAATTTTCAAATGTAAAATTGCCCTTAAAAACCTTAAGGGGAGTGTAAAATCCAAATTCCCCCACTTCACATTAGAGATGCTCAAAATATTCTCATTCTTCTACCTCAAACTTTTAACAAAGTCATTAAACATATTCAAAATGAACAATTTGATCTTCAAATCACAAATATAGACATAGGTGGCATCAATCTTAAGATAACCTATAGTGGATCTGTTGATCCTAATTTACATTTTTTATCCTTTGAAAAAATGTACAAATATTGGATTAATATTAACACATTTTAAGCTACCAAACTACTAGCCAAAACCTTTAGTAAGGATGTTTTAGATTGGTATAAGAAACTCAATTTCAAATCTATCTATAATTTAATAGATTTGGTTAATGTATTGAATTATGAATGTTAAACCAATTATCTACCTAAAAATAACTTAACCCACTTCATTAATTTCAAGCAAGCAAAAGTTGAGACTACCTAAGCCTTCATCAAGCATTAGAAATCCTTAACTAACAAATATGAGCATAACATGTTGGATGGAAACCTCTTCCACTCACACACTAATAATCTTCATCCTTAAATTTAATATATATTTAGGAATATCTCTCCAAAATCATTAGGATAATCACTCTATCAAGCTAAAAGATATGAATTTATCATAAGAAAATTTTACCCTTCCTAACCTATAAACCTATAACTCATGTGCTTATGAATTATAAAAACAAAAATAATAGTGATAATGGTGTCTCAAACACATACAATCCATTTAGAACCATCAATGTTATTTTGTCATGAATCTCTAAAAAAGTGATTCTTTCCCAAACTATTAAGGGAAGTCCCTTCCATCCTCATCCTTCTTCCTCACAAGTTAACAATTGTGAAGTTAATCACCCTCTTTCTATAGTTAAAATTAATAAATTAATACCTAAAACCATACCTAGAGAATTTGATACTTTAAATTATATTTCACATTGGTATGACCCTCATAAATTAGGTTAGTTACATGTAAATTGGGGACACTCTCACAACACCTGCAAATCAATTAATCACCTTGATTTTGAATTCCTACCTAGTTTAAACATCGATCATGAAACTATGATCTAAGAATGATAACCAAATTATGATGAGGTTGAAAAAACCCATGACTCCAAACTAAAACATGAATATATTCCCAAATTTAATGCTCATATTACTATATATTATAATCCACTTCCTAACCATAATAAAAATAAACAATCAAATAATCAAAATCAGACTCTAGCTATCAATGTTGTCAAAACCACAATTAACCCACACTCCTTAAATAATGCAAAAAAACTTGGTCAATATGAAAAATATGAAGCACATAGTCTCCCATATTGATATTTAATGAATCACTTCATGAATATCGAGCCTGAGGAAATTAGAACCACTAGTATTCCCAATTTCCCAAAAGCATCAGACAACCTAATGTCCTTATTACTTATAAAAAAATCCTATAATTCATTTTATTTTACCAAAATTTTGGAACAATTTGAATGTAAGATCAAATAAGGAATAGTAAATAAAGATGATATTTTGGTTAGTTTTGATGTGGTGTCTCTATTTATGAATATTCCTCTTGATGAGACTATGAGTATCATTCATGAGATTACAGACTTTAAAATAGTATATTTAGTGGAAGTATACTTAAGGTCACTTTTTTCACTTTTAGAGGAGAATTTTTTGAACAAAATAAGGAGAAGTAATGGGCTGACCACTTTCACCCATAGTTTCAAATTAATTCATGGATCATGTTAAAACTCAAACACTAAATCCCTACCTACTAAAACCTAAGTGGTGGGATAGATATGTAGATGACACCAATGCTAGATAGTCCCACAATAATAATGAACTTGATAATTTCCATGTTAATTTCAAATGCGAGATCAAACCACATGTAGTTTACTATAGAAAAGGAATAAAATAAAAAATTACCTTTATTTGATGTCCTTATCTCAAAAATGCCATATGACACTTTATAATATGAAGTATTTATAAATAATACACTTAGATATCTTTATCTACAAGCTAACACACATCATCATCCAAACTATAAAACCACTGACCTTTAATGTTTAGCTTTAAGGTATTTTAAGATATTGGATCAAAATAACCTTCAAAAATAAAAGGATTATCTCATTAAAGTGTAATAGAGAATGGTCATAAAATATGGGAGATTATAAAATATTTTCACAACATGATCTATCAAAGACTAAGAGATAATGGCTAGATTTTAGATGCTCTGAGGATCACCATTACCTATGTTAGAGGCATTTCATAAAATATATTAATAATTGTGAGAAAGGGTGGGATACAAACTTCTTTCAAACATCAAAACATGATTAAAACATCTTTAGATTTTGCTAAAGATTATGTGGATCCTATATAAAAAAAGATGTTTACATCATTCCATGTTCTTGTGGAGTTTCTTACATTGGAGAAATGGATAGTTCTCCACAAACAAGGATTAAATATCATGTTAAGTAAATTTTTTATACACGTCTATAAATATCCACCCTTGATGAGCATTCTCTTATCAAATATCACCATATTTCTTTAGATCAATTCAGTATTTTATCTAAAGAGGATGAGTATTGGAAAATAAAGGTTCGATAAACCATCAAAATATAGAAAAGGCCAAACAACCTAAATAAATGAAATGGGTTGGGAATTGGAGAATCATGGCATCTATTTATAAGTTATTTGAATAATCAAGTCAATTCACTTATTGGGTAAGACATTTAATTAATTTTGTGTTTATTTCATTAATATTTTTTTGGTCAAAAATATTAATTATCTTTGATTGAGGAAGTCAACTACCTCTTTTTTTTATTCTCATCTTATTATCATTATTTATGGAGTGGTCTATGTTGATATTTATCAAATATATTAAACTATCTCTTTCTTTCTGTGAGGATGGAAACACATATTTTGTTTGAAACATCACTTTAAAATAATGTCAACATGATGAATCCAAAAGTCTCTCTTTCAAATCAGTTTTGTGTTATTTATGTTTGAATTTACATGATTTATATTACATAGGATCATATTTTGTTTACTTGCATATCCTTTTTTTATTATATTTTTAATTTTATTGCATTGTATATTTTATTTACTTAAAATATTTTAAATACTTTTTCATAGGTTCTAGTTAATTTTTCATTTGGATTTTTTAATGATTAGTTTTTATTCCTTTTTACCATACACTTTCTCACATTAACTAGAAAATAATAAAACATATATCATTACAATGCATAACATTTCCCCATATCATGGTATTTACAACCATTAAATAGAGTGCTAGAAATAAAATAAATCCATACATCTTAGTCACACATAGATAACACTCATGAGTCAAAAAATATCTATTTATATATATGAGTAGCTCAAGTTTTATGCAGTCCATATCAATACATAATACATTATGATACAAAATAGGCACTAGGCATATAGTACACCTTAACCCACCTTAGGAGGGTGAGGTTCCACTCTCCCCATAGAGTCTCAAAATCATTCCATATGAAGACTATGTGAAGAATATACCTCCATGACTATAGACCCTAGGCCTATCCCTATAGGTGAGCCACCTATGCCTACAATCCTACTATTTATCTAGATCTCACCATGTGTGCAACCCTTTATGTGGCTAACTCTCACCACACTTCCACCTCTCCTACTCTAACCCCTATTTATAAAACCACTTGATTAGTAGTTTACTCTCATATATGAAGGTCCCTGGACTACTCCCTTACCAACTTAAACTAGTTTAAGTGTTCTCCAACTATAGGTGTCATAAGATCTACCATCCATGTGGTATAATGCTAAGGAAACATAAAATCAAAATTTTCATGTGGGTAGCATCAGATATAGTCCTATACCATGTCTCCTTATCTTCCATCACATATAAAAAAATAAAACTAAAATAACATTAAAACTCACATGTATATCAAAATCAATAGTATATCTATAACTAGTACCTATCATGTACATCTATAGCTCTATGAAATTAAAGTGATAACACAAAATTAAAAAAAATCCAATAGTCATACCATATCCTCATCCATATAATATAAATGTGTTGTCATGTTTTTGAGGTGGTGTGACTCTATTGAACTTCCCTCATGGTACCACCACAAAATGTCAAGCATCTCAACATGTTTTTTGTTATATAGTATAGTTATCTATCAAAGACTATTGAGGGTATTTATACTATACCATAGCTAAAAATATCACATCCTTTCCTCCTCCATCTCCTTTTGCCTCTAATTTTCATCTCTATCATAATCTCATGACAATAGACTAGTAAGGTATCATTGTAAAAACTACATATGACACCCCTTGTCCTCCTATGTATCAAGTCTCCCTAACATGTTGAGCCTAGAATATTAGAATAAATAAAGGATATATCAAGTTAAAAAACCCAAAGAATCCCACTAGGCATAGTGCCTAGTGATGTAACTCTTCCCCTAGCCTATATTATGGTTGGCCATGATGGCCACACATTCATAATAGCTATATATGGTAACCACATTATCTAATTCTATAATATAATCTATAGTGACAATACATGTAGGATAATTTGTACAAGATGGTCTTGAGCCCACCTCATTACTTATGGGAGGTGATCATCAATAATAATTGATAATATATTGTGCCTATACATAAGGAACCACTCATATATCCAACACATAAAGAGTATGATTAGTTCTATAGTTTGTTAGCCCCTACTTAGAATGTTTAGTAAATGATGTACATGATACACCTAGATGATTTACCCCATATCAAATAGAGTATATCATTGAGTTCCACATATCTATAATGTATAAAAACATGATCCCATTATAATTAATACATAACATTCATTTGGCCATAATTTTTACTAGGGCACTCTAAATATCATGAAATGTCAAAATGTATATCTAAAAAATCATATAATGAGGTTATGCCCATCATACATATTAAAATATGTGGGCCACTAGGCTATGTTGGATCAATCTAATATCTCTAAATGTCACATACTTCATGAAACCCTAGGAGTATGTGAGATTAATTTATATCTAAGTGAGTTTAATATTAGTCCATTAACCAAAAAATATAAAAGGAGTTATATTATATGGTAAGAGATTAGGCCACCAAAAAGGTAACAACTCAACTCACTATTAGAAAAAAAATGAAGTGTATTCTACCCAATTGACCTTATTAGCCTTAAGTAAGTTAAATAAAAACTATGTAGGTAAATATAAAAATAATAAAAATCATTCACTAACACCCTTTGAAGTGTAGCTTAGGTTGGTACAAGAATTGGGTCCTATTAAAAAGGCCCGATGAGCTACCTAAGCACAATGTAACTCCCATAAGGCAAATAAAATAATAAAACTTGTAGGATAAAAAAATACCCAAAAATATATTAAAAAAGAGATAGTGCATGCTCTAAGGTAGTCAAACACAACTAAGAATGTATACACAAGTGAGAAAAATAAAGCACATAGGGAGAAAAGCTAATAAGTCTCAGTAGAAGATGTTTAAGATGCCTGCAATAAAGTTCAAATAATGATGAATGTTATTAACAATATCCTTTTACTGAAGATAAAAGAAGAACCATCTATATAAAATAATGTTTCTTCCCTTTTACAAAGGAATAAAATGTATGGTGTAATTAAATTCTACCCTTTTCATAATGTAATATGAAGGTAATAATGCAAATAACTTTAAGAAAAGTCCAATAAAAAAGTGTGGCATAGGTCCATCAATATCATGCATAAGAACTAAATGTAATATCATTAAAGTTAACCTATCATAATTAGGTGTAATGAATATTGGATCACCCTAGAATAATGAATATTCCCACCAAGTGCTTAATGGATTCTTAACCAAAGTGTGTTTCCTATACAAGAAATTATTCTCCTCATGCATAGTAGATGAGATAATTGCTCTATGTAATGATGGTGAAATATAAAAAGAGGATAAAATGAATGATGGATTACCATATAACTATGGAATATACTACCTAATGTTTGATGAGTCTTTAATCAATATACCTACACCCTATAATGTTGTAAGTGGACTAGAGGTAGGTGGATCAATAAATAACTCCTCAATATTTGGATTGTGACAAGGAGATGGTGGAGATTTGTCCCCATCACTACTGTAGTCATATATTCTAAAATAAGAATTATCAATCTTAGAGATATGCTCAGGCTTAGGAGTTTCATCAAGTACAAGTGAGTTTGATGAATAATAATGGCATGGACCATTCATTGAAATAATATCCATATGAATTGGAGAGCATGAATCAACAACTATCAAAGCTTGAGAAAAGACTATAAATGAAACAAAAAAAATATGTATACTATATATCCACATGAATATAAGATTTGTCAATGCTCTCAAAAGGTGTATTCTCACTATAAAAACTAGAGTCCTCTGTAATAACAATCTATGATGTCTCTAGAATAAAAATATCATACATAAGAATGGAATTAGTATCTATAATGGGACATCTAAGGTTAGGTAAAATATCATCCTATAATTATGGATCGATAGAAAGAATAACATTATCCAACATTGATGTGCCACCATAGGAAATTATATTAGGAGGAGAGAGTACATTAGTCTCTAAAGACATGATAGGAAGAGGAGAAGGATGAGTGATATAAATCTCAACATAATTTTTGAAAAGATATTGAATAAGCTCCAAATAGTGTTTAGACACATGGTGAGATGCACATGGTGATGTATATCCCATGAAACATGAAAAAATAAGGTACCATGAACATTATCACAAGTGTTATCCCACTTAACATACTTGTCAAAATTAGTGGGATCATGAATATGTCCATTTAGGAATGGAATATGGTTCTTTCCCTTTTTAGTGAACAAGTGTTCCATGTAAGCACACTAATAATTATATTTTATTTTACCAAGAAGAACCACTAGTGTAAAATCTAATTTACTCCATATGTATCTCTTAATTTAAATTGGCATGACTAAGAGAAGACACAAAGAAGTAAAAATTTTCACAAAATAACTATAATGACCCCCTAGTTACAAGAACAATACACACTCATGAAGAGAACATCAATAAAAGATGAGTATGTGTCCAAATTATTAGTAAGTGTAGGAATCAACACAATGTATAAAATGAGAATGTGTGGAAGAGACACTGAACAATGAACAATGCCACATAATACCCCTTTATAACTGTCACTAGTGACCCCCATTAAAGTTTCAAATATAAGTACACTTTTATAGATGTCAGGCATAACTAATAATGTGGATTAAGTAATTAGTGCATAATTATAAGGAAATGGACTATCGATAATGCATCTAGGAGGTATAATTTGTGAATAATAGGTATATTTAGAGTCCCCAAAAATGTCACCAATGTGTAGAGTACAAAAAAATAAGAACTTTTGAATAAGGGGAAACTTGAAAAGGAGTTACTAATAAAATTTTATAACCATTTTAAGGATTGATATCACATAAAAAATATCCACCCAACATATAATTGAAAAAAAATTGGGTTCATTAGGGACACTGAAAAAAATTGAAAATGTTTGAGTTGACTATATATATGGTTCGGGAAAAGTTTAAGCACCCAATAGTAGGAATCAAGATTTAAGCCCCCTCTATTTGACTATACCATATAACTAAGAGAATAAGACCTTTCATGACTATGGGAGTGATGTACCTCCAAAAATTCCTCCAAAATTAAAATTAATAGTGGAACTTTTCACTTTGGTTAAATTTTATGGCCTTATAGACATCATAATGTGCAAAAAAGGTGGTAAAAATTGGATCTTGTTCATGCAGGTGGTAAATTCCACTAGCCTTCACATAGGTGCATTATATCCCATTGGGTGTTCTATAGAGGGTTAAAAACTATTGAGTGTTCCAATAGGAACTTGAACTTGATCATGTTTGGATTAGGTAGGGAACCTACCTATGTTTGGATTAGGGATGAAACATGCCAAATGTTCTGATAGGTGTTAAAACCTAATGGGGTTTGAAGTAGGGTCAAAACTTACCAAAATTTTTAACAAGTTTTAGAACATTATGAAGTTATTATAGGGGATAATTTTTTTTTTCAAATTTTATAAACCTACCTCTAAAGTTTGAAAAAGTCTTAGAAACTACCAAAACTAACTGCAAGGGTTATAAACTCCATCAAAATTTGAAAACTAGAAAATCTATAGATTTGGTACAACTCCTCCAAAAACTAGTAAAGATCCATTTGATAACTCAAAAAACCTATAAAAACCCTAAAATTATTTCTTGATTTGAGAACTCCATTGTATGGATATATGTGAAATCACTAAAAAAGTCTCAAAATCCTAAGAAATGGTCAAAATCACTATCATAGATGTAGGTCACATTTATAATTAATTTTAAGGATTGATGCCTTCTAAATATGATGGTGTTATTTATTTTGTGATTATCTAACTTAGATATATAGTTTAAATTTATTTTCATGAAATTCCACCAAAATTATGAAACCATAAAAAATCAAGTAAAACCAATAAGAATGCATGCATGAGAGCTCTCACTAAGGACTTCAGAAATGGAAAAATGGTCATTAGATTAGAGCTCTGATACAATGTCAAATCACTCCAAGATCTATAAACATCACATATTTCATTAAACCTTAGGAGTAAGTGAGATCAATGAAAATAAAATTGAGTTTCATATTAGTCTATTAGCCAAAAGTACAAAGGAGGTACATTATATAGTGAAAGATTAGGTCACCAAAAAGGTAACAACTCAACTCACTATTAGAAAACACATTAAGTGTATTTTACACTGATTACCTTAACAACCTTAAGCAATCTAACATAAAAATATGTAATAATAAGTATTAATAAATATTAGAAAGATGAAATAGGGTAAGAATAATGAGGGGGACATGAAAACTATTGACCTTGATAAGGATACTGAAGACAAAGAGGATGGTGTTGTGGATGAGGTGGATAGGAACGATATATGTTTTGATTTGGGTTCCTTCACTATGAATGGGGAGATTTATAAGGATAAGGATAAGGAGGTCAAATAATTAAGGATGGATAAAGATAATGAAGGTTTGTAGTTACTCAAGGAAGGAGGTAGAAATGCTTTTAGTGGCCAAAAGGAGAATGTTGGTTGTGATAATAAGGAGGTAGAGGTGTTTAAATAGGATCAAATAATTTCATAAAAATTTGAGAATTTGGTTAAAAAATTAAAAAAATAAGAATATCCTAGACAAAATTAGCGATGAAGTGGGCCTCTATAAGGTTATACTTCATTGGGTTCATAAAGATCATAAGACTTAAAGAGGAGGTGATTATCTAAGTCAAAATGATGGGATTTTTTATACCAAGGTGGATATGGTTGAGATGAGATCATAGTTTTAGATGATGAAAGAGAGGGTATATATATTGGAGGAGAATTAAAATACCAAGATAACCTAAATTTCCTTATGGAATTTAGTCATATGTCTATTATTAGTTATTTTCTAAACATGGAGGGTTTGAAAATGCTTACTAAAAGGAAAAATAAAGATTCTACTATAATTGAGTCTAATAATAAGATTAAGGGAGATATAGGGGAAGATAATAACTCCCATGTTGCACATTAGATAAGTCAAATTTTGAAGAATATGATGGAAAATTGGGTGAAGGTTTGTGACTCATGGAAGTGCCCAAGTTGATAGTTGTTTTCTACTAGCTTTTGGCTAAATTTTTTTATGTTTGATGTGTAGTTGTAGTATTTATTTATGGTTATTCCTCTTTTTAGGATTTTTGTAATATATGGTTTTTAATACCTACCTCCATGTTCTTGTGAATGTTAGGGTCCATATGTAAAAACCTATGAGTAAAATTGTAAGCAATAAAAAACCTACACTAACAGGCTAGTTATTTACTCTCATATAACATAGATCAATTATTACACAACATATGTGTGACCATGATAGGAATATTGAGGATTTCATGTACTTCATCCAAGGTGATCACCACCTAAATAATATACCCATACACCACCCACATAAATGTATCAATGAATCTCTCCCATCACCTGAGAAACATGGTGATGAGGTCTGAGCTTAGAGACACTAATACATATCCATAATACCTCTTAGGCCTAGTGTGGTAAGCTACATGTGATCCAATTCCAATAGGATCTATATTATATTTGGCATCCAACACATGCCCACATTTCACAAATCTCTAGCACATGTGAAAAATATCAAATAATAAATCCCAATTATATTTTTCTCCAAAAATATACAAGAAATTTTGAATATAAATGAAAAACAAAAAAATAAATATTTTATCATTTTTATATAGCATTGGCCAAGCACCTAACTACACCATCTGTGCTTACTTTCATAATACATTGGCCAAACACCTAAATACACAAGCCATGCTTATTTTTCTATTACATTGGCCATACCATATGGTATGGCCCAACATATCAGTCTATTTTATTAGCCATATACTATGGTATCAACCATTTATTTGTCCAAATACATAAATTATATCCCATGGTATTGGACATGTTAACCTTTTTTTTACTACATCGACCAATTGATAAGATACACTAAGCATGTTAATTTCCTAATGCCACTAGCTATACTTTATAGTATATACCAACTAGTTTTTTTAATAATACAATGACCATATGATATTGTATCATCTATAATTTCATCTAACTACATTGGCCACACCCTATGATATTAGATAGGAAGTTATTTTCATCCTTATAAACTATATCAAGCTAGTTGATATATTTTAGTGAAATTAGTAATTTATTTCCTTGGTGATAATAAATGCCTTTGGCCTTAGTTTTGACTTCACATCAAATAATCATTATATATCCTAATTTTATCTTCATTTTGACACTTGTTTAGGAAAATTCCATTACATGAATTTTCCTTGACACATATATTTACTACTCTAGTTCATTTTAATCTAAAATGACAAAATAAATAATAAACACAAATTTTTCTTGTATTACTTTGGCTACAACTATGATACGTCTTCTAGCACATCAACCTCATTGGTCAAATTCCATGATCTCTTAGAGTGCTAAATTCAAATAATTAGAGATTTAGTTTTCCAAAAATAAAAATTGTGCAAATAAATAGCTTTCACCTATTTATAGATAAATTTCAACTTTTTTCAACCTTTAGTTATTTACCATAAAATTACATTTTTTCCCATATCTTCATTTCCATAGGTATTTTTTCATGAGTTAAAATAATCCTTAGAATCCTAGTGATATAGAGATTTTTTAGGTGCTCACATATTTTTTTGTAAAAATTGAAATTCTATCTTATTTTTTAGGTCTACCTCACAATTTTATTATTGGTAACCTTACATCACCTAGGACATATGCAATATTTTATACAATCAACAAGGTAAGTGAAGGTACATATTTTCATTTTTATTCACATTCACTTATTCTCAATCTGTTAGCATTTTTGTTTAGTTATGTTAAATTTTATGTTATGTTTTATTTCCCAAAGAACCATACCATATTGCACTATTGTGACATGTGATGAGATTTGGGTGGGGAAAATGTATACACATAATATTTTTCACTTTATCATTTATTGATGATTTCTCTTACATTGGCTTGTCGACACATCAATCTCCCTGAGTGCACACCTTAAAGGGTGCACTAAGAATGCGGTGGGAAAGACTCAAGGTGAGTTGTGAGAGATGTTTCTATTCTATTTTGATTACACCATTTATACTATCAATTTTATCTCATTTATGTTTATATAAATTGATCTCTCTTGTTTATATCTTATACATATTTTTAAACTTCCACAAATCCTATGGTATTGGCCTGGCTAATACCATCTATTTTTATTTCACCCTTTCTGTACTTTATTATCCAACCTGATATAGTTATGAGCCTATCTTTCAACATATGTGCTTTATCGACATGGTTGACACCATTCTATGTTAGCTAATTTATTTCAACTATATCATACATGTTTATAACATTGACATAGTGTTTAGGTTTGTTTGTATTGGATTAGAAATATATGGGTCATATTTCATTCATATCATATTATATACACTTTATTCAATAGTTCCCACTTTTATCCTCTATACATTTGGGAGAGGTATTGGTTTATAACCTTATCTTGAGGATTTTTTTCTTGTGGTGTCATTGAAGCTTGATAGGAAGAGTCATTGGGAGTTCCTAGCTGAGGATATATTAGTTCTTGATCCAACCATTTACGGTCTTCAACCAAAAACATCTCTTATAATTATCCACTTGATCCAAGGGGGAGATTGAAGCATCAACATGTGCACCCAAAGGTAAGTATATTCTATCCCTATACTCTTTCAATAATTTACTTTGTAGATTACATGTTGCTTGTTTATTTGGTAATATATTTATGTGTATACTTATTTAGGCCTTCTCCACACTTAATAAGTTGGTGTAGCTATACGATTTCTTAGACTTGTTATAAATCAAATTAGGTTGCCTAGACCACCATTTGGTTGACCATGACACCATACATTTTACAATCATTTTAACCCATCCTTTAGTTTATATAATACCAAGTAGGACCATTTACTTTAGAACCATAATAAATATTGGTTGAGGTCTAATGAGAGCTACATCCTTGTTCCATATTCTTAGGCTTTAGAATTCTTTCTTATTGATATTCATGTTGTAGGTAACCCTATATTATAGCTACAAAATTCATTTAGTCCTTACCTAATCCATCCAAGTATCACAATCTCTATTTGATTAACCTTTTTCTAGTCAGATTATATTTAGAGAAGGAGGATAATTGTAGGTTAATTCTAGCCTATGCATATAAAGGAAACAACTAAGGTGCATATGACATATAATACACATCTTATATGAACACCCATTAGATAATATTATTTTTATAGTTAAAGGAATATAAACATAATGACCTATAATTACATTTGATGATAATGAAATTATGGAATATAAATCTAATTTAAATTAATTATTTATATGAGCCTACATTGATTCATAACCCATTCATAATATCATATTAGATAATGGTTTAATTTAAAACATTTGTATAATGAACCTTTTCCATATTTTTAGACACACACATGAGGATATGATGGAAATAACACATATAGTCAAAGGATTTGATATATATATATATATATATATATATATATATATATATATATATATATATATATATATATATATATAACACCTTGGGCCACATTATGTTAGCTTTTAAAATAGACCTCATAATAATTTCTATATTATTCCTAGTTTTATCAAGAAAATGGGTATTTGACATGTTATAATACCCTTAGATTCATAGGATTCATGCAGTAGCATCTTTAGTGAATATATGTGCCAAGTATATACATTGAAATAGATTCATAATAGTTTCAAGTATTGCATATGGGTATCCTATTTATCCAATGGAATTTTTATCCACCACCACCACCACCACCTATTTTCATGTTGAAATTCACACTATTAGATCCTAAGACATATTTCAAACAACACAATAGAAACACTCCTTGGTTGTGGGTGACCTATTATAGGAGTGAATTTATGGAGAAGGCCAAATCATTCTTAGACTAAAGTGAACCTAATTTAGGATCAGGTTGCATCCCTTAAACCTACAATAATAAATCCTAAAAGTGATGTGATGCACTAAGATTTCAGGATATCATCTATATAATTAAAATTTCATAATAGGACTGATAAAGACTGAAGTTCACTCTACATAATATCCAAATGAGGCTTCTCTTGCATTAGTGTTTCATATGAAGGTGGTGGTCTATGATATAACTATAGGGATAGATAAAAGGTCCCACATAAGACATAATTAGGTAGTTTACACAACCAATCACTTGCATAACTATTTTTAACACAACATATGACTTATAAAAGACATGCTTAATTATACCAAGGTGAAGGGAAATGGACATACACAAGGGATACAATTATCTACCATGAGTGTAGATCAATAAAACATAAGAATTCAAAAAATATATAACTTGGAGAAGGTTAAAAATTAGTATTTTATTAATCTAAAGGAATTAAATCTAGTATTACAAGTCTCCACAGATGTAGTGTTTTTCTATACCCAGTAGAGGGATTATAAAATAAGGCATTTGCAACACTTTTTATAAGAAATGAGATCTAAGAGAGAGGATAAAAACACTACCAAAATACATACATGTAATTTTTACATCATAAATTAGCCTATCCAAGAGAGAAAATAAGTGGAGATAAGAGTATTCACCACTCATCAACACACTAGGCCTGCCATTTTGATGGTCTCTCATGGAAGATGGGCATATGAGTAAAGAGGGATTCATTATGTTATTTTTGTCCTTTGTATCTTTGTGGATGATAAATTTGTTCATTCAAGGCTACTATAAAATATTTCATTGGTTGCCTTAATTGACCCCTCTCCACATGCATGTCAAGTCATATTGTATGGTTGACTTAGAAATAGGCCTCCTATGCCATTTGGAGCCTTGAGGGTTGAATTGTCATGATAGACACTTCATGGAGGGGTTACATAGCTCTAGGATTAATTTTAACATCTCATGTCTCCATTCACTCTCTTTAATATGACTCACATCATTTATTAGAATGAAGGAAGATTGACTTAGTCCTTAGAGGCCTATTCAACATGTCTTCGATGATTAATATTAGACTTGGAGCATATGTTAATAATCTATATCATTAAAATTCTTGTCTAAAAGGACTCCTTGAGAGGTATAAGAACATGTATCTTCATACTTCAAGCTAATTTTGTTTCATCTCCTACCTTGTAACCTTCATTGAAGCTCTATTTAGCCTCATCATCTACCATGAAAACCTATAATAAATATTGGAAACATTTTAGACTAATTATGAGATGATTTTTCATCATAAATCATGCCTATAATATTTGTATTTACACCTTCAAATTTCACTATCAATATAAATTCACTCCTTGTTTATCCATGAAACTAATGAGGTACGTCTATGGACCTGAGTTGTTTGATTTGAAGAGTCACATACAACCTCCTTGAGGTGTTTGATCTCCTAAAACATGGGTGAAATTTTATTCAAAGGGTATTGAGTCCATGAGATACACTGTAGATCTAGTTACACTTGAGTCACGCTTCAAGATCTTTTATTAACATAGCTTGGGCATAAATGGCAAAACCCATCAACATTGATAACTTGCTTATCACTACAACCCTATAACCTTATTAGCCATGTCTCTTCTCATACAAGACCATGTTTGGAATATACTTCAATACATTAGAAGCCCCACTATCAAGAAAATAACTATTGGAATGCCTTAGAAACCACTTCCATTTTGATCATCAAGGATCCTCCTTGAAATCTATAGCTCTTGAAACTTTCCTCAACTAACCTTACAATCTTGGCTACCAGGAAGGGTTTTAAGAATCCTATAGACACATATATTCATGTTTCTTGAGATATTAGAAGTTTATTACTTGGTATACATACTTTATGCTTAGGATTTTGTACATACTTTTAGGTTAACAATTTCATTTAGGAGGTCATGAAACCATAATATTATATCAATATTTTGAATACTTATAAGATGCCCTAAAACATTGATAAACCATTGAATTCTTATTCTGAATCCTGGATTTTCTACCAAAACTTCATTCTTATTACCTATAACACATATTGATATTTCATATAATCCTTATTTAGCATTAAATTTATGGGGTAGATCTATAATATTATGGAAGTGTTGAAGGTGATAAAACCTTAATGTTTTATCATCTCATGGGATTGAAACATGCTTGAGATGTTTAGAACTTTACAAGTTTCATCAAAAGACCTTGTTATGGGCCTATTTATGGTGCTTAAAAGAATAAAGACCCATACCTTTCCATTTATCATCATCATATAACCCTACATACCCCTATGTATACCTTGGAAAATAAATACAAACCTAGGTGGGGTGTTTATAAGTTTCAAAAACTTGTTTGACATTGAAAACATGCTTTGGTTGTCATGAAAACTTGAGATACATACTAAAGTCTAAAAAAATATTATTGATGCTTCTCATAGGCCTAAATGTCCTAATTAAAATATTTAATTCTTCATTTCATGCTATATACCCATAAAAATCCTCCAAAAATCCATGAGAGATCAAAAAACTCATATAACTCCTTGGTTTTCAAATTTGATATCATCGTTACTTTATTGAAGGGAAAAACACATTAAGAAGTTTTCAGGCAATGTTGCAAGCTCAACACCCGATAGATCCTTAATCTTGTAGCACATAAAAATGCATAGGCATGTGTTATTCTTGAAATATTTTATAAGGATTCTAACAAGTTTAAAATCTCTCATCTGTTCTGAAGACCATAAGGTGCTCTTTTTGAAGTTAAAAAACTTATTTGTTCATGTTTCTTACTTACCAATCCTACCATATCAATCCTCTTGGTTGGAACCTACATAGGTTTTATTCAATATTGAAACCCTATTAAAATTTGTAGTCTCTCACTATCAAATTTTTCATCCATACCTTTCTCTTTGATATCTTTCATTTTTAGGTCTATAGGTGAGTGAGGAAGAACCTTGAGGGCATTAATGTATTAATCATTTGAGAAATCTTCTACAGAACTTCTAACCTCTAAGTCTTCTTAAAACTTATTTTTTAACTTGTATTTGAGGGTTTTTAAGGGAAGGATAGTATTTTATAATTGTTTGATGTCCTTCTATTTAGGATAAAACATTTCAAAACTTGTTGAAACTCCATTCTTGTGTTTACAAGCTTGTAGAGGTTCTTTCAATCTTTAAACCTTGTTAAAATCTTAACCTTGACTCCCATGAACTAGTATATATGTTTATATGATATTGGATGCAAATGGGGAGTTTTTTAACTTTATTAAAGCCTTATTTTCAAGATAAAATATCTTGAAATATATTGATAACCTCACTCCTTTGTTAGCAGGACTATATAGGTCTTTGCCAAGTTTGAATCTCATTAAAACCCTAATCTTGGTCCTTATGGGTCTGTAACTTGTAAATTTTGGTTAGGTGATCATGGAGGAATTTTAAACCATTAGATGACTTGTAAACATCATGTATTTTTATTGAGTAGGATCTAAAATGCTAAAACATAATCCATGGTTTTGTAGGGTTTTGGCAGGGTTTAGGACTGCCTAGAGCATTTTTGATGGATATATGTTCTTTTAACTTATACATTTGGTTTTATGGATAATGATGATGAAAAATAGGACTAATAGTCTCCTTAATTACCCATTATCTTCTATATACTTAGATAATGCATACACACCATGAATCATGCCTTTATCGAGTTGCTTGCATGTTGTTTGAGATTCTTAATGATGATTCATAGCCCTGATTCCTTCTTTCTAATTCATAACACATTGATATTACCATTAATGAATTAATCCATGACCCAAATGTCTATATTGGTCCATGAAACTTTTTATAAAAGATGTCACATCTTAAAAAAATTCCTATAGGTGCCTATGAGTGAGGTTTTGGGTTGATTTTGTCCTATTTTGAGGAATATAACTTGTTTAGAAATCATTGTAGGCATGCTAAGGTTTGAGAATGATGAGGGGGAACTCCATTGACCTATTTTATGATTTTATACCACTATATAACTCTATAACTCTTGATAAAAACTCATAAAACATTATAATTTGTTATTAGCCTTCATGTTTAAGTGCTTAGTATGCCTTGATCTACATGTTAAAGCATTAAGGATGTATTGACACATCTATTATATGATTTAGGAAGGTGTTGAATCTTGGTTCTATGTATGAAACTTCACAAACCCTTTTAATCATGTGCCTTTAAGACAAAAACCTTCACCTTTCTCTAGACCTATAACTTGAAATCAAGGTTTGCAAACTCATTCATGGCATGTCTCTCTTTGATATGGTTTACACCTACTAATCCTTCCATTTATGAACCCCTTATTTCTTGGAAAACCTATATTTAAGAATATGATACCATAATCCATTGAATACCATGGTCTTTTCTTCCTTGGAACTATGAATAAACCTATAAAAGATGATAGAAATATCATACTTGAAGCTATATACCTTGATAACATCAAGAAATCTTAAATTTGTTGTCTTGACCTTGAGATATTATTTAGTAAAGATGAAAAAATAATCTTTGGAACCATGAATCTACCAATATCAATCTTGAAAGTGGAGTAATAATTTTGTGATGGTCAAGTGTACTTTCCTCACATTGGGGTGAATTGAATGCACTAAGGAGCAAAATGGAGGGAAATAAATGACTTTAATGGCTTTTTAATCATTTTTATGGATTGGAGAGTTCAAGAAAGGTCTTCAAACATTAATATGATTTTATTAAACTTTAAATAACATTTTAGCCTCTCTAAATGACTTAATAAGTGAACACGACCTATTTTATCCCTTAAATAAGGTCATGAATGATTTATTTATGACCTTATTCTTCATTGGGAAGTATCTAAGTAAACATCTAGAAGCTAATATGATGCTAAAAATTTTAGTTGATAATGAATCTTATGAGACACTAACCATGGAATGGACCTCAACAAGGTTGGTACCACATTATATAATGTGTTAAATGTATCCATACATTCAAAACTATGCAACTAGACCCTTTGTAATGCCAAACATTAATTTGAGATCTCATTTAGGGTGCTTGATAAAAATAATGAAGAAAATTCTTAAGAAGGTGGACAATTTATGGTCATCCCTATGATTATACCATAATGATCACCATGAAGGTGATATGGATCTCATAATCAACTAGCTTTTATAAAAATACCCATCTCTAAGTGTACACGTGTTTAAGGGACCAAGGGTTGCTAGAATAGCCAACATTCTGGCAACCTCCTAGGGGTGTTTACCTATATAAACACTTAGACTAGTTTCCTTAATAATTAATTAGGCATGGAGGCATTAAGACTATATATAACTAATTTTTAAAGGTATAATCATGGCTAAAACATGTTCGACCAGACTTGAAAGAGCTATAAATAACCCTTGAAATTAAAAAAAATTAATAACAAGAGAAATTGTGCTAATGTAGTCATATAAAATGTCCAAATTAGTAGTTTGAGTGTGGATTGTGACACCCCATCCATAGGTCACTTTTACATGCTCTTTTGAACCTTCTAGACACCATTTTGCTCATTACCAATCATCTAAAACCTTCTAAATTATCATTCCACCTTAACCAAGTAGTATTCCTTATGCCAAACCTATTCTCGCAGGTCATGAACCTATAGGATAGAAGTGCCCCATTTGGAATATAGCACCCAACAAAGAAGTGTCTCATTTTTGGTGGTCTTATTCATTTGCACTTTTAGCCCCAATAGTCATTTCATCTAGTCATTATCGTTAATTAGGTCAGCCTAGTGTGAATACATCTTACCATGACCAATTATTCCCCATAAAATCCTAGTCAAAGATCATTTACAAAGAAGGTGACCAAACTTACAAAGAAAGAAAGAATAAAAATAAATCACTTAGATAAAATTCCCTATTCTTTACACATACTCACCCAACATAGTTGTAAATGTATTCAAATCCTCATACTAGTCCCTAGCCACCTCAAACACTATCAAATTAACATTTTCATCCACATCAAACTATTTCACAAAGCATATTAGGTGGGAGAAATACATATGGATTGATCCTTCTTCAAAGTATTGGTATGTAGGTAACATTCCCACACAAGGGGTGTGGATTACACATTCAATACATGTTACACACTAACCACCCTCTTTCTCAAGTGACTCAAATATTGTTTTATCAAGCATGATGGAGGGTTAGGGTTTGAAGACAAAACCAGATCCACAACAAGTTTCATCGAGAACTGATGCTAATTTTTTCATAGGCACACTCACATAGGCATAACACAACTACCCATAAATTTTTAGGTCTTTGTGATCAGTTTGGATAATAGTAGTAGGAATAGACAACAACGTCAAACACCAAAGCATCCACTTTTTAGTGCTCCTATCCTTTTATTAAACAAAATCCAAATTTAGGTTTATGTCACTTTTTCAATCTTGCATATACATTCTCAAAATTTATATCTTCTATCTCAATTTGTTTCCTAGCTAAGTTATATTTCTTCCTATTTATTGCTATTTTTATAAAGGTCAAAAAGATAAACAATAACATGAATCAAGACTATATTTAATATTATATTTTTTAGTAATTTATTAATCCTAAATATAGTCTTGATTCCATCCTAAAGATAAAGGACTTGATAGATGGAAACCTTATTGATCTATGTATTCTAGTTGAGCCTCCTCAGACAAAGTAAACATAGGATAAGGCTCTAAAAATGTTCTCAAATCCTTTCCCATAACATTCCAAATAGGAAATAGGGGGCACATCAAGTGTTCACCATGAATATAATGCACACCTCCACTAGTTACATTCCTAACACCTTCAATTGAGTCACATCCTTTGGGTAACATGATTGGTGTGTATAATTTCATAGTTCTAGATATACATTTGATCTCCTTATTAGAGTAATAGATAGTTGAGGATGATTCAGTTTACTATGCACTCTTTGTCAGAGCCTACATTATTCACCATCCCATTCATAGTGTTCTTATAGATAATGGATCTAGTGTGAACATGTGCACTATGAAATTACTTCATCATTTGGGATATTCATAATAGGATATCACCCAATATACATAGTTATTAGTGGATTTAGTGGACACATAAAATTCATTGGGTGAAATTGTACTTCCTTTATGCGTTGGTCTACCACATTTCACCACACCATTACTATTATTCCTAGTGAGGGAGTATTTGGCATGTTACTTGGTTGACCATGGATCTAGAAACTTTATGCAATACCTTATATAGTTTATATATGTGTGAAATACATTCATGATAATTAGGTTTTTATAGTTGGTGAAGTTCTGTATGAGTTACCACTCCCTACTTTAGATCCATCTCCTACTCTGTAGTCACTAGTTTTAGCTCCTTCAATAGTTATAGTTCTTCCTCCAATTAAGGTTTAGACATAATAAAGGACTCCCTCACCAACATATAGAGTGTATACACTTCCACAGAGGCATCTCTTAGAGATATCACTACATCAATGATAGTTTTAGGACTCTAGATAGTTTCTAGCTACAATATTCACACCCAAGGTAGTATCATTAAGGTCTAATGCCTCTACACATATAGTACATTTTTAGAGAGCTTATTATACTACTTTATGGTTCCCTAAGAGCTCCATAGTTGAATCCACTTCTTATAGTTATAGGGGGACCCCACAGTCAGTTTCCACTATATAAATTTTTGAGCACTTATAGTATACATAGTATCAGAGTTATAATCTCAGCCCTTCCATCATGTTTCATGATCATGCATGATCCCTATCCTTGATATAGGACACCAAGATAGGGATTTTCTTATGACACTCATCATTTATTATTATTATTTTTTCTCAATCTTTATTGTACATAGTTTCTTTCTGCTTACTTGTACATAAAAGTTTAGCTTACTTATACATAGTTCATTTTCAATTTTTTGTACATAGTTTCCTTATGATTACTTGTACATATAATATTTCAAAATTCCAAAAAGAACATAATATTTTAGAATACAAAAACATTCAAATAACTCAAAACACTAAAAAAAAATTCAACTATATGCATTATCTATGCTTTACATTTCTACTACCATGTTAGACCTAAATTTTGTTGTTCTATACTATTATTTGATGACTTATATACATTAACATGCTTCACTTGATCTTATTTGAGTATGTGAAGTGACACATAGATCCTTGATTGCTTCAATTTATCCATTGAGGGGTCATTTTACTTCTACAATCGAGACATACATCAACATATCTACCCACTAGGTGTATCTTCTACATGACTACACCATCGAGGTTATGCCATTCCTACACCAGACACTCTACTTATCATGTTGATGTACATTATTTACTAAATTGTATAGATTATTCTATTTAAACTCACTAGTATATAGCACTTGGGTATTTATTGGCATCTACATAGTCTTGTACTACATGTTTTTCATACTTGTACTTCTTGCTTTCATTAGTTAGATGCAATAGTATTTATAGTATTTACATGCCTTACTTTATTTCTTTGAGTAGCTAAATGTGATTGCATTTGTTAGTTCCTATTTTTTTACTTGTGTGTGCCTTAGGAAATTTTCTAATGTCTTTTTCTTGTACTCTTATATGTGCTTTTGGACCTCATGCTAATTTCACTTATTTGCAATTATATGTGTATATGTGAATTTGAATATGATTTGTATGTTTGGTTTTCATAGTTTGAGTGACACGTGCCCGTGTCCCTTTTTTTATTGGTCCCTTGGCCTCTTTTATATGCTTCATATTTCTTATCTTGCATGGTTGTTTGCTTGTTTGCCTCTCAATTGTTTGCAATGCCATGATCCACATCATCCATCATCTTCCCTTTTGAGATGCCATGATGGAAATCATGTTCCATCCCTCCTTGAATACTAACCAAATTTATATTTTTAGTTTAGTATACTACACATGCTATTACAATGTTAAATCTATCTAGGCATACCCCTGTTAATCTAACAATCTCCAATACAAACTATGCTATATCTTGAGGCATCTTTTGGATTATCATTGCTATATCATGTATTTCATAACATAACAAATTTATAGGTCTTTTTATTTCGAGGTCAGTCATTGTAGGGTCTTCATTCCTATTGTTAGAAGAGTGGACAACAGAAAAGGGTTTTGTCATAAATATTAGAGCCCTTTACTAGTCAAAAATTAGTTTTCAAAACACTCAAAAGAACAATCATAATTCAAAACACATAGAATAGACTAGAAAAATAGTGATGAACACATAATAGCCATCAAAAAAAGTAAAGGACAAGAGAACCCCATTAGGATTACAATTCCATACAATAAATTAAGGTCAGGGTAATTACATATTTTTCAAAAATAAATAGAAAGGTAAGGTCAATTATAGTTTTGTCAGCTACAATTCAATTCAGATTGGGCAATTTAGTTTAGTTCATATAAGCCTAGTTCTTAGTTTTAGAGTGGCTTTCATATAAACCTAATATCCACCTTTTAGAGTGGTTAATATTGGCCTAGTTCTTAGTACACATCCAATTATCCATGCCACATTGATAAACTATAGAGCATTGATGGGTTCATGATCCATTTCATATGACACACATTCATACTGGTATGAATTCATAGTTCACACTTAGTGGGAAATAATGGAGCCAAAAGACTAGATAGACTTTGTATTCTTGAGCCACCTACTTAGATGGATTGGACACATAGTTGAAACATGGATTAACACACACATGATCACATAGCTTCACTAGATAGTAGGCAATGATAGAGTTAAAGGGCCAAACTATTTATTCTTGAGCCACCCTTAGGGAATTGAGTACTCAGCTCTATTTATGATATTAATCTTGGTACAATGCATACCCAACATCACTCAACACCACACAACATCACAAATTTTTTTATATTGGTTCACGTACCTAGTGAGGTTATTCATTCCTTTCTCTTCCTCTCTCTTTTACCCAACCTTAGTACATTCTTACTTTAGACATAGCATGTCTAGTAAGAACTGATCTAATCCTTATTATCTCTTACAAATTTATGTTTCATGTTGTACTCTCTCTATGCACACTTAGCATTACACATCTTCATGGGATTCACCCTTGTAGGTAAGTTTAGGTATGCATTCTATTTTTCTTTTATCTTAGTATTTGGCTTTGTTGCATCACTAGAATAAAGGGAAGGGGGAAATGTAATCATATAAAATGTTCAAATTGGTAGTTTGAGTGTGGTTTGTGACACCCCATACATAGGTCCTTTTTACATGCTCTTACAACCTTTATAGACACCTTTTTTCTCATTACAACTCATCTAAAACCTTCTAAACTATCATTTCACCTCAGGTAGGTTGTATTCATTATGTCAAACATATTCCACTAGGTCCCAAGACTATAGGATAGGATCACCCCATTTGGACTATAGTGCCCAATAGATAAGAGTCCCATTTTTAGTGATCCTATCCATTTTCACGTTGATCCCCAATGGTCATTTTCATCTGGTCCTTATCCTTAATTAGGATGGCCTAGTGTGAATAAATCTAACCCATGACCAATTATTCCCTACAAAATCCCATTCAAAGCTCATTTACAAATGAGGTGACCAAAATTACACATCCAACAAGAATACAAACAAAAAACTAAGGCAAACTTCCCTATTCTTTGTACACAGTTACCTAACATAGCTAAAAATGTATTTAAATCCTCATACTAGTCCCTAGCCACCTCAAACACTATCAAATTAGAATTTGAATCTACATCACAATATTTCATAAATCACATTCGGTGGGAGAACTACATATGGCTTGATCCCTCTTCAGAGTATTTATATGTAGGTAGCATGCCCACACAAGGGTTGTGGATTACATGTTCAATACATCTTACACACTAACCCCCCCCCCCCCCCCCCCCCCCCCCACCTCTTTCTCAAGTGACTCAAATATAATTTTATCAAGCATGATGGAGAGTTAGGGTTTGAAGACAAAATTAGATCCACATCAAGTTCTATCAATAACCAACACTTGATTTTTCATAGGCATGCTCACATAGACACACCATAACTACCCAAAAAGTTTTAAGTCTCTATGATTAGTTTGGATAATAGAAACATGAATGGATAACAACACTAAAAATCAAAGTGTCCACTTTTTGGTGTTCCTATTCTTTCATTGAATGAAATCATGATTCAAGTTTACGACACCTTCCTAGTCCTACAAAGCCATTTTCAACATTTATATCAGTTGTCTCAGTCTATCTTCAAGCTAAGTTATATTTCTTCCTATTTATTGATATTTTTAAAAAGGTGAAAAAGAAAAACAATTACACAAATTAGGATTGTATTTATTGCTATATTTTTTTATTGATTTATTAATCTAGACCTTTAACTAAAATAGGATAAAACTCCATTATTCCTAATTAAGTTAAATCATCTAATAACACTTATGGGAAAAAGTATAACTAGGAAACCTAGCAACAATGTGTAACAATACTTGGAAGAATGATAAAAATAACCTACTACATACAAAGGCTTTGAAAGTGACTGATTGAACCTAGATAAAATAAAAAACCCCAAAAATCCTTTCTACTCCATACAATTATGACATCATATGGTTGATAGGAGTGTTTGAAATCTTATTTTTTAGACTAGCCTTTTGACATATCAAGTCTTGAGAATGGTTTCTTGGCAATGAATATTAGGCCATTCTCTTCTTCTTTAACCATTAATCCCACTTTCTTTCTCTCCAACTTCTCAACTAGGTCAATAACACTTTTTAAGTTGAAAAAGCTTGTTGGTAACTCAATAACATTCAATGGCAAATTTTCATCATCTTATATATTTGGAAACTTTCTCTGATATTTGAAAAAAAACATTAGTCTCCTCTTGCACAATGGGATGAGAAATTTGGAAGTCATTATAAGGACTAGGCCAACTTAGTTTCTTGCTTGGGATAGCTAATATTACCTTTGATTTGATAATTTGACATTAATCTTGTATGAGATCTTTAGGTCTATCAAATTGATGGATGATTATTTCAAGTCCATCAAAATCTTCATGATGTTATTTAGGTTCCATTGACTCAATAATAGATTTAAATTATTTAAGGAGATCAAAACACCATTACCATGCTTCACTAGGATCTTTTTGAGGCTATAGAATACTAGGTAGAATGGTGTTCTTGGGCTTGTCAAACAGATCTTCCCTTGCTGCAACCACATTATTGTCTCCATCTTGCCTAGTGATAACTTCAAATTCATTAGTGAGATCAAATCACTTCTACCACACTTAATCAATGTCTTCTTTTGGCTTTAGAAGAGTTGTTATGAAGGATCCTTATTCATGTTTATAATATGATCTTAAGTCTACATCTTCCTTATAATCACATCGATCAAATTCATAAGAACCTTTAGCCCACTCATCAAAAGAATAATCATGAACTTTTTATACCAGTGTACTATCCCCATGATGAGTATCTTCTTCCTGATGTAAGATGTAAGTGCCTAAACCAATTTTTTCAATGACCTTATGGGGATCATATTCATGATTTTTAGTTCCCCATTCATCAATTAAAAGATCAGAGATGCCTTCAAAAGGTGTAGTTGGTTCATGATCTAGGATATACTCTTTGTTTTAACCTTTTAGGGTTTTATAATGTAAATCCTAAGATAGATTAAAGGGATGGGTATATTGCTAATCTATAATGAAATTGGAATTTATTGATTCTACAAAACTTTTTAAAAATAGTAAATACAAGGTGAAGGAGAATGTTTTAGATATACATAGAGTTTCTCATAAATCTAAGTACTAGAGATGGCTAAGTAGACATATAGGAATATTTTGTCTATTCACTATTTTTTGAGATCTATATCAAGATAGTATTTTCCCCTTTAGGAAATTAGTGTTATGTGGTACTAATGTCCAATTATGATGCTAGTGTCATTCTTGTGGTGACTTTTTTTGACGTTCAAGAAAGATATGAGAGTTATTGATAGTATTATATGTGATTTTATATTTTGTGAGAGGGTTTAAGAGTTATCAATGATAGCATGGTGATTTCATAGAGGTGTTCTAGTGAGTGGATGAAGTGCCTTGATAGTTTACATGACAATAATCTTGTCCTAGTATGTTTGATGTATGATTTCTTTATCTTATATGTTTGTATGGTTAGATATGTTTAAGGATGATTATAGAGTATTGGGTTGTGAAAATTTTCCCTAAAATGTTTTATAATATTTGAGTGCTTTTTTTCAAAAGTGGAATTCATCTAGTTTCCCATACTTTTCATTTAGATATTTTGAGTCTAGTGGTAGAATATTTGAGTAGGTATTTTGATGACATCACAATTACCATGTGAGAATGAGTCAAGGGGAGTTTTAGATTAAGGTAGAAGTAGGTTTTGAAGGGACCCAAAAACCCTTTAACAGAAATGAAAAAGATAAAGCATTTACATCCATCAGGAAAATCATTCCTAAAACCTACTGAAGAGCATCATCAAAATCAGGTTTTACATGGACATGAAACAACAAATATAAACCAATAAAAGTACCCAAGTTTTATAGAGACCTGGAAACTCAAAAAATGTTTAATACTAAGAACCAATAAACTGGATCAAAAATAAGAACTAGTTACAACATCTAGAAATAAGGACCTGAACAGGAACAAAATCAACAAAGAAGACCCTAGTCTTCTATTGTAATTCCATGATCATCTTAACAGCCTCCTTCCCAATCGTATCAGTATCCTGGATAGAGTTAGCAGCTGATGTAGCAGTATCTTGCAAGGCTTTCTTCCTCGAACTCTGCCTAGTCCTCTTACATGGACCCTCTAAGGATATTATTTATTCATTTGCTCTTTTTCCAAGGCTAGCTACAGTAGCACAGATGTTTGATGTTACCTGCTCCATCTTTGTTTTACTTTCCTTGATAAGCATTCTAAGATTATGCTCATAATCTTTAAGTTTATTTGGGATATCTCTCAAATGCACCTCCAAATGGTTGATTTTGGTCTGATCAACATCCTGATGGTTTGATCAACATCATGAGTCAAGGGGAGTTATTCATATGGTTGTGATCACATTATTACCTAGTTTATTTGTTATAAATTTCAGATCATAAACCAAATCACATCAAAATATATACAAGGGCAAAGTTGGGCTCCTAGGAAGTTTGATAGTATTTTCCCATACTTAGACAAATTTATAATGAGGTAAAAAGAGATAAATAACAAATTTGATGGTGGAATATATCTCATGTGTTTATTTTTAAGGAGAAGTTAATCATATTGTTTTGTTTAGTTTATGTCTATTTTTTATGTGTCAAATTTTAGGTCATGCAATATAGTACAACAAAATATATGCATGTGCAAAGTTGGGATCCAAGGCATTTTGATAGTGTTTTATATGTTCAAATTAAGTAAATTAATAAGTTTTTTGACACCATATCTCATAGGTGTGAAGGGTTTAGGAATATCTTGATATATGGATAGAATCCTCTATGTAAGAGGATTTTATATGCTAAATTTTAGATCATGAGACTAAGTACAATAAAATTTATGCAAGAGAAATTTTTTCCTCATAGGCAAGTTATAATCATAATTATCTCTATGATAGAAGATTTTAAGAAGGAATTTCAATGGCGATATATCTTACGTGTGTGAGGGTTCTAGGAGAAATTTGTCACATGGTTGGATTCTCCTATGTGAGGAGATCTTATGGTCCAAATTTGAGATCATGCAAGTGAAAAAGGCAAAAGATATGATTGTGAAAATTTGGCATT
Source organism: Torreya grandis (assembly GCA_037957365.1). NCBI lineage: Eukaryota > Viridiplantae > Streptophyta > Pinopsida > Cupressales > Taxaceae > Torreya > Torreya grandis. The sequence goes on along the minus strand of JARHVA010001526.1, from coordinate 1,209,253 downwards.
ATAGGTAGATAAGTAAGGTTACCATTGTAATTTTTTGATATGTTAAACTTTGAGAAACATCAATGGTGCATGTTGATCCAAGAAGTTAGGAAGCAACGAGATGGTTCCAAGTGTTTGATGTTTAATGATGATTAGAGATAAAGACTGGGCATATTTCAAGGATCAGTGGTGAGTTGGTGAGAGATAAATGGTGCATACTAAATTCAAGAGGTCAAAGTGATAGTTTTCTAGCATTTATAAAGTGAGGATAATCTCAAAGAGATCAATGGAGCATGTTTAGTCAAAGTTTTTAGATTACATGAGATAAGGTCAAAGTGATTGAGGTTTAACATTTGAAAATTAGTACCTATGAATTAAATTTTAAACAAGATAAATGGTGCATAATTGATCTGAGCTGAGAGGACATGAGATGCGAGCATAATATTCAAATTCTAAATGTGACCATTTGCATTTGAATATTTGAATTTAAAAAGTAAAAACTAGCCTATGATTTTTGGACCATATCTTTTTTACCAAGGATGAATTTTCTCATGCTATAAAAATAAAACATGAATATTACTCCATGGTGCATCTAATGAACCTAATTTGAATATTTTAAAGTGTGTATAATCAAATATATTAATGTTCAAAGTTGACTATGTGTTTGTGCTTGTTCTGTAAGTGACCTGAGAAGAGTAATTGAGATTATGTAGATATTATTTTGATGTATCTTAATGAATTGGATATTGGATAGTGTTTTAGAATCCATGGGGACAATCTATGTGCATTATGAAGGTTTATAAGTGACTGTGTGTTTGTTCATAATAACTGTGTGCATAAAATGTTGTTTGAGTAAATTATGTTTTAGCTAAAGAGTGTTTTGGTGACTGTGAGCACTTGAGTATGTCTAAGGAGACATAATTAGTGGACCCATGAATTTATAAGTGGTCTTATGTTCTTGTTTTATTTTTTGATGTTCTAAATGGGTGAATAGGTCTCCATTTTACCTATAAGAGATACAAGGGCCTTATTAAAAGGTGTAGCTACTTAAGGGTGACCCATAGATGTTATGGATGACCTATGAATATTTTTTTGAGTTGTGTATTGATGAGATAGATGCCTTAAGGGTTAAGGTATTCCTAATGGCTGAAACATATGGTGTTGATCATAAATGCTCTATAAATAGTGAAATCAAAGATGGTGATTTTTATACTTGTGAGTGAGAGACTTATGAGAGATTTGAGAGAGATTATGTGTGGATTATGGAGAAAACTAGGGGTAGAGTGCCTTGTGGATGAGTTGAAGATTAGAATATATTGAAGATTATTTGTATGAATTTATGGTCATAATTCTATTTGTATAATAATGCTTTTGTTATTTGAGTATGATAAAAGGTGAAGAGTGATAATTAGAGGTCCATCATCAGATGTTGAAGACATAAGTGAAAAGGTAGATGTGTTTATATTTTTTGTTATGGAAGATTAGTATCTAAGGTGGTTACATCCTCCTTGCAAGGTAAAACTTGCTAAAAGTCTAGTTGTTATTGTAGATCAGCTAGACATGTGTGGTAGCTCCTTGTGGGATTACAGTCTCACAAAAATCAATAATCATAGTTCCTTGATAATTTGTAATGGTATAAATTGGTTATTGTTATTATAGGTCTATATTCAAATTACAAGTTCTAGTGGGTTTTATTCCACAAGAGATTTTCCCACATATGTCATGTGTTATGTGATTAATCTTGTGTTATCTCTCTTGATCATTGTTATGAATGATGTATATGTTTTATGAATGCTTGTGGTAACTGATTACGTGTTTGTAAAGATCAGAATTGAAGTTGGATTATTTGGGCTTACTAATTCACCCCCTCTCAAAGATTATACCTCTAACAATTGGTATCAAAGTAGGTCCTTTGGCAAAGTCTTACCAACTTGAAGGTGATCCAAGGTATAATATGGGTAGTCATAAAGGAGTTTTCTCTTCTAAGAAAGCACTAATGTTCAGTGGATCCAATTATGCTTTTTGGAGTGTAAGGATGATGACATATATTATGTCCCTAGGGTTTGATGTATTGTAATCTATTTTGGATGGATATGTTACTCCTACTACTCCTCCATTTATTTCTATAGATAAGAAGCTATTTAAGAATAATTCTAAGGAAATGAATGCTATCACATGTGGTCTTTCAAAGATCAAATACACCAAGGTAATCCATTATAAATTTGATAAATAGATATGGGATAAAATGTAGATCATTTTTGAAGGAGATTTAAAGGACAAGCTTGCTAAGTTATAGACTCACATAAGGAAATTTTAAAGTCTCAAGATGAAGGAAAAATATTGTGTAGTGTCATTTCTACAAAGAGTTGATGAGACTATGAACATCATCAAAGTTCTTGGAGAGACTCCTGAAGAGGTTATAGTAGTACAAAATGTATTAAGGTCTCTATTTCTCAAGTTTGATCCAAATGTATCTACTATAGAATAAAGTAATTATCTTACTCAATTTAAGATGGATCAATTGCATGGCAGCCTTACTACCTATAAGATGAGAGTAAATGAAGACATACCACCAAAAAAAGAAACAAAATTCAAGACAAAGATGAATCCTAAGAAGAAGTTCCAATGTAATAAATCTAAAGAGGATGACATATAATATATTGATTATGATGAACTATTTGCTTTGATTAGTATTAAATTGAACATAGGCTTAGTGAAGTATAAGGGTAAACTGCCCTTTAGATGTTTTAATTGTGGAGAAATATGACATTTTGTTCATCATTTCCCTCATAAGCATGAAAATATTGACGGTTAAGGTTAAGATTAAAATAAGAAGACATAAAAAAGGAAAGGATTTAAAAATTATAACAATAAGAAGAATTACTTCAAGAACAAGAAAAGTTTCTACACCAAAGAAGATTGTAGTTCATTAGATGAGACTGAAGATAGTAACTCAGAATATGATCATGAAGATGATGGTCCTATTAAAGATGAATCCATATTCATGGCTAGGGAAGGAAATTGATCACATCAAAAGGAGTCTACTTAGAGTGATTTAGATGATGATAAAGATGAGGTGCACTATGAGAATTTATTTATTAATTCTATTGAAGAATTGAAGATTAAGAAAAAGATCAATAAGAAGATGAAATCTAAACCTTAAGGACTATGAGGAGAAATTTAGTGTATTTGAGCAAAGATTGGTTGAAGAATATATAAAGAATGAAGGTTCTATCATGTTTCTTAATTATAAGTTAGAATATGTGTCTTCAATTCTAAGAGCCAAAGAAAGAGAATGCTCAAGGTATGCTTCTAAAATTATGTCTTTAAAAGATGAGTTAGAGAGATAATCTAGTAAGGTGAATATTGTAGACATAAAAAATATACACACCATAATTTCAAATGTCAAAATTCCCCTGGATCACCTTAGGAACCCCTTGGGACCAATCTGACCCATCAACCCCTAACCAAGCCTAACCAAATTTAGTTTAAACAACTGGCTTAACCTACCCATTTACCCACTCTTTGCCTTAACCCTTGACCATTGATAGTTAGGATGACTGTTGATATTCACCTTAATCATTAATGATCAGGGTGTACCTCCTCAACCAATAACATGCAAACCATCTACTTTTCTTTTCTAAAAATAACTTGTCTAAATCCATGTGCAAGCCATTGCATGCATGAGTTATAATTAGACAACTTAGTTAGCATATTATTGAAACTTTCTTACCTTGCCTATAAGAAGAGAAGAGTAGGGAGGTGAAATTATTTTGCAAGTGTTATCAAGATATTATGCATCCATAGTTCACATTTTATAGGTTAATCATCATCAACAATATAATGATCCAACAATCAAATTAGAGAGCCAACTTTCCACTGCTACTCTACCAAAGCATCAAGTACTATTATTCTACTAGAATCACATCAAACTCCACCCACAAGACAACCACCTCAAGCACCCACTCGGTCATCCTTATTCAAGATAAGTATTTATTTCCTAGTATTCAATTAGTCTATTTGCCTTTCACACTTAGCCCAACACTAGTCCATCTCTTAGAATCCAACTTTTTGATCTCATCAATCTAACTATTTACCAACCCAAACCTACACATATTAATCATAAATAGTTACCTTAACTTCTGATGGTCTACCCAACTACTGATAGTCAGCTTGACCACCAATGGTCACCTTAACCACTAACAGTCATCCCAACCATTGATAGTCACTATGGAAAGAAATTCTAGAAAGATATTTCCACCTAGCTACCCTCAACCAAATCTAATTTTCTATGTCCCTACCTATTTACAGACCCCTACCTAATTTTTTGAAAAAGACCTAAGACAATTAGCACTAGTGTTGATCTACTTATTTATATATTAGTAATTTATAGTCTATTTCTTTAGAAAATCATTTATTATGTTCAATTTTAGTACCTTTTGATTATTGATGCAAGTATTTTCTATTCTTTTTTTAAACTTAATTGTTTAAAATGGATTGATAGCCCCCAATGAATCTCCTACTTCCAAGATCTAGCCAGTGCTAGGTAATCCACTTAGTTATCTATCTAACTAACCATTTGATTTAGTGTTATCTTATTTGCAGGTCATCCTCCCAAGCCAAAGAGGAGTTATTCACAATCACATAATCTAACATGTGCACAATCAATTAAGTTTTTCAACCATACCTATATTTAGATTATTCTTCTTCCCTTTTTAAAATATAAGATGAAATTCATTAAAACATTTTGACATGCACAGTGGGACCTTGAGTCTTTATTTTGGGTTTCTTTTCTTTGCATCTATATGTTATTCTCTCTATCTATGCTCATTAATGAAACTGAAATTTCTTTTGGGTTTAAAATCAAGTGCATACATTGATTGCTTGTAAGTTTAGCTCACATATATTAACTTAAAGGAAAGTTATTCTATCATAGCATCACTTTTGTTGCACACACTAAACCAAACCACCTTCATAAATTAAGCATCAAATTTTTTGAGATAAGGACCAACTAGGATTTCATCACCTATTGGTCACCTTACCCTTTCCTGACAATCCTACTTGGAAGTCATTACCAAGGGGTGGACCAACTCAACTCTCTGGTTGATTATAAACTCTAAAAATTGGTTTATATTGGATAATCACTCAATACCCTTATCAGTGTGGTGTGTAAAGTGAGGGGGTAGGCCCCAATACCAAGCCACATATTTATTTCCTATACAAATTCCTTTTTGAGTGCCTAAACAACTTGAAACTAACCATAGACTTCTTTTCTAGTACCTTTTCTATAAGCCAAATTTCAGTCACACAAATTACTTAAAGCATAATCCAAAAGAGAGAATAAAAAGAAACTTTAGGACCTAACATGATTTTTAGAGTGTGATTGATTTTCTTGATCATTTCTTGTCTTATCTCTATTTGAGTGGTGAGATTGTATGTGCATTCTCTCCCCATTACCTTGGATGGTTCTAACTCATAAGTAGTTAAATAATCTAGTAGAGAAAAACCCATCACTAAACCAATCAACCTATTCTACCTCCTCACCTATGGACTACATCTCTAAACTATCAGACTCTTCATACCCTTTGAGAAGTCCTCACTTCCCATGAGAATTTCCCCAAGGAGATGTGAACTTTTCCACCTTTTTAGATAAAAATCTTGTGGCCCTTCATCACTACCTCAACACTCTGTCTCACCATACCCCTAGTTTAGTTCTAACCCTTTGAGTCCATCAAGAGAGTGGTGCTCCAACAACTTCACCAAAACCTAGTGAAGATGAGCTTATATGAGATGATTACTAATTCACCTCATTATCTCCAAGAAATTATAAAGGAAGTACAATCAATAGAGGTCTAGCCTGAAGACCTTCAACCTTTGGAAACCTTTATCGATGCTCTCCAAATTTCCAACCTTTTCACCTTCAAGGATTTGGAAATACCTTTTATCTATCTTAACTACCCAAATCCCCCTCTCTTTATTACTACGTAAATCAACCAAACCTACATCAAATGAGTCATGATAGATGGGGGAGTTAGTATTAATGTCATCTCTTCCCATGCCTATAACCAACTTAACCTTCTAAACAATGTCATATTTTAAACCTTAGTCATCCTCTAATACTTTAATGATGTCATGACCACTACCCTAGGAACTATTTGCTTTCATATCGATGTAGGACCTTGCATGCTCCCTAATAGAAGGAAAATTCCAATACAATGTTTTGCTTGGATGACCTTGGATTCAATCCATGGGTTACATCTCCTCTAACCTTCATTTTTGCATCAAATTTAAGCATAAAGGCTAGATCATCACCATCCAAGTTAACCTAAGTCCATTCTTGACATGCAATATGACCTACCAACCCAATGCCATCCTCCTACCTCCATCTAATGCACCCTCCTTAACCAAAGACAAGCCCTTTACTATGAAAGAGGAAGTCCTACCTTCCTCTATCCATGAGGCATTGACTAGATCATCCATCCCCTCTAATCAAATTCCCACCTCAGACCCTTTAGAATAAACATTTCACCACCTTTCACTAGGGGAATATCACCTTTTAGTCCTTGACACCTTTCCTACTCCTCATGAGTATGGGAAACTTACTAACCACCTAAGATATGACCCAAATGTCAGATCTATTATTCCTTTTGGACCTCCCCACTATCAAACCTATTTCAACTATGGGGGACTCGATAAACCCATTAGTGATTACACCATCTGTCTTTCACCTCGACCATTTACCATTAGTTTCTCTTACCTAGATAAACTAATCTTTGCCAAGACATACCTACATAGGTGTGCTTGGAAAGGCTTTGGTCTTGGATGATATGAGAATAACCCACATGATTTGATTTCCATTAAAACTAGAAAACCTCATGAGAAACATGGCCTTGATTTCATTTTACCCAACAAGAAGTAAACCAAACCACCTACTGTTTCTAATGCAAAATTGCTTTCTACATTCAAAGAAGAAATAAGAAACTGAAAGATGGTTAAGGCTAGAAGTACCTGATACAGTCATGCGCACCGAAATCAGACGTTGAAAGATTCTCCTCTTTTGCTGTGGAGGAATGACACCTGCGAAGAAAAGGCTAAACACGGAAAAACGTTAATAAGAGATATGGTGGGTTGTCAGGCGAACGCCCAATCCCGGAAGTACGAAGACTCCCTAGAAGGATATCAACCCACTGATAAAAAAGAGTAGAAAATTGGACGAAAGTAGATGATAATGACAGAAATAAATGACATAAAATAAAAGGCATACCTGATATGCGGCACTGTTCTGCACAGTCGCCGGCGTCGGTCTCTGTGGTGCCGGCGTCGGTTAGGGAAGGTGCCGACGTCGGTTAATTTGCCGTCGTCAGTCGGGGTAGTGACCGGCGTCGGTAGGGGCAGGTTCTGGGAAACGGTTCGGGACAGGTTCTGAGAGAGTTGGGACAGGTTCAGGGAGAGTCTGGGGGGTTTGAACAGAGTCGGGATAGGTCTGAACAGTCGGGACAGGGTCTGATATGATCAGGGTAGGGTTTGATAAGGACAGGGACGAGGTTGGGACGAGGTCGGAACAGAGTCTGGGGGTTTGAGGACAGAGGCAAGAATAATAGAATAAACAATAACTAAGAAAGAAAATGAAATAAACAGAATAAAGACTTACCTGGTAGAAGAACCGATGAAAGCCATGGTGTGCAGATTAGTTGATGTCATAGTGTCGATGATTGCTCAGAGTTCGCAGGTTCGTGGAGGAATTCGCAGGTTGGTTGCTCAGCGTTCGGTTGATCAGCGTTCGGGGATCCGGTTCGAATGGCTGGCGGAGGTTGATGAAGGCGGGGGACGGGGACGGTTCCAGAAACCGTTCGTCAACCGTTTCGGGAAACCGAATGGTAACTGATAACGGACAAGGGGAAGGTGACCGACGTCGGCAGGATTGCCGACGTCGGCCGATAGGTGACCGACGTCGGCGACATCGGTCGGGTAAAGACCGTCGTCGGCAGATGCATAATGGGGATAGAGTCTACCTTTCGCTCTGTGCTCCTCTTTACATGCTGCCAGGGTCAATGCTGGTGAAACAAGTGATCGGCAAGGGTTCAATAGGCGAAGAAGAAAGAAGACGAGGAATGACCAGGGGAGTCGACACAATTTCGGTGTCTACATTTGCCCCTTTTTGTCTTGTTGGTTGTTCTGGACGAACTGCAAGACAAAAATAGGAGTGAGTGCCCCAGGCGAGGGATAGGGTTGATTTCGTCTTGTTGGTTGTTCGAATGAACTGCAAGACAAAAATAGGAAGCGAAATGCCCCAATTAAGGATGAGGTATTCCCCCTCAAAGCAGGAGTCGAGGAAAGGGAACCGGGAATCGGGTGATGATTTGATAAAGAGTGGATGAAAAAAGGGGTGAGGGTAAACGCTACAAAAGTCGTGATTGCGCGTATACCACTACACGAGATGGTCAGGCCAAAGTGTCGCAGGTCAAGGGTCGAGGAGTGCCAAAATTGAAGTAATCGGGCCCCAGCATTTAGTCGTCTGCTGATCAGGTCACTCAATCGAAGCTGAAGCTCCAAATGGTTCGTCGCGTTCCAGGTATCCCGGGCTCAGGAAGTGCTCCTAGAAACGCAAAAAAGTCACAAGTAGTGCAGATCAACCGGTGTGTGATCCTATACTTGTGAGGGTCTAAAAAGGTCTGCGCACAATTCTGCTAACCAGTCATGAGGTAGCATACATGCAAAAACAACCAAGGCAACAACGTCTTGGAAGTGGTCGAGGTCGGAGGAGATAGGCATGATCTCCAATGGTTGGTGGTCGATGGAAGGAGGAATGGACGAAAGGATGCGGCCGAGCTAACCCCAGAAGACCCCATGTCAACTGAGTGCTGCCTACATAGCCCTAGTGATAGGGCCTCAGGCCGATGTAGTTCTCCCTAGAAGGGAGGAAGGGTCAAAGGGATGGTGAGGAAAAAAAAGATGTTGCAGCCTTTTCCAAATGGTGTATTCTGCAACATTGGTTGAGGGGTTTTTCATCCCTAGCAATATTCCATTTGCGTGATGGATGTATGCTAAAAATGAATTGAGGTCTATTTATGCTTCAGCAAGTATTGGTTTATGCTTAACATAAATTGGGGCGAGTCGATAGTTTCCATGTGTATTGGTGTCCATAGAAACTAGGGTGAATAGGCAAGGTCATGTTGATGGTCTGAAAAGAGAGTTGAGCTGAGTTGATCGACAAGTGATGAGGGTGAATGTGACCAAAGGGCAGAAGAAGATGAAAGGCAAATTGCTCTTTCATTGACAAGGACCAAAAAGACGGCATAGATAGGGGTTATGAGAACCAAGAGCCCCATTTATGCGTGACGTCGTTGACCATAGTTATGTTAGAGCGGTAATCGAATCACTTAGACATTAAAGTGAGCTCGAAGTCCCTTGAGTAGGTAATAGGAGGAGGAAAGAGGGTAACCCGTTTTAAGAGCAAAGATAACTTTGCCCCTTTGTATAGGAGACCCTGAGACAACCACAAGCCAAGTCCGTGACTCATTTTTTTTTTTTTTTTAAGAGGCAGACTGATCGATGCGGGAAGCCTGCATAGAGATGTCATTTGCTTGGTGGTCAGGTTACGAAGCTGATCAATGCGGGAAGCTTCTAAAATAAGTTGCTGTTTATTTCCAGAGTAGTCATAGCCATCCTTCGAGGGAGTGGTCTATATTTTTGTTTAATAAAAAGGCTTTTGAATAGCTGTCCTTCGAGGGAGTAGTCTATTTATTACAGCAATGATAGTACAGCTGTCCTTCGAGGGAGCAGTCTGTTTTTTTTTTTGATTTTGATATAGATATAGTGACCATGGATATGTTTTGACATCTTGATTTGTTTTGATAGAAATGTGAGTCATGGACAAGACTGTAGAAGGTCAAGGGCTCCCTTTTAGTAGGACAAAGTATCCATATATCATAAAAGGGTTATAGGAAATGTTAAGAGGAATAGGGTTGAAAGGAAGTAGGATAAAGAGGACGGGGATTGCTCAAGGGACGAGCTCAAGTTAAGTGTCAAGTGGACGAATACTCGACTAGCAGTAGAACGGTCGCAGATGCAACGCATTAAGAGGCTCAGGTTCTGGGCGTCCATCAAGAGAAGACAGACGGTAAGTCCCTGATCCATACTTGTGCGTGATAATAAAGGGTCCGAGCCAATTAAGAGCAAACTTGCCTCGTTTACTTCGCTCCATATTGGTCACGTGTTGATTCTCTTTGAGGATGAGGTCTCCGATGTTGAAATCTCGTTCTCACAGATTTTTGTCATAGGTGCGCTTGATGCGATGTTGATAGACATGGAGATGATTAAGGGCAGCAAGACGGTGTTCGTCAAGTAAGTCAAGTTGAGCTAAGTGATCTTGACAAAAGTCATCGTTGGAAAGGATATCATGTAGAGAAATGCGGAGAGACGGGATCTGTACTTTGAGAGGTAAAACAGCCTCTGTTCCGTACACAAGAGAAAAAGGGGTAGCACCCGTAGAGGTTCGGATGCTAGTGCGGTAAGCCCACAAAGCGAAGGGAATGTGAATGTGCCAATCCCTGCCTGTGTCACTGACCACTTTCATGAGAATTTTGGTGAGAATTTTGTTGGAAGCCTCGGCCTGCCCATTTGCTTGTGGGTAGTAAGGCGAAGAGAAACTGAGTTTGATGCCGAAGGAGTCGCATAGCTTTTGGACAGTTTTGTTTTTGAAGGACTTGCCGTTATCAGTGACGATTTTATGAGGGACACCAAAACGACAGATGATGTGGGTGTTGATGAAGTCGACGATATTGTCGGCTTTTGTGGAGACGAGAGGAATGGCTTCCACCCACTTGGTGAAATATTCAGTGGCTGTGATGATGGATTGATGACGAAGAGACGAATGAGGATTAATCTCACCGATGAGATCTAAACCCCACTGAGAGAAAGGCCAGAAATCCTGAGCAACTTGTAAGGCGTGGCTGGGGAGATGAAGCAAGTTAGAGTGCTGCTGACACTTGATGCAACGCCGAACATAATCGCTACAGTCTTGGTGAAGGGTAGGCCAATAATAGCCCAGACGAAGGATGCGCTTGGCAACCGAATTTCCACTGAAATGCCCGCCACAAATCCCGTCGTGGACTTGCTGGATGGCGTGAGATGCTTCAGTGGAGGTGAGACAACGAAGAAGGAGGCCGTCAAAGCCTCGCTTATAGAGAAGACCCCCTAGCATGGTATAGCGAGCAGTACGCTTGATAAAAGCTCGTCGTGCATTACTAGAGAGGTTGGGAGGAATGATAGAGAGAGATAAGAAGTCCACAAGTTGCTTATACCAAGCATCTTGCAGGCTAGGGTCTATAGTGTTGACATGATGTATGTGAGGAGAGATATATGAAGGCAACGGCACACGATGCACCGTGACAAAAAGTCTGGATGCAGATGAGGAAGATGGGATATGGGAAGCGAGAGAAGCCATAGTGTCAGCAAACTTGTTCATGGATCGAGGAACAGTCTGCAAGAGGAAATGGTCGAAAGATGCAAGGAGAAGGTCAGCACGATTTTTGTACCTTTGCAAAATTTCATTTTTACAGAGGTATGAACCGTTGACCTGATTGACGACGAGCTGCGAGTCACCGAAGATATTGATGGACTTGATGCTGAGAGAAAGAGCGGTCTGAAGTCCCAAAATTAAGGCCTCGTATTCGGCCATATTATTGGTACAATCAAAGTCGAGTTTAAAAGACAAAGGCATGGGCTCCCCTTCGAGTGGGATGAGAATGACCCCAGCACCTCCACCTAGTTGACATTTGGATCCGTCAAAGAACATAGTCATCTGATAGGTGGTGTCGTCGGAGGAAAGCGCAGCAATAGACTCGTCAGGGAATTCACACTGCGAAGGTTGAATGTCAGGAAGAGGGGCATCGGCTAGTTGATCAGCGATGGTTTGCCCTTTGATAGATTTCTGCTGGATGAATTTGAGATCGAACTCAGCAAGCAGCATGAGCCACCGAGCCATACGTTGATTCTGATATGGCTTGGAGTGCATATACTTGAGAGGGTCGGTGTGGGTGATGACAAAGGTTTTGTGACTGAGAAGATAGTGGTGAAGCTTAGTAGCAGCAAAGACTAACGCCAAACAGAGTTTCTCGATATGGGTATACCGAGTTTCATAGTCGACCAGTGTTCGACTGATATAATAAACGGCTTGCTCGCGGTGATGCTCGTCTTGATGCGCGATCATGGCACCTAACGAATGGTGAGTGGCTGAGATATAAAGGTAGAAAGGTTGGTCGTCTCTAGGTGGAATGAGAACTGGTGGAGAGACCAGATAGCGTTTTAAGGATTCAAAAGCCTCTTGACAGTCCTTATCCCATGTAAAAATGACGTCCTTCTTAAGGAGATGATGAAAAGGTTGGCAGCGGTCAGAAAGCTGCGAGATGAAGCGACGAATGGACTGGAGCTTGCCTTGCAAACTGCGAAGCTGCTTGAGATTGGTCGGGGGAGGCATTTCGAGGATAGCGCGAATCTTGGTGGGATCTATCTCGATGCCATGGAAGGAAACGATGAAGCCGAGAAGCTTGCCAGAGAGGACCCCAAAGACACATTTCTTGGGGTTAAGACGGACATTGTACTGAAGAAGATGAGAAAAGATGATGTTGAGAATGGTCAGATGGTCACGGTGAAATTTGGATTTGCCGAGAAGGTCATCCACATAGTCCTCCATGATTTTGTGGAGGAGATCGTGGAAAATGTAAGTCATGGCACGCTGATAAGTGGCGCCTGCGTTCTTCAAGCCGAAAGGCATGACTCGATAGCAAAAGGTCCCCCATGGGGTGATGAAAGTAGTCTTGTGCTGATCTTCCGGAGCAATCAGAATTTGATTGTATCCTGAAAACCCGTCCATAAGAGATAACATCTCATGGCCGGCCGTAAGATCAACGAGCTGGTCAATGTTAGGAAGAGGAAAGCCATCTTTAGGATAGGCTAGATTAAGGTCACGATAGTCTGTGCAGATCTGAATCCCCCCAGTTGCCTTGGTGACTGGGACGATGTTAGAGACCCACTATGGATAATCGATAGGCTGGATGAAGGAGACAGAAAGGAGCTGCTGAAGCTCCTCCTTGACAAGGAGGGCAACGCGAGGATGCATCTTTTGAAGCTTTTGCCTGACAGGCTTAGCCTCTAGTTTGGTGACAATGTTATGGGTAACGATGGAGGGGTCGATGCCAGGCATATCACTGTAAGTCCAGGAAAAGGCCTTGCTATGGTCGGAGAGGAACTGGGTATAGTCAAGCTGCTCCTGAGCGTCTAAAGATTGGCTGATCTTTAAGACATGAGGAACATCAGAAGAAGGAAGGTTGATGTCAATGGTTGATTCATTTAACATAACCTGGGTCTCAGAAGGAAGGGAGTGCTAGATGAAAGAATCATCAGCGCCCATGTAGGAAAGAATGGCGTCATCGTCAACGCAGTGAACAGTGTGAATGGTTGCCGACTCATCTTCGATCATGGTGGGAAGAATGAGAGGGAGAGACTTGGATACCCCATTGAGCTGATAAGTCAAGGGGTCCAGGCGGATGGTGTTTATGGAAAAAAAAAACTAGGAGGAATGGAAACCACTGACTCCGTAGGTGAAGGTGGCGAAATAGGCGAATGTGAAGGAGATTGGTCGAGGATTGGTTCAGGATAAAAGTCTACAGGGTCTTGAGTGGGGTCGTGATATCCCAGACCATACCGTTTCTTGGCGTCGTCATCGTTGAGCGGTTGGATAGGCTGATGGGAACCCTGCTCATAGCGTCCGAAACCAAAACCCTTCCATGCACACCTGTAAAGGTAAGTATGTGCAAAGGCGGGGTTGCCAAGAAACGAAAAATCTGATGTGAAAGGTTGGGGTGAAGAAAGAGGATTACCGTCAGTAGGAGCTTGATTAAGCCCTCCATAGACGAGGTTGGTGCGGAGGTGAGGGGGACCATAAGGTATGATCATCCCAATCTGATGGTCGTAGCTGGGGCTGTGATGAAGGCGTCCATACTCTTGCGGAGTTTGGAACATGTCTAAAGCCAGCAAGCGATACTCTCCCAATGAAAGTCTTTGGAAGACGTCTTCTATGGGGTCTGTGGTTGTCGCTTGAAGGGGAGGTGTAAGGGCGACCGCCTGTTGCGAACTGGTTGAAGCTTCCGCAGATGGAGGCGGTGCCGAGGTTGGTGGTTTGATAGGAATGAGGACATCGTTTGGACGGTAAGTGGTATTGCATGTTTTGAAAGGTGAAGGGTCAGCGGGAATGGTGTGGACTTGTCCGTCATGCTCAAACTTCACACAACGGTGTAGGGTGGAGGGGACACAGGCCATGGCGTGGATCCAGGGTTGGCCCAGCAAGATGTTGTATTGGAACTCTCCTTCGATAATGTAGAAGAGCTCCGGGACTGTGCGTGGACCAACGCGGATATGAAGGATGACGGTGCCAATGGTCGTGGCAGTAGTGTCGTTGAAAGAGTGCAAGATCGCGTCAGTTTTGGAGATGCAATTCTTGGGAAGAGCCAACTGATCAAAGGCATGAGTGGAGATGATGTTGATGCTAGCGCCCCCATCGATCATAACGCGTTTAATGCGTGTCCGATCGATGTAGGCAGTGATGAAGAGGGCGGCGTCCTGATCTTCCGTGTTAGATGTAGGAATTTCAGAATCACTGAATGTTATGGAGGCAACAGGGGTTAAGGAGTGGACAAGGGCAACAAGTGGCTGGGGATCCTCAGGTTGGACCTCCGCTGCCTGCAGGGCTTGGATGAGGGCCTGACGATGTTGAGGTGAGGTTTGGACGAGATCGTAGAGGGACATCTTCACAGGCGTCTGGTGAAGCTGTTTCAACATGGAGTCGTGGATTGGTCCGGAAGAGGAAGAAGAAGAAGAAGAGGGTTGAGGCGCGCCAAGGATAGAAATCTTAGGCTTAGGCGGTTGAGGTGGATTGACAAAAGGGTAGGTCCAAGGAATGGCGGCTTTTTCTTTTGCCTTATCCTTTTGTGACCTAGTGGTGATGTGAATGGCATTGATTTCAAAGATGGGAGGTGAAGATGATGAAGGGGTTGTAACCGGTTGATAAGATGTGGATGGGTTTGAAGAGGTTGAAGGGTTGTGAGAAGGAGTCGGGGGGCGGTCGAAAGTGTCCTCAAAGAGAAGAGTGTCTTTCTCCAGATAACGGTGAATGACAGCCTTGAGGGCATAGCAAGTCTCAGTGTCATGTCCTGGTGTACGATGATATAAACAAATCTTCGTGTCGTCGAACCAGGAAGGTTTAGACCCGAGAGGTTGAAAGGGCTTGATGGGTGGAAGAGTTATGCTAGAGGTTTGCAAAAGTCGTTGCAAGATCAAAGAGTATGAGCCCACTAAAGGGTCCATGCTCATCGATGTATGTGATGTCGGTGACTTTTGCTTGGGCGAAATGGGAGGAGGTTTTCGTACCACCTTCTGGGTTGATGGTGCGATGACAGGCGGAGACGGTACACTCTTCGTGAGAGGTATCACCCTTTTGGGAGAGGGTAGGCTAGTGGTAGGTAAAGGAAGCAAAGGAGGCAACTGGTTTTGGTTAGAGGTTGAAGCGGGAAGGATTCTGGTTAAGGTTGAAGGATGCGGGCCCAAAATGGAGGGCAATGGTGACGGAAGAGGAGGCGTTCGCTTCTGTGGTTTGGCAGTCTTTTGAGATTTGGATTGAAGACTACTATTAGTTGAAGTTTGGGTTAAGTCCACCTTCACTTGTGGATGAGTGAGGTTGGAGATGGGGCGAACGCCAAGTGATTTGATAGGTTTAGGCGGAATAGATGAGGGTTTTGGTTTTGATGAAGTTGATGAAGATGTAGATGGTTTGGAAATAGAGATTGGATTTTTGTTGATAGTCTTAGGAGGTTCCGTCATGGGTGGATTAGCGGTATGAGATGAGAGGGCCCGGGCTTGTTGAAGAGCTGTGAGACGGTCCCACAATCCCTGATGTTCCACTTTCCTAGAAGGGAGAAGTTCGAGTCTCTCCACTAGTCGGGAAAATGGCTGAGAAGATGCGGGATGAGGTTTAGGCTCTTGAGAAGATGCCAATGGTTGTGGGACTGAAGGTAAGACGGATGTAATAGTCTCGGGTCCAAAGCATGGTGAAGTTGTGACAGGTTCATGTTCGGTCGGAGATGAAGGAGAGAGAGGTTCTTCTCTGGGTGGAGAAGAAACTGGTGAATGAAGCTCCTCAAGCGGGTAAAGGGCAGGGATGATAGTGCCCTCCACTTGTGGCCGAGGAGTAGGAAAGGTTGGGTCCTCCATGGGCAGCAAGAAGGAAGATGGTGAAACTGGCGGTGCTGGTAAGGTCGAGGCGTCCTCCAAAATTAGAGAAGTTGAGGGAGAACTAGCCGGAGAAAGAGGTTCGTCCACATGTGATGGACTGATGGATGAACTCACCTCTTGGGGTTGGTTAGAAATGAGGGGCAAGACCGTATTGACTATTCGAATATTATGTTCATGGGTATTGTCAGTCAAGGTCTGGACGTTGTTTTGGGTTGGTGGATGATTAGGGAATGGTTGTTTGAAGATATCGATACCCTGATTAGGAGGGGCGTTAGGATTGTCGAGGATGAGGTCACCCTTTTCCAACATGTCTTGAACTATGTTTTTAAGGGTTTTACAGTTGCCCGTGTCATGACCTTTAACACGGTGGTAGTGGCAGAAGTCATTCTCCCTATACCACGCAGGGATGGCGCGTGAGGGATCAAATTGTGGTGGAGGTCGGATCTGAGGGAGATTGATGGCCCCTTGTTTGACGAGTTTTTCCAGCACAGACGCGTATGATTCTCCAAGTGGAGTAAACTGTCGCTGTATGTATCTCTGCTGAAATTGACGAGTGGCGCTCATGGACGTGGATGGTTCAGATTGATTAGTTGAAGGCGAAGAAGAGGAAGATCTAACAACCACAGCATTTGCTGAAGCTTTAGATTTAGGATTGGATGAGGAGGGCTTAGAAGAAGGGTCATTGGTTTTGGAGTTGGGATTCTTACTCCGCAACTTGACTTTATTCTCCTCAACGGCATGTAACTCAAGTTTACGAGCCATCGTGAAGGCTTCATCAAAAGTGCGGAAAGTTTGAACCCTCAAGGTAGAAGAAATATGTTTAGCACAGGCTTGAGAGAAAAGTTCAATAAGCTCAGGCTGAGGTAAAGAAAATGAAAGTTGATTGATAAGGCTCCTCCACCGAGCGACGAAATCAGCAATAGATTCATCCTCAAACTGGCGAATAGAATAGAGGTCTGTGATAGAGACCTTCTTGGTGATATTGATGGAGAAATGATCGAGGAAGAGCTGGGCCAGCTGAGTGAACGTGAGGATGGAATAGCTAGGAAGAGAGCTGTACCAGTCAAGTGCAGCACCCGAGAGAGACATGGGAAACGTGCGTAAGAGCAACGCATCGTCGTGGGCGATAAGGTAACAGGCATGTCTGAATGCCCATAAATGTTGTTGTGGGTCTTCCTTACTCTGGAAACGAGAAAACTTAGGAAGTTCCCACTGGCTGGGATATGGTCTGATGGGGACAGAAGGATGGATGGGTTCGTTACAGATTTGTTCGTACGAGAGAGTGTTGCGTGAGCCGGTAATGGAGGTCTCTAGGTTGGACATTTTATCCATCAGCATCTTGATAATATCTACTGACGGATTGACGGGTGGAGCACCTCTTAGATTGTGAGGCGCTTGAAAGAGGCTGGAAGAGGTGTACGACGTAGTCGGTTGTACCAATAAGGGCGCAACGTACGGATGACTAGTCATAGGGACAGAAGAAGTGACTAAGGATGATTGGATGGAAGGCATGGCTAGGTTTGATGTTGTCATGGGAGGTTGGTTAGGGGTAACATGGGCTAACGGATGGGTAGCCACCCTAGTGTTGATAGGAGTAAGAGTGGGCGGAATAGAGACGACCAGGTTTTGAAAGGGGGTAGAAAGTGGTTGAGTGGACTGAGATTGATTGGGGGCCGAAACCCTGGTGAAAGTGGGCCCAACGACGGAAGGAGAGGCCACACTTGGATGGTTGGTGAAAGGTTGGTCAGTGGTTGAGGCAACAGCCTGGGTGTCTAAGGGTTGGACTACGGACGTTGTTGATACGACCGCAGTTGTGAGGAGAGAAGTCGGCATTCCATAAATTGGATTGCCAAAGGGGTCTCGCGTTTGGCTATTCGCGAGATAGTGTTGCAGGGCTTTGGTGTTGAGGTCCAAGAATCGTGCGAAGTCTTGGTCCCCTTCTGGAATAATAGGCATTTGGGACAGAGATGGTCTGGTAGGAGTTCTTTCGGTTTTCGAGTTGAACTCCATTGTAGGGTTGGTTGTAGGCGGGGTAGATGGAAGAGGATGATGCCTCGCGTGATCGACTAGAGCCTTGGCTTGGCTACGAGTCAGAACCATTCAAGACAAGGAAGAACGTCCTCACAAGCTCAAACAAGCAGATAAGAACCAAAAAGATGAAGACACAAACAGCTCCTAAAACCCTAGAAGTAAATTATTAGGATTATAGTGGCTTATGCCTTAGAATGTGTGTGTAGAGGAAGATTGGCTGAAAAATGGGTCCTAGAAGAAGCAGTCTATGGATGGTTTCGGGTTTTGTTAAGGCGCTCAAGAAATCTGTGTTAGCTTCCGTACAGGCCTGGTGCTAAGGAGCAAGCTCCCCTCACTTCACGATTCCAGTGGTTAGCTGGTTTCGCTTAGCCAAAATATACTTCCACTAGAGTTTATCCTCCACCAGAGAACGGAGTGGGCTTCCCCCTTGGTGATGAAATCCATGTAGGGTCACCGGGACGGGTAAGGTATCCGCTGGGTGATGAAATCCCAGTCAGGCCTTGTCTCAGGTAAGTTTTATGTTTGTTTTGTGCAGGTGGTTTGGTCGTGTAACATCAAGTGATCTAGATTAATTCAATATGCGGTTTAATTACTATGTGTGGTCTAAAAGATGCAGACAAACAGAAATGAATGCAAAGTGTTTTAATGTCCAAGTCGAAATGTTTGTTCGTATGAAGACGAATGGAGAAAGAGTCGAAGAATATGAGTTTTAGCTAGTCTAGAAATGCAAGAAAGAAAGAAGTGTTCATTTTAGTTCTGCTTATGATGTTGTTTAAGAAGAGACGAAAAGGAGGCAAAAAGGAAGAAACCTAATGCACCTAAATGAACGAAAGAAAGAAAGAACCCAAGGAGGACCTAGGGTCCCACCGGGCGTGCCAGAATGTTTCTAATGCAAAATTGCTTTCTACATTCAAAGAAGAAATAAGAAACTGAAAGATGGTTAAGGCTAGAAGTACCTGATACAGTCGTGCGCACAGAAATTAGACGTTGAAAGATTCTCCTCTTTTGCTGTGGAGGAATGACACCTGCGAAGAAAAGGCTAAACACGGAAAAATGTTAATAAGAGATATGGTGGGTTGTCAGGCGAACGCCCGATCCCAGAAGTACGAAGACTCCCTAGAAGGATATCAACCCACTGATAAAAAAGAGTAGAAAATTGGACGAAAGTAGATGATAATGACAGAAATAAATGACAGAAAATAAAAGGCATACCTGATATGCGGCACTGTTCTGCACAGTCGCCGGCGTCGGTCTCTGTGGTGCCGGCGTCGATTAGGGAAGGTGCCGACGTCGGTTAATTTGCCGTCGTCGGTCGGGGTAGTGACCGGCGTCGGTAGGGGCAGGTTCTGGGAAACGGTTCGGGATAGGTTCTGAGAGAGTCGGGACAGGTTCAGGGAGAGTCTGGGGGGTTTGAACAGAGTCGAGATAGGTCTGAACAGTCGGGACAGGGTCTGATATGATCAGGGTAGGGTTTGATAAGGACAGGGACGAGGTTGGGACGAGGTCGGAACAGAGTCCGGGGGTTTGAGGACATAGGCAAGAATAACAGAACAAACAATAACTAAGAAAGAAAATGAAATAAACAGAATAAAGACTTACCTGGTAGAAGACCCGATGAAAGCCATGGTGTGCAGATTAGTTGATGTCGTAGTGTCGATGATTGCTCGGAGTTCGCAGGTTCGTGGAGGAATTCACAGGTTGGTTGCTCAGCGTTCGGTTGATCAGCGTTCGGGGATCCGATTCGAATGGCTGGCGGAGGTTGATGAAGGTGGGGGACGGGGACGGTTCCAGAAACGGTTCGTCAACCGTTTCGGGAAACCGAATGGTAACTGATAACGGACAAGGGGAAGGTGACCGACGTCGGCAGGATTGCCGACGTCGGCCGATAGGTGACCGACGTCGGCGACATCGATCGGGTAAAGACCGTCGTCGGCAGATGCATAATGGGGATAGAGTCTACCTTTCGCTCTGTGCTCCTCTTTACATGCTGCCAGGGTCAATGCTGGTGAAACAAGTGATCGGCAAGGGTTCAATAGGCGAAGAAGAAAGAAGACGAGGAATGACCAGGGGAGTCGACACGATTTCGGTGTCTACACCTACCACCACCATTATTGAGGAAGATACCCCTTTCTCATTGATCTCTCCTCCACATTCATGTGAGGATGATGAAATCAACTCACCTAACATTTTTTTAATCAACATTATCAACCTTGGATCCCTAACTTATCAAAACTAAGGGGAAATTGTAACCATCCCTTTGACAGATCCTACGATGATAAGAGATGAATCTCCTACCATTAACATTGTTTAATATCAGGATGATGATTCTATCCTCACCTACCTTGGTACACC
The DNA here is from genome assembly GCA_037957365.1 of Torreya grandis. Classification (NCBI taxonomy): domain Eukaryota; kingdom Viridiplantae; phylum Streptophyta; class Pinopsida; order Cupressales; family Taxaceae; genus Torreya; species Torreya grandis. Next base: position 1,188,604 of record JARHVA010001526.1, on the reverse strand, counting down.
AGATTATTTTATCCATAAATCCCTTCCTCTTGAGACCTTGACCATGTTGAACAAATCCACCATGGATATTAACTTGGGCACTCTAGACAACCCTTGAATTTTAAAAATTGGCCAATCACTAAATTTTTAGGAGCTTTGAGACTTCCCCTCCTCTCTCCAAAATCGTAGCATAACATATTTTTTATAATATAGGTACATAACTATAATTGAACCCACCATTGTCACCCATTACATAGTCACTAACTATGATGCCAATCCCATCAATTAGAAGCTTCAAAGCATGCACCCTTATATAGCCCTTCTCGTCAAAGAAGATATTCAATGTCTTTTATCTGTCAATTTCATTTAACCCATTGACTATCCCCAATAGGTCTCTAATATTTTGTCTATCACCAAATCCATAGGGGGACTATGCATTTGTGTGGATTATCATGACCTCAACCTCACTTTCCCCAAATATGAATTTCCTCTACCAAGAATCAACTAGCTAGTTGATCTTACATCTAGACACATGATGTTATCTCTTATGGATAGATTCCTAGGTTATAATCAGATCTTAATTTACCTTGAAGATCAGCACAAGACCACCTTTACCACCCCATGGAGAACCTTCTACTATAAAGTCATGGCTTTCAAATTAAATAATATTGGTGTAACCTACCAATGTGCCATGACCTATATATTGCATGACCTTATCCATAATATTGTAGAGGACTATGTGGATGACCTTCTCAAAAATTCCAAACTCTAAAAGGACCATTAAGATTATATTTGAGTGCTTCATCCATTACCATGTCTACCTAAAGCCCAAAAAGTGTATTTTTGGGGTCTTATCAGGAAGGATCCTTAACTTTATCAATTCCCTTTTGGGAATCAATGTTAATCCTATCAAGATCAATGTCATCCTTGACATGGTTCCTCCCATCAACCTTAAGCAACTCTATAGTTTGTAGGGAAATCTCCAATCCATTCATCACTTTATCTCCCAGTTTTTGGATTGATGCCAACCCTTCCACCTCCTTCTAAAGAATGATGTCTCTTTTAAGTAGAATAATTACTATAAAAATGCCATTGATTAACTCAAATATTACCTTTTATCTCTACCTATCCTTATGCCTCCTAAGGATTTCCAACATTTCTACCTATATATCTCTACCACTAAACACTCCCTAGGGGAAATGCTTGCTCATCAGGATGAATAACACAAAAAGTCAGATATCTATTGTATTAGTCTCATGCTTGTATAGTATGAGACTCAGTATACCCATAATAAAAATATTTGTTTAGATTTAGTCTTTGTGGCCACCAAACATTTCCACTACCTTCTTAACCATAAAACCTATGTCATAACCAATATCAACCCACTCAATTATATGCAATCCAAGATATACCAAAACTAGTGCATGGTAAAATGACTCATGTTTTTAGCAGAGTTTTACCTTGAGTTCCTTCAAGAAAAGTTAATTAAGGGGAAAGTCATTTCCAAATAATTGGCTAAAGCACCATTAGTAGATGACCAACCTCCTCCTATTGATTTCCCTATTGAGTCCATCACGTCCCTCTCTCAAGTGGACTTCAGCTATCAAGTCACCATGTTCTTTGATGGATTAAAATTTCAACATGGTGTGGGATCTGGTATCATACTTATCCCATTTAATGGGGAACATCTTCCTTTATCATTCAAGCTTGATTTTGAATGTACCAATAATATGGCTAGGTATGAAAACCTAGTGATAGGCCTTCATACCACCTTAGCCTTAGGATTCAAAACAATCAACATCTTTTGTAACTCCCAACTTGTGGTTAATCAAATCAATGGCTCTTACCAATGTAAGAATGATGTTTTTAAATAGTAAAAATAACTAGTTGATGAACTCTTAACATCATTTGAACACTACCACATCTAGTCAATCTTATAATCTACTAATAAGTTTGTCAATACCATGGCTTCCCTCGCCTCTCAATTCCATTTGTACCCTATAAATCTAACCTATCTATCATCATCCATATACTTACCTAACCTTCTTATGTCAAACTAGATTTTCCCACCATTTTTAATGTGGAGGAGACCCAACCCGACCTTTGGTATTCATAGACCTTCAACTATCTCAACCTTGCCATTGTTCCTTCTAGACTTTCTAGGAATTCTTAAAGAAAATTTATCCATAGTACCTCATGTTATACCATTATGTGAGGAATTATTTATAAACATGATTTTGATGGCCTCCTCTTTTGTTACCTACATAGTCACAAAGCCTCTCATACTATCAAAGAAATGCATGATGGTATTTATGGGGGACACTTTAGTGGAATCACCATAGATAAACATATCCTTCACCTTAGCTATTACTAGCCTATCCTTAATGAAGACTATTGTGATTATGTGAAAAAATGTGTTAAGTGTCAACAACATACCAATTTGGATCACACACCTAGCCATAGTCTTCACATTTCTACTAATTTTTGGGCCTTCTCATAAAGGGGTCTAGACCTTATTAGTGAAATTAATCCCCATTATTCATAGTGATAACATTCTATCATCACTACAAATGAGTATTTTACCAAATGGGTATAGGATATTCCTCTAGTCTCGACTAAATTGAAGAAGATTATCAACTTTATCAACCATCACATCATATTTCACTTTGATATTCCTCACAAGATTATCAATGATAATGGTAAATATTTTAAGAACAAGAAAGTCCAAGGTATATGTGATGCATTCAATATTAGGTTAAGCTTATCCTCACCCTATCATCCATAAGTGAATGGATGGGTACAAGCCTCTAACACAACTCTTAACAACATGATAACTAAAATGGTAAATACATCTGGTCAAGATTGGCATTTACATATCTACTTTGCCATATTGGCATATCATACTAGCATTAGGACCCCTACAGGTGCTATCATTTTCTCCCTAGTGTTTGGAGTAGAGGCCATCTTGCCTCTTAAAGTCTAGATACCTTCTCTTCACATATCTTTACAAGATCTCATTTTTGATGATGAGTATCGTTAGCACTACTTAACTTAGTTTAAGATACTTATTGAGCATCATTTATTATCCCTTACCCATCTTCATGTCTATCAAGAGCATGTCAAGTGTGCCTATAAAAAACACCTTAAAATATAATAATTCAACATCATATACCTCATCCCAGAGGAAAATCAACATGTCACCAATATGGAGAAAAGCAGGTGGGGCAAGTTTTCTTTTAATTGGCTTGGACCTTATATCATAACCCACAAGTATGGATCATGAGCTTATTGGTTATCCTTTCTTGAAGGCAACCCAAAACTTGAGCCCCTCAGTGCTTTGTATCTACATCCATTCTTTTATTAAGGAAGGATCAAGTTCACCTTTTTTTTAACTTAAGCTCATCCCGTACTTTCAAACACATTCATAACCCTATTTTAGGGGTAAATGATTAAAAATAAATCATGTTATTATCTATTATAGTCATATCCTAATCTTGAATAATGGGTACAACATCTCTACCCATGACATTATTCTCATGGTACTTTCCTCCCCTCTCCTAAGATGGATTCCCATGATCATTATCACCTAAACCTCTTTACACCTAATTAAATTTTCTTGATTTTAGTTTTGCCTTCATAAAGGTGAACCCTTAATCTTATATAAGCATGTCTATATCAAGCAAAAAACAAATAAGAAGAAAGCAAAATCTGAACCAATAACAATCATGGGTCATTCCTAGCATTCACAAACTACTACCTTAAAGGACAACTACATAAAAATACTAAAATTGCACAACTACATTAAGGTTTCATTTCATTCATCTTCCCTTTTATACACTATAACCAAGGGATTTTTGAGATCACTTCAAATTATATGAGCATGACACTTTTTTAACCACCTAACAAATGCTAATGTGAAGCATTTGAAGGGATTATATTTATTAATCCAATCCATCTTCTATTCTATATTAGTCCTTGTTAAATATGAAGGATCATGTCCTCTTCCTATCCTATCATGGCTAGTTGATATTTTCCTTATGAAATTTGTCTCTTGATATTATTCTATGTTCTCCCATATAGTTTTATTATTTGACTTGCCTCATGTGTCTTACCTTAATACAAATTAACAACAAAACATATGCACATGTGTCATAAGTGAACAAATATACATAATCATAACCATAAACAAATATAATAACATCATAACATTTATGATCAATAAAGCAATCAAACATTTTTTGTTGCATGTCTAAATCTAAATAATGAAGCTTATACTCATTAAAATTTATCATGTGTCATAGGAAAATAGGAAGCATAGCCATAAATAAGAACCATCCCATGCCTAGTTATGTGAGTCTACATCAATGTCTAAAAACCATAACATGATTATAATCTAAGAGGAATATAAACATCACATCATAGGCATTAATATTAAATAAAATTATAGACCATGAGTATGATCAATAAACAAGGATCATATATATATCTTATGATCCAAATACATCATAATGTGTACAAATAGATACACATGTCTCTCTCTCTCTCTCAAAATGTACATCTCACTACATCAGCTCGTAAGCTAAAATCAAACTGATATATAATAATATATGATATATATGAATTATGTCATGTTTATTCACTTGGGGCACCATTTTCTCCTAGCATACCATTAGGAATCAATACCTATCCACATGTAGTACCTATTTGTCTACCTAAAAATGCTACCCACTATCATGGTGTTACCACACTAACACCACCCACCAAGCTCACTCTATACTCACCCCATTAGGGCTCATCAAGACACCACCTCAAGACTATATCCTCATAATACCTTAGCTCTTGCACTGTATCTAGGTATCATGCCATGAGGATGGTGATTGGGGGGATTATAAGTGCTACTACCCCTCATCTTCTCTACCTTAGGGAGTCCATCTCCTATGTAACCAAGACTAGTGAAGCTCTTGCATGGTCCATATCACTTGTAAAATAACCACCTAACCTTGTATTGCTATGACCTATGCTTGCATAGTAGCTAGTGAAACTCTTTCCTAAGAATTTGGGGCACCCCCATATACATGTGCCCTAAAACCCCCTTTCTTAGCTAGGTCCACATCCATAGGTCTCCTACCACCATCACCATCACCAAAATCTATAGCTGTATATAAATCCTATTACCATGGCATGTACCCATCTATAAACATCATCTATATGTGGCATGGTTAGAAACTCCTCATGATCTACAATCATCCTCATGAGATGTGGCTCTGGTAATAGGATCTCTACATCCTCATGCCTATACCTAGGAAATGTACCTAAGATACCTTGAATAAGGTAAAGCTACCTACAAACCTTGTTAAAAGGGATAAGCTATACCTCCCCATCCCTCCTACCAATAATCCACCTATAAATCTATAAGGAGAATGTCTACCTCCTATATTTAGGACATATTAGAAACTAAACATATGGTCTCTAGGTGATGTCTTTAATCACCAACACACCTAAAACACCCTTGAACCAATCAACATTGTGGGTTCCTCTTCCTACACCTAAAGCAGTGAAGTCACCTCTCCACTACATAAATCCAATCAAATTCTCTATCTAAGTGTATACTAGCCATGGTAGCCCCACTATCCTTAGCACTTAGATGTACTCATAGGCCCAATAGTATAGAACTAGATTAACACTAATTCCAAATCTCATGTGGGCCCTAAAACCCCACAAATCCTTGTATATTTACACAAGTAATATCAATACCCATCCAAACATTGTCTTCCCCAACAACAACCTAAATAAAACCCATAGCATAAAGTATGGGAACCTCTTGCTGCTTGAGTTGGGAAGAGCAAAGCAAGACATGACCATCATCATCATGGTCATCAGTCTCCTCTCATCCCTTTCCCACTAAAAGAGTTTAGAGTAACTAAAGCCCCAAACATGCCATCTAACATGATCCTAGTCATCTCCATATATAAGATCCAATAGATCATCTCTCTCATCCCACTCAATATGGTATATTGGCTCACTTTGAAGGGATAAACATGTAATTTAGTGCACTCTAAATGGACAAACATGTATATCGTCTCACCCTAAGTGGGAGGAGAGGGATGATACACATGGATGTGTATTGAATTACATGTTTGTCCCTTTAGGCTAAGCTGATACACCTAATTGTAGTCATGTGGTGCACTTGTCACTTGTCCTTCTAGCATTGACCTTTATTTTTACCAACTATGGCAACCTAGTCAATGCATGATCTTAGATATCACACTTTTTATCATGTATTATGTACTTATTTTCTATTTAGTTCCCAAACTATCATCCACCTTCATTATCTACCTTCATCCACCTTATCAAACACACACTCAATTCTATTTTAACTAATTAAATCCTAGTTTGAGGGGGAACACCTCTTCCCATACTCAGGGCAATCATACCTTTGACTAGTAATCCATTTTTATTTTACAACTTATTAATTCAAACCTGGATAATAAAAAGGGGTAAAATGTAGACACCAAAAATCTACACACCATTATTTAGAATGTCAAAATTCCCCTAGACTACCTTAAGACCCCCTTGGGAACATTTTAACCCTTCAACCCCTAACTAAGCATAATCAAAGTCAATTTGACCAATTAGTGTAACCTTCCCTTTCACCCACTCTTTACCTTAGTCCTTGACCATCGATAGTCAAGATGAATACTAATGGTCACCTTAACCATTGATGTTCAAGGTGCACCTCCTCAACCAACAACATGCAAACCATCCACCTTATTTTTCTACAAATAACATATCTAAATATATGTATGAGCTATTGCATGTACAATTTATAATTAGACATGCTAGTTAGCATCTTATTTTAACACTCTTGACTTGCCTATAAGAAGAGAGGATAAAAGAGGTGAAATCCATCTATAATTGTTATCAAGAGCTTATACATCTAGAGTTCCATTTTTATAGGTCAATCATCATCAATAATATAGTAATCCAACCATCACATCAGAGAGTAAAATTGATACCACCACTCTACTAAAGTGTCAACTACCATTACTCTATCAAAATCATGTCAAACTCCACCAACAGGCTAACCACCTCAAGCAACCACCCAATCAACCTTATACAAGATAAGTATTTATTTCTTGGTATTTAATTACTTTCTTTTCTTTTCATACTCAACCCAACACTAACCCATCTCTTAGAATCCAAATTTATGATCCCATCAATCTAACTATTTACCAACCCAAACCTAGATATAGTATCTATCAATGGTTTCCTCAACTACTGACAGTCTGCCCAACCACTGATGGTTAGCTTGACTACCGATGGTTAGCTTAGCCACCAATGGTCACCTTAATCACTGATGATCATCCCAACCATCGATGGCCACTATGGTAGGAAATCATAGCAAGCTATTTTCACCTATCTACCCTCAACTTAATTTTATTTTTTGTGTCCCTACCTATCCATAAACCTCATCCTATTTTTTAAAAATAAACCCAAGCCATTTAATACTACTGTTGATCTGTTTATTTATATATTTATCATTTCTAGTCTATTTCTTTATAAAATCATTTCTTGTGTTTAATTTTAGTACCTTTTGATTATTGATACAAGTAATTTCTATTCTATTTATAAACTTAATTGTTTATAATGTGTGGATTGATAGACCTTGAGAAAGATTTTGCTTTTAGGATCTAGCTAGTGTTAGGCAATCCACTCAACGATCTATCTAACCAAACATTTACTTTACTTCTATCTTATTTGTAGGTCATCCTCCCAATCCAAAGAGGAGTTATTCATAATTACTTGATCCAACATGTGCACTATCAAATAGGTTTTTAAATAATACCCATATTTAGTTTCTTCTTCTTTCCTTTTCAAAATATAAACTAAAATTCACTGAAATAAAGACATTTGTGAGATTTAAAAAGATCTCATGTCATCTAAACAATATTTTGAATGGTCAAAAGCATGTTAGTGATATAATTGGTCTTGGGTATGAATAAAAACAAAGGAATGTAACTCAAGACAATATGAAGACTAATGTGAACAAGGACAATCATACGTTGAAGACAAATCATTAGACAATGATTAAAGGTGTTGGTAGAATGAAGACAAATAAGATTAGATACCCAAAAGACATGAGGTATGTAAGATTTAATGGTTACTATACACATATAATTAATTTGGTCATAGGGATAAAGAATATAAGAGACCTATTATAAATGAGTTTGCATGGGACTATGATGGGGGTCATTAGTCAAAAGGAGTGAGGAAAATTAAGTGCTTTAACTTTCTTGATGTGGGGCACTTTGTAAACCATTTCCACATAAGATTAGACATGGTGAGTCCTCTTCAAAAAGGGGAGGTTATTTTGTTTTCATGACATATGATATATGGAAAGTTTCTATCCAAACATAGTAAGACAAACTATGTTTCTATCAAGGATTATGGTGTTCTATAATTGTGAATAGAGAGTTCACATTGTTATATTTTGAAAAAAAAGGCCATCAAACCAAAATGAGTTAAATTAGGCCCCTAGAGTGAAAAAAATAAGGCATGTTAACACATGGAATCCAAAGGTGACAAGTGTGAGTCATGATAAGACTATATGTCTAAGTAATTTATTTTCTATGGTAGAGAATGCTTCAAAAGTTGAAGAGCGCCAAGAGGTCTCATTATCTGCTCTTGTTGAGAATGAAGAGATCAAGCTCAAGGAGAAGACCAAGGTACTAGTTGAGGCTAGTCCTAAGGTATGTATGGATCTAAATGAACATCCTTCTATTGCTAAGCATGTATCATGTAAAGAACATCAATTTTCTATGCCTAAAGATGAGGTTCTGTAAGGTGGATTTTTATTTGAAAAGGTATGTCATGAATATTTGTCATCTCTATGTGTTATTGATATAATTCTAGAAGAAAATAAAAATTTAGTAGTGGTTGATCATTTTTATTCTCTTAAGCCTAATCAGAAGAATAAGAACTATAATCATCAGATGACCAAAGAAGACAAGGAATATGAGGAGTTGTGGGTAACTCTTGGTTTCACATTATTCTAAGACATTGTGAAATAGGGTGTCTCTACCTATGCTTATTAGGAGACAAAAATATAATGGAAAATAAAATTTTTGGGCTCAAGATCATAATGAAAATATGTATATAGACTTGTGTTTATTTTAAAAGATCATTGGTTAAGGGGAAATAATAACTTCATGAATTTACTCCATTGGTTTGTGAAGGAGATGTAATACAGAGTCATAATGGGTGGTTTTAGGTGGCTTAATGAGATTTATGAAAATTTCAAGAATATTTTGATACTCATAAATGTCTATACACTTCTTTTTGATGTGATCTAGGTGATTTTTTGGTTTGAAGGTATATTTGTGCCAATTGAATTTTTTTGAGTGCTCTTGATTTTCTCAATGTTTGGCTTAAGGGCAAGCAAGCCTAAACCAATGGTGTGGAATCTCAAATATTAGTCCAGAAGTGTGTGATAAGTGTCTCCAAGTGTGTAATAAGTTTTAGAGGTGTACATTGACTAGAAGGAGGTTTATTAACTTTGTTTTTTAGATTCTAGGGTTTATGGATTTTATAGAAAAGTGGTTTTCCTTGTGAATTAAGGTCTAAGGATTCTCAATATATTTAATGGGAAAATTGGGTTTTCAAATAAATCTTCTTAGATATTTGAAGGTTTGTGGTTCTCAAGGTATTAAAATTTTTTTCAATATGGAGGGTTAATTGGCTAGTAGGTTTATGAAGGAAGTATGTTGTAGAGGATGATATTGATGATGAAAATTTGTGTGATTGAGGGGGAATATTATATTACTATAGATATGAAGTTTTAGGTATTGAAGATATGTCTACTATAAATTATGGTCTCTACAAGTTCTAGATAAGGCTACAAGGAGGCTAGATAGGCCTAGTGTGAATAAGAGTTTTTTTAATCAAAATTCTCCAAAAAAACAAGGCATGAGTTTTTTAAGGTGATTTATTAGGTTGGTTTATTTAATTTTTCATATTTGGTGAGTGGAATAAAGTTTTTTTTTATGGTCCTTGTGGTAGCTTGAGATAGAAGGTGAGTAAGCATGTGTGGAGGTTATTCATGGTGTATGGATATCTAAACATGATCATGTGATGAAATGGATAAAAAATATTAGGGAGAGTCCCTATTAGTTGTTTCTTGTTAATTTACATCATATTTAAATTGCTTTGTGTGTTCTTTCTTCATTGACTGTAGTGCTTGGTTGAAGAGAGTGTTGGCATGGAGAAAGAGGAAGTTTGTTAAGGCAAGGAGAGGTAGGTTTAAGATAAGGATGAGTTTATATCTTATTTATAAGATGGTCCTCTCTTTTTGGTGGTATTTTTATTTCCTCAAGATCATATTTTTCCCATTTTATCAATATGTCAAAGGGGGAGAAAGTTCCTATTGTGAGGGTGCTTGAAGAGAGAAGGTGAGTTATATATTACTTATATGACAGTTGTTGAAATCAATGTCAAAGGGGGAGATTATTGGAGAGTTATTAATGATGTAATGGTGATGTCATATAGGTGTCTTAGTGAATGTATGAAGTGCCTTGATAGTCTATGTGACAATGACAAAGTGTGCAATGTGCTTGTCCTAGTATGTTTGAAGTATGAGAGCTTGATCTTCTATTTTGACATGGTTAGAGATGTTTAGGGATGAGTATGCATTATTTATAATGTGAAAAGGTACATAATATGTTATTTAATCTTTTAGTGATTATTTTCATGAGTGGAATTCATTTTTTTGTCCATATTTTTCATGTAGACACTTTGAGTCTAGTGGCAAAAAAATTGAATAGGCAATTTGATGATGTCACCATAACCACATGGGAATGAGTCAAGGGGAGTTGGTCATATGGTTTTGATCACATTAGTCCCTATTTTATTTGAGATAAATTTTAGATCATACATTGAAGTGAATCAAAAGATATGCAAGGACAAAGTTGTGCTCCCAGTTAGTTTGATAGTATTTTCCCATTGCCAAATTTGCAATGAGGCAGAAAGAGTTGAGTAATTAGTTTGATGGTGCCATATCTCACATAAGTGTAAATTTAAGGAAAAGGTGATCATATGGGTTTTTTAAATTTTATTCCTAGTTATTATGTGCCAAATTTTAGGTCATGTGATGTAGATTAAAAAGATATATGCATGTGTAAAGTTGGGCTCCTAGGCATTTTGATAGTGTTTTCTATGTTCAAATAGTGCCAAGTAATATGTTTGTTGAAATCATATCTCACACATGTGAAGGTTTTACAAGTATATATATATATATATATATATATGGTCAACCCTATGTGAGAGGATATTATGCACTAAATTTTAGATCATGAAACTAAGCACAATGAAATTTATAAAAGAGCAAAGTTGGCCTCATAGGCAAGTTTTAAGCATAGTTAGCTCTGTGATAGAAGATTTTGATTAATAATTTTAATGGAGATATATCTTATACACATGAGGGTTATATGATTATTTTGTCACATGGTTGGATTTTCCTATGTGAGGAGGTCATATGGTCAAAATTTGATATCATATGAGTGAGTGAGGTAAAATATATGTCTATGCAAAGTTGGCCTTCTAGGAAGAGAAGTAAGGTTCCCATAGTTATTTTTGCATATGTTAAAGTTTAAGTAAAATAGACGGTGTGCATTGCTCTAAGAAGTCAAGAATTAATGAGATGGTTCTAAGTGCTTGATGTTTAATGATGAGAAAAGATAAAGATAAATATTATTCCAAGGATAAAAAGTGAGTGAGTGAGAGATCAATAGTCATATTAAATTCAAGATGTCAAAGTGGCAATTGTCTAGAATTGATAAAGTGATGACAATCTCAAAGAGATTGATAAAGCGTGTTGAGTCAAAGTTTTTAGATTGCATGATATGAGGTCAAAGTGATCAAGGTTTAAAATTTAAGAATTGGTTCTTATGTATTAAATTTTAAAAAATATCAATAGTGCATAATTTATCTGAGCTAAGAGGACACAAGATGCAAGCATAATGTTTGAAGTTTAATTGTGACTGTTTGCATTTGAATTTTTAAAGGAAAAAAATAGTCTGTGGTTTTTAGACCATATATTTTGATTAAGGTTGAATTTATTAATGCTATGAAAAACAAAGATGAAGAGGAATCCATGGTGCATCTAATTAACATAATTTAAAGATCTAGAAGTGTGTACAATAAAATATATTAATGTTCAAAGTTGACTATGTGTTCATGCTTGTTCTTCAAGTGACCAGAGAAGAGTAATTGAGATTATGTAGATGTTTCAATATATGTTAATGAAATAGCTATTGAGGAGCGTTGTAAAATCCATGTGGACTATTTGTGTACATTATGAAGTTTTGATAGATTTTATGAAGTATGAGCAATGGTTTAGAAGGTGATTGTGTGTTCATTCATAATGATTATGTGCACAAAATGTTTTTTGAGTGAATTATGATTTAGTAAAAGAGTGTTTTAGTGGTTATGAGAAATTTAAAATGTCTAAAGAGACATGAGGAGTGGACCCATGTATTTTTAAGTGATATTATGTTTTTTTTAATTTGTTGATGTGCTAAATGGGTGAATACATCTCCATGAGACCTATAAGAGCTACAAGGGCCTTATTAAAAGGTGTAGTTACTTAAGGGTGACCCATATATGTTATGTTTGACCCATGAATATTTTTTTGAGATATGTCTCACTGAGATATATGCCTTAATTTTTAAGGCACGCCTAATGGCTGAAAAAGATGGTGTTGATCGTAAATGCTCTATAAATAGTGAAATCAAAGATGGTGATTTCTAGACTTATGAGTGAGAGACTTTTGAGAGATTTGAGAAAGGCTTATATCTGTGGATTGTGGAACAAAGGAGGGATAGAGTGAATTGTGGATTATTTTAAGATTATAATATATTAAAGACTATTTTTTTGACCTATTGGTCATAATTATGTTGGCATATTAATGCTCTTGTTATTTGAGTATGAGGGAAGGTGAAGAGTGAAAATTAGAGGTCCATCATCAGATGTTGAAGACATTAGTGCAAAGGTGGATGTGTTAATAGGTGTTGTTATGTAAAATCAAAATATAATGTGGTTTAAACCTCCTTGTAAGGTAAAACTTTTGAAAATTCTAGTTGTTTTTGTAGCTTAGCTAGACAGGTGTGATAGTTCTTTGTGGGATTGCAGTCTCACTAAAATCAGGAATGGTAATTCCTTGATTATTTATGGATGGTCTAAATTGGTTCTTGTTATTATAGGATAATAGTCCAATTTTAGGTTTCAATGGGTTTTATTACCCAAGAGGGTTTCCAATGTATGTCATGTGTTATGTGATTGATCTTGTATTGTCTCTCTTGATAATTGATATGAATGATGTGTATGCTTCATGAATGATTTTGGTAACTAATTAAGTGTTTATAAAGATTTGACTTGAATTTGGTTAATTTAGGCTCACTGATTCCCCCCCCAATGATTGTACCTCTAATAAATAACTCATTTATGTCACTATTTTAGTTTATTCTTCTTCGAAACCCTAATGAATATGTACACACATAAAATAATCTAATACAAAAAGAAAGGAAAAACTAGATTGTGGGATGTTAGAATCATCTAGAGTAGATACCATGCTATCTTGGATGATGCCTACATTAACCCTAATGCTATGGGTCTAAGATCACATGTAGCTCTCCCTTAGGGAATGTGCACCATCAACTTGCATGATATTTTAGGATGAAGTTCTCCTAGGCCCTTTTTTGATCAAACATGTCGAGTATTTGAGCTATAATATTGGTTGATATTATGTAAATAAGTGCCAAAATAGTAAGTGATAGATTAAAAATTCCTTGTGAGTCTCTTTATATAGGAGGATCATTATTTAAAATGTAATACCTTATTCATTAGATAAAAAACATGAAAAATATATAAAAAACATAATATAAGGGTCATGGAAGGGTCACAACTCAAACATGGGTGGAAGGGCCCATTAGAAACTAAAGAAAAAATTGGATAGTAGTTCCATGTGGTGTGACTATCTTTAAAGTTGGTACTAACATCCTAAAGATCATAACAGATCAAAATTTAGGGATGACAGGTTAGGGGCCCCTAGGATTGGGAAAAGGTGACCTATGACTATTGGGGGTGCCAAAAATAGGGAAAATAAGACAAAAGAAATAACAAAAGACTCAAGATGACCATGTGAACAAGGGATGTAACCATCACTAATACCCATGTGTGAAAGAGAAACAAAATACATAGTACGTGTGGTTGCTTGACCAAATTAGGGTGTTTACACTCTTCTTAATTAATAATGGTGAAATTAGAATTGACAATATTGGGAATATATTGCACTCTGTGATATATAACCATTGGTTTAGAATTGATAGTAACTCTAATTCCATACCTTATCCTAAACAACATGTGAGAAAAATATAATGACAAGTAGACATCTAGATTAATAGTAAAGTCACATGATAGGCATAAAGCAAAATATGGGGGTTAGTCAATGACTAAAATATCCTGGATAATAGAGACACTTAGAAAATAATTCAAAGTGAGACTCAATCCCCTAATCACACTAATTATTTTGGTATTTTTACCATATATTTATAATAACCACCTAGTGTTTGGTTCATACTTCAATCCTAGTTTATCAAAACTTGCTTAGGAATCATAGAACTACTTACACCAAATTTAATCATACAGTTATGAACCAAGGAGTCACCTATTATTAGATAAAGGTATAAATGAGGAGGTTTGTGACTTACACATGATTTTTCTCCCTTAGGTTGAGGTGTATTACTAAGGACTAATTTTACCTCCTTTTTGGTTTAGATTAAAGATGAAGATTGAACAAGGCTCCTTACAACAAATCCTTTTGTCCTGGGATGAATAGAGCCTTACAGATGGAGATATTGGAATTTGTCCTCTTGAATATCAATTATATTTAAAGTAAATACACTAACCTTTTTTTATATCTTAGGAACAATAGTTTCACCTTGAACTTGAGTGGATTGGGGTTGATCCTTGGGCTAGAATTCAATTCTTATAGACTGGATTTTAGGAACAATATTCCCCTCTTTCTGATGTTGATTAATTTGAGGATGGGTTTTAATTTTAATATCCTAGTTTTCTTATGCTTTATGTGAATCAATGACTATTTTTACCTTGGAACCATCTTGAGAATCACATGGATATATAACTTGACCAATTGAGGAACATGAATCCCCCTCCATTGCTCTTTTCTTGAACCTTGTGTTGTATGATATAGGGGTGCCACCTTTGGTTGTAGTTTTCATTTGATTCATACCAAGGAATTTAGCTTCTTGATAATTCAAAAGAGTGGACTCACCTTGTAATTGAGTTGGCTCATTTCCTCATTTAACTTGTTTAGCTAGTTCACTAGATTGTCCTTAGGAAGATGCCACACTATAAACCATCAAGGCCTAGTTGAGCACTCCATTTTCATAGTTTGTTTAATTATGAGGTTGGTTATAATTAAATCATAAATCATAATCCTACACCAAGTTATTTTTTATGGGAATAATTGGCTTTTAGGTGTTAGAATCATTGGGGTTATGGCTATTGTAAGGCCTAGTATGAGTAATATATCCATGTGGTTTAGAATTACCTTAAGGGATATATATCAGGTTATAAAGACTAATATTATGATTGATAAGGTCTAAAATTATGTATGTGTTATCTCTTTAATGTTAGGGTGTGATCACATTATTATGTTTTTAATAATGTAAATAATTTTAGTTAAAACAATATTACATATATAGATTTGTGTGGTATATTATTGTTATGAATAATAACGATATTATATAGAGGAGTTTTATATAGTTAGTTAGTTGTTTGTAAGTGAGGTTTCTATAAATAACCCACATATATAGGTTCCATATTAAATGAGTTATTAGAACAACTCATGTATTTTTAGTGAGTTGTTTCCTAGATTATAGGAACAACTTTACCTATATATTTGTGTAATCATCTGAATGTAATATTGATCATGGGATGGAATAATATTTATTGTGTTTAACTTATTCTTTGTTGTGAAACTATAATTTTTACCAATATCTAGTATCACATCAGATTTATCTTGGTAATTATATTCTTTACTCGGCCCTCTAATGATAATATTTTTGGCATAGTATTATTACACCATAGAAGCACCATGGTCAATTAAAATGATCCATAGTCAACACATAGTCTAGCAAAAGAAACTAGTAGAGGAGAAAATAAAACTAGAATTGTGCCTATTAATAAAAGCATCTAGTTTATTACTTTACAAATATGATTGATACTCATTAAACATAGCCTTTGCATCATTTAGATCTCATTGTATACATCCTTCTGAGATCAGCCTACATATCCACTCAACTTCATGCCCATTGTATCTATCTGTTGCTCATACCAGCCATGACATTTCAATATATAGAAGATTCATTCTATTTCTTGTAAATTATGTCATCTCACTCCTTTGGTGTTCTAATAAATCTATCAATGTATTATGAGTTATTCATCATCAATTTATTGGATATTATATACTTTGGTTGTGTCAATATGTGTATTGGTAGTGCTCTCCTCTCTATGCATGGATGTGCATCACCCAACATTTAATATCCATGATTGATATAGTTGGTAATTAATCATTTACAACTTGTATAGTTCATCAGTCCATGTAATGCAACTTAGCATTAACCCAAGTTTTTATCCATCTATCATTCAAATAATTAATAGTTATTAATTTTTATCCTTTTTTCTTTATTGAGTTGACATGATTATTTTTTATTTTATAAGTGGTGATCTATCTTCTATATCAATGAGAATCTACCCAAATAAGTAACCTAATCAAACTTGCATATATACTATTCAAGCTCAGCTTTATAGTTACACAACTCATTTTTAAAAATAAGGTACTTCCACATAATCTTAGTTCATGCTTTCAAAAACTCAAGCATGTGTTTTTTAGTTTTGATTCAATAGTATTGAGTTTGGTTTATAATTTAGACTTATAGTGTTTGTATTTGGGTTGGGATCAATATAATTTATGTTATCAAGTATGATGAATAATTTGTAAGTTTGGAATATATAGGTTTATTTTTTATCATTTTAGTTACATGTTATAATAAATGGTCTTAGGCAGGGTAAATTAGTTTTATAATCATCCAAGTGTTATTTATATTAAAAAATAAAAATATCAATAATTGATTCTTTATTGTTGTCAAAATCAAAAGTCTCATAAGTGTCTAAGTCAAATAGATTAAGAGTGTCATTAAGTCTAAAATAGTCATAAGTTTTAAAAATTTAAAAATTCCAAAATAGAGGCATCCATGTCTAAATTTATCTTTGTAAAGGATGTATTTTTTATTAAAATTGACATTCAAAATGTCAAGTGTCAAGACAATAGAATTTGTAGAAATATTGAAGTAGGGTATGGTGTAGATACTAAACCTAAGTGAGTTCAACCTTTAAAATGTCAATGCTTGACTGCACATGAATATATCAAGCACTTATAAATAAATTAAGTATCTTCCTATATTGGATTTCAGAGGTAATGGAGGTTGGAGGTTTCAGATCCTCTCATTAGCCACTAGTGATGGGACCACTTCTGCTTTAGTGGTGTATTTGCTTTTCAATTTTGTGTGAATAAGAACAAATTTTGTATACATATTCACATTTATAATAAGTTAATTTAAAATTCCTTTATAACTTCTCTAAAAATGTGATTGTGAATAAATCTAGTAACTATACTACACATCATGATATGGTTTGTGGTAAGCCACTTGTAAAATCAATTTTTTATGGTTGTTGGTAATCCACTTGAAAACCATCACATTTTGGTTATTGGTAAGCCATATGTAAAACCATCATTAAGGTTTGTGATTGTCTTATGAAAATCACCAAATCATGAGTACAGGTGCAGATATGGATTGATATTTTCCCAATGTTCATATTAAGGGGGTGTATACTAGGGGTTAATAATGTTCACAAGGGAGAAAATGTTAGGGTGTGTTCACATTATTTAGTTTGTAATAATGTAAATATTGTTAGTTAAAACAATATTATGTAAATAGATTTGTGTGGTATATTATTGTTATGAATAATAACAATATTATACGGGGGAGTTTTATATAGTTAGTTTTTTGTAAGTGAGGTCGTTATAAACAACCCACACATATAAGTTCCATATTAAATGCTTTTTTAAAACAATTCATGTATTGTTAGTGATTTGTTTCCTAAATTATAAGAGTAAATTGACCTATATATTTGTGTAATCATTTGAATGTACTATTGAGAATGAAATTGAATAATATTTATTATGTTTAACTTATTATCTAATGTGTAACTTTAATTTTTACCAATATTAAAATCAACCAATTCATTTCCAAAGGTCTAAAATAGTGATTTCACCTCATGTAGTTCACTAGGAAGAATTGTCCCTTGATTAACTAATTGATTTTTGGCTATTAGAAGGGGTGAAAAAGTGGGATAAGTAGGTGGTGTAAATTTTAGAAAAATTAGCAAGGGAGGCCTTAGGTAAATTTTCCCATCTTGTATGAGGTAATTATTAGCCCTAATGGCAATATGATAGGCATTTATGATATTTTTTGTCTACCATAGTTTAAATCATCACTAACATATCACTATTTATAGATCTCAAATAATATAAGAAAATAATTTTATGTGTAGTTTTAACCAGCTATGGGATTCTATTCCATGTTTTTTAGAATTTAAAATTGAATTCCACCATATACTCATGTGTTTCTCTATTGATGGTGGATAGTTGCTCCATGAGTGAAAGGTGGTCACTATTTTCTTCAAACTATTAGCATAATATTTCTCCCATTTCATCCTAATTATGAATATAAACTAGTTGTATACCTTTGTACCATTAGATATCTCTCCCCTTTGAGGATGTATCTATAATCCTCATATCTAGACTATCCTAGGTGTCATTTTGAATTGAACAGATGTTTGTAATACCTTGAATGTGTTCAATAGGTGTTGTAGTATCTTCAAAAGGAAAGGATGGGATGATCCTTAGGGATACAATAGGTATGTAAACATACTATTAGATATTCAATGCACTAACTTTATCAAATTTAATAAATAATTAATTCATTTGGGTTTCCATGTGAAAACATTGAGGTGATACTAGGTTGTGTTTGGGATGATTGGTAGCAAAAGGGACTCTAGGATATGGATAAAACCTAGAAAATATTCTCATTCTAGTTGAATATAATTATAAATCAACAAAATAAACATATTTACCTATATAATATACCTTTGATGTTACTTTTGGCATACATATTACATACTAATGTTAAACTATAATCTTATGAATGCCTCTTAGATTCACCAAGTGATAAATATATGTGTGTCATAGTTATAACTTGCCAAGAATAACACCAAATCCTTAGCAAAATTCTCTAATATGTCCCTCTAGGTATGCCATAAACTATTGTCATGTTGAAATGCACTCTATCATGTCCTAAGACCTATTCCAACTAACACAATAGAAAGAATCCTAGGTTATGGGTGACTTATGATAGTATTAAATCTATAGAGAAGGCCAACTCCTTATCAAACCATAGTGTACCTAATTTAGGATTAGATTTCATCCCTAAAACCTACACTCATAAATCCTACCTAAGCTACACTAATAATATTGTTCATGAAAAGAGAAAGAAGTTAAAAACATAAAGTGAGGTGATGCACCAATATTTGAGGATCTCCTCTACCTACTTATGAAAGCACAATAATATTGATAAAGATTTAAATTCACTCTGCACAATCTCTAAATGAGTTTCCTCTTGTATAAGTTCTTCATATGAAGGTGTTGTCATATGATATAACTAGATGGATAGCTAAAATTTATTATACAAGACACAATTAGGGAGTTTACACAACTAATCAATTGCATAACCAGCTATAAGATAAAATATGACCTATAAAAGACATGCCTAATTGCATCAAGGTGAAATAAAATGAACATACACAAGGGAGAAAATTTTATGCCTTGAGGTGAAAATCAATAAAAAAAACAAGAATTCATAAAATATACATCTTGGAAAAGGTAAAGAATTAGACTTTTATTAATCCAAAGGATTTAAATCCATCATAAAAATCTCCATAAAAGTATAGTTTTGCTATACCCATCTGAGGGATTATAAAATAAGGCATTTTAAACCCAATTCATAATAAATGAGAGCCAAGAGAGATGAAAAAAACACTACCAAAAAACATAAGTGTAACCAATCATAACTCAACTTATACAAGAGAGAAAACAAGTGGAAATAAGAGCATTGACCTTCCATCAATGCATTAGGACTACCAAATTTATGGTTTTTCATGTAAGATGGGAGGAGTGGAGGAGAGGGATTAAATTTTTATATTTTTATCCTTGTGGCCTTATGGATGATGAATTTGTTCATTCATGGATATTACACTTTAGAAACTCTTGCATTGATTACCTGAACTCACCCCTCTCTCTACATGCATGGCAAAACATGTTATATGGTTGACTTGGAAATAGGCCCACTCCTACATAATTCAGATCCTTGAGGGTTGACTTGTGATGATGGACACATCATAGAGGGGGTTACACCTCTCTAAGATCAGTTTTAATGTCTCATGTCTCCATTCACTCTCTTTAATACCACTCACATCATTTATTGGCATGAAGGAAGTTTGACTTGGTCCTTAGAGGCTTATTGATTGAGATTAACCTTGGATATTATGTGAGAAAGATCGATCATTACCTTTTTTGTTCATAAGGACTAATTGAGAGGTATAATAAATTACATCTTTGTACTTCAATCTCATTTTGTTTCATCTCCTACCTTGTAACCTTGCTTGAAGTTCTTTCTAGCCTCATCATTTACCAAACAAACCTATAATCAATCTTGAAAACATTGTATAATGATTATGAGAGGATTTGTAATCTTCAAGCATGTTTGAAATCCTTGTCTTTATACCTATAAATTTCATGATCAGTATGAATTCACTCCTTATTTATCTAGGAAACCAATTAGGTAGGTTTGTAGACTTGAGGTTTTTTATTTGAAGAATCACTTGCAACATCGTTGAGATGTTTGATCTCCTAAAAAATTACTACAAATTTATTTGAAGGTTCTTGAGGCCATAATATATATTTTAAATATAAGATATACATATCTTGAGCATGAATGGAAACCCCATAAACATTTATAACATGATTAACACTATAACCTTATAACCTTACTAACCCTATCTCTTCTCATAAAAAATCATTCTTGGAATCTCCTTCAAGACATTGGAAACCCTAGTGATAAGCAAATCACTATTGGAATGCCTTGGAAACTAATTCCATTCTGATCAGCCAAGGAATCCTCATTTAAGTCTATATATCTTGAAACTTTGCTCAATTAGCCTTTTAATTTTGGCTACCATAAAGGCCTGTAAGAAGCCTATAAACTTGTATATTCATGTTTATTAACATGTTAAAATTTTTTTACTTGGTCTGCATACTTCATGCTTAGGCTTTTGGAGATAGTTTCATGCTTATAATTTAATTCAGAAGGTCATTATTTCAATAAATTTCTTGTTTATTATTAGAAATGAGAGAAGAAGAAACTAAGTATGGGTATGGTTGAAAAACCTATTTGATTATGCACACATTGAATAAGAAGATTGTGAAGAGCTCCTCTTTGGCTTGGGAGGATGATGTGTAGATAAGAAAGCACTAGATTGAACTTGTTTGTTAGATAGATAGTTGGGTGGATTTCCTAGTGATATCTAGGTCTTGAAAGAAAGATATTACTTAGGGGATATAAATACATGCATATTAAAAAATTAATTTAATAAATAGAATAGAAGATACTTGCATCAATAATCAAAAGGTACTAAAATTGAATATAAGAATGCTTGCTAATAAATAGAATAGAAATGATTAAAATAGTGATTAACTAATTAATACTAGTGATAAAGAGTTGGGGTATGCTTCAAAAAATCAAAAAGGGGTTTTTGAATAGGTAGGAACATAGAAAATTAGATTTGATTGGGTGTAGGTAGGTGAAACTAGCTTGCTAGTTTTTCACTTCCATAGTGACCATCGATAGCTGGGTTGCCATCGATGGTTAAGATGACTATTGATGGTTGGGAAAACCATTTATAGTTGACATAATGATTAATGGTTACTATGAATGGATCTAGGTTGGTAAAAATGCTGATTGATGAGATCCAAAAGATTGATTGCAAGAGATGGGGAAAACATGGGTTGATTACAAAATGAAAATAAAGTAAATGAATATTGAGAAACAAGTATTTGTCTTAATAGAACTTGATTTGGTGGATTTTTGAGGTAGATGACTTGTTGGTGGAATATATCATTATTTCAACAAAGTAATAGTACCAGAGAACATGGTGGAGAAGTGGTGGAAAATTGAATCTCTAAAATGCTAGTTTGTTTATTGGATTGTTGTTAATGATTTACCTAAAAATATAAACTCCTAGATGTATAAGCTCTTGATAATTATTGCATATTTATTGTACATATTAACTTTGCTCTTCTTATAGGCAAGGCAAGGGAGTTGCAATAACATGTGAACTAGGCTTCCTAATTATAAATCACTCATGTAATGGCTCATAATAGGATTTAGATGAGTTATTTTTAGAAAAGTAAGGTAGGTGACTTGCATGTTAGTTATTAAGGTGGTGTACCTTGATTTTCAATGGTTAGGGTGACCATCGATAGTCAACGTGATCATCAAGGGTCAAAGGTGAAGGGTAAAACAGGTCAAAGTTAAGGTAAAGGATAGGTTAGGCTAATTAAGTTAAAATTATTATGAGCTAGTGTTTTAAAACTGTTTTCACTTTTCTACATTGAAAGGAAGTAAGAAACTAAAGAAATGGTCTAGGGTTAGATGATACCCAGATGAGGTTTACGCACCGTTATCCAGATGTTGAGGGAACTCCTCTTTGGTTGTGGAGGATGACACCTGTAGATGAAAGAGACTAAAACAAAGAAGGCATTAGATGGATATAAGGTGGACTGCCAAGCGATATGCTTGGTCCCAGAAGTGCAAAGACTTCTTTATGGGATGTCATTCCACTTGTTGATAAAACAAATAATGTTAGATAAAGATAATAATGACAGACTAAGCTAGAGAAATATAAACAATGCATACCTGTTATCTGATGTCAGTCTACCATAGTCATCGATGTCGGTTGGTCTGTCGACGTCAGTTGGTTAAGGTCACTGACATCGGTTAGTTTGCTGATGTCGGTAGGGGAAATGGGCCTAGTGGCCATTGTCAGTCGGGGCAGTGGTCTTGGATAGGTCTGGATGGGTTCTTGATCGGTAGAATGGTCTGTAGAATGGTCTATGGTAACTGAGAGTCTGTGCAGGGTTGTAGGGAGACAAATAAGGTCTAAGGATGGAGTCAGGTTCAGGACAGAGTGTTAAAAGGGGTTAGGTTAAGAGGAGGGCCTTTCAGCCTCTCTAAGAAGAGTGTCTGATTGGTCTGATTGATAGCTGAGTCTAGTTGATAATGCTTAGAAGTAGCAAATGGGGACTGAGTATCAAAACATTCTGAAATATAGAAATGAAATCGAAGAAGAATACTTAGTTATTTTCTTGTTGAAGGAGGTGTGTAGAAGACTGGTTGCTGATGCTGCTAGTGTAGAAGACTTCCTACAATGTACCTGTAACTTGTGATGCTTATTGTACGTCTAGGAGAGAGAGAGAGAGAGAGAGAGAGAGAGAGAGAGAGGTTGAAGTGTAAGTGCAAGAGAGTTAGCATCTAGGGAAGAGAATGAGGATCTAGGTGAGAGAATCAGGAGCCAAGGGGAGAGAATGCGCCTTCAAGCCTATCTTAAGCGACTGATGTTGGTGATTCTACCGGTGTCAGCCGATGGGTAACCAATGTCAGCAGCTAGAAAAGGGGTAGAAAGGGCTAAAATTAGACTTTCACCTGTTCTTTTGACTGTCGAGTTCAGGGGTCGTGGGAAAATGGTTGAAGGTGGGTTAAATGGACGTGGGAGAGGGGGGAAGAGTTGGAATGAGGTCATAAATTGGTCATAGGGTGATGGGAAGCATCCAAGGAGAGGGAATCCAAGGGGAGGATGATGTGTCATGGATGAAGTGTCAAAGGGGATGTCAAGGGGGAATGTTATTAATTTAAAATAGATGATTATTTTAAATTAATAAGTGTGTGTTAGGAATTCTAGGAAGTGGACTAAGTGGACCAAGGGGGGAGATGACCAAGAGTTAGACACAATTTCAGTGTCTACATTTGCCCCTTTTTTTCTTGTTGGTTGTTTTGGATGACCTGCAAGACAAAAATAGGAGTTGATTGCCCTAGGTATGGGATGAAGATCTTTTCATCTTGTTGGTTGTTCTGATGAACTGCAAGACAAAAATGAATGTTGATTGCCCCAATTATGGGATGAGGTATTCCCCCTTAAAGCAAGAGCTGAGGGAAGGGAACTTGGAATTAGGTGCTGATTTGATAGAAAGAGGATGGATATGGTGAAGGTTGAGGGTGAATGCTGCAATAGTTGAGATTGCATGCATACCACTTCTCAAGATGGTCAAGTCAAATTATCGCAAGTCAAGGGTCAAGGAGTGCCAAAATCAAAATAACCGAGCCCTAGCATTTAGTCATAGCTGATTGGGTTATTCGATCCAAGCTGTAACTCTAATGGTCATCGTGTTCCAAGTATCCTAGGCTCAGGAAGTGCTCCTGGAAAACACAAAAATGTCATAAGTAGTGGGGATCAACTTGTTCACAATCCTAGTACTTATGAGGGTCAAAATGTGGGTTGCGAAAAATTTTGATAACCATTCGTGAGGTAACATACATGCAAAAACAACCAAGGCAAAGTTATCTTAGAATTGGTCAAGGTTAGAGGAGATAGTCGTGATCTCCAAAGTCATTGGTTGAGTTGAGATAGATGGTCCGTTAGATGGACGGATGAAGGAATGGCCGAGTTAACCTCAGAAGACCCCATGTCAACTAAGTGCTGCCTACATAGCCCCTATTTGAAGGGCCTCAAGCTGATGTAGTTCTCCCCAAAGGGGGAGGAAGAGGGTCAGTTATGGATTATTTTGGTCGAGGTCAAGTCATGGTCAAAGGTAAGAAAAGGTTGATGATTGATTTTGGTCATGGTTAAAGGTCAAATGGTTTTTCCATCCGATAGATGAACAAATGGATGTGGCTGAGCTAACCCCAGAAAATGTCATGTCATCTGAGTGCTACCTACATAGCCCCTGTGTGGAGGGCCTTAGACCAATGTAGTTCAGATAAAGAGTCAAATTGGTTGATGATTGGTTGATGATGGGTTATAAATGATGAGGGTAAGATGATGTTACAGTCTTTTCCATATTGTGTGATGGTGTATTCTGTAACATTGGTTGAGTGGTCTTTCATCCCTAGAAATTTTCCATATTGGTGATGGATGTATGCTAAAAATTAATTGAGAATGTTTATGCTTCAATAAGTAATGGTTTATGCTTAACATAAATTGTGTGGTCGATAGTCTCCATGTGTATTGGTTTCCATAGAAACTATGTGAAATAGACTATGTCATGTGAGTGGTCTAAAAATGTTTGGTTGGGTTTGGTTTGGTTGGCAAAATGATTTGGTTGGATTGTGACCAAAGGTGTAAAAAAAAAGTGAAAGGCAAATTGCTCTTTCATTGACAAGGACCCGATGATAGCATAGATAGGGGGTTTTTTTAAACAAAAGCCCCATTCATGCATTACGTCGTTGACCAGTGTTTGTGTTAGAGAAGTAATCGAATCACTTGACATTAAGTGAGCTCAAAATCCCTGGAGTATGTTGGGTAGATAAGTTTGATTATGTGAGATGGATGGATGGGGGATCCCCATTTTGGTAGGAACAACTTTTCCCCTTTTATAGGTGACCTTGAGAACGACTATAGACAAGTCCATGACTTTATAGTTTGTCAGTCAAATTTCTTTTTATTTTATTTTATTTTATTTTTTTTAGGGCAAATTGATCGATGCGAGAAGTCTGCGAGGGGATGTTGTTTTGCTTTTGTGGTCATGTTGTAAAGCTGATTGATGCGGGAAGCTTCTGAGAGAGTGTTTTTTATAGCAAGATTTAGTCATAGCCATCCTTTGATGGAGTGGTCTATATTTTTACTTTGTATATATAAAAGTCTTTGAATAGCTGTCCTTCAAGGGAGCAGTCTATCAATTGCAGCAATTATGATGCAGTTGTCCTTCGAGGGAGTAGTCTACATTTATAGTTTATGACCTTTGAATAGGCATCCCAATTTTTTAATTTTTTTTGTTGACTAAATTTTTGGTCATGGACTTTGTTGTTCCCAAAATGAGCTTCGCTCATTTTTGCAAACAACCCCCTATGAAACTTGTCCGTTTCATCTTGTCTCTCTAAGCTCATTTCTTTTTTAAGCTTTTTCTTTGGTTCGTTTTCATCTTGGTTGAATCGAGGGGTGTTTCCCCGCCCCCCCCCTTTTTTGCTTTTCTTTTTTCTTTTTTTTTCCCCTTTTAGGGTTGGTCTTTCTTTCACTTTTTCTGCAAGGGCGGCGAAAATCGCCGCCCCTGCACTTTTTCTGCAAGGGCGGTGATTTTCGCCGCCCCTGCACTTTTCCTGCAAGGGCGGTGAAAATCGCCGCCCCTGCACTTTTTTGTTTTCCATGCAGGGCATTAATGGCCCTGCGCGGCGAGTTGTTGGGGTTGGTTTTTCAACCTTTATAAACCGATTTGAGCCTCATTTCTTCTCACTTCCTCTCCTCCCCTCCTACCTCTTGCCCCTGAGCACTCCAAGATACTTTGCGAAGTGCCAACTCGCGGATTCGACTTTGTGGTGCGCGCGCTTTCCAGGTAGGGTTTGTTTTTAAGTTTTGTTTTTATTTTATTATTTTACTTTATTTTGGTGTGTGTGTGTTTGTTTTTATCTTCTTCCCCACGGCCTCGAAAGGGCGGCATTTCATTGCTGCCATTCCGCCCCTGCCTTCTTCCAGCAAGGGCAGCTTTTCCTTGCCACTTTTCTCTCCCTGCAAGGGCGGCGATTTTCGTCGCCCCTACTTTCTT
Organism: Torreya grandis; assembly: GCA_037957365.1. Classification (NCBI taxonomy): domain Eukaryota; kingdom Viridiplantae; phylum Streptophyta; class Pinopsida; order Cupressales; family Taxaceae; genus Torreya; species Torreya grandis. The sequence continues at coordinate 1,161,561 of JARHVA010001526.1, read as the reverse complement.
CCTGCAAGGGCAGCGATTTTCGCCGCCCCTGCTCTCTTCCTGTAAGGGCGGCAATTTTTGCCACCCCTGATCTCTTCCTACAAGGGCGGCGATTTTCGCCGCCCCTGCTCTCTTCCTGCAAGGGCAGCGATTTTCGCTGCCCCTGCTTTCTTCCTGCAAGGGCGGCGATTTTCGCCGCCCCTGCTTTTTTCCTTCCTTTTTCAACTAACTCCCAGATTTTTTTTGGGTTGTCCTTTTCAGGCTTTTTCTTCCTCATTTTCCATCTTTTTGCCCATCCTGACCTTTTTAAGTGACCTCCTATAGCCCGTGTCACTTGAATTGCTCTCCCCATCTCTCACTCTCCTTTCGACTATGGCTGCAGCACCTTCAGCAAGCTCTTGCATGCCTACTCCCATTCAAATGAGATCGTCCCCCATGACGGAATTATCTCCTTCAAAGGCGAAGAAGATGAAATACAGATACCAGGGTGTTTTCCCTCTCACGGTGATCACCTCGAATGTCGATGACATTCGAGACACTGAGATCAGCCACGTAGATATGGCCGAATTCCTGGTACGAACCAAAGCGACCAATCCCAGCACTGGGATAAAGAGAATTGTCGAGAGCAACATCCACCTGGTGGCCGCCTTCCCGGTAGCAGCTCATCATGCATAATTCATCCTTCAATGTGCGTACTTCTATGACAAAGAGACCAGATCAGTCTCAGACGCCAGTGGCAGCATGATCATTCGGCTGGACCTTGAATTTATCGACAAAGTCTTTTTATGTCCACCGGCCACTGAAGTGACCCAAATCGACTTCAAGAATGCACAGAGGGAGTATGACAAAGACCCCGAGAGGGCAAAGAGGGTCATAAACCATAAGTGGTTAAAAACCCCAAGGGCCGGCCTATCTAGATGGCTGAAAAGCTTCCCCAGAAGCGACTTCATTGAAGAAGTTGGTGACTTAATCACCCTTCTCAGCAGAGTACGGGGCCTCCCGTCCTCTTCACAATTCCATGAATGGATGTATCCGTTCATTAAGATCATTCTGCAAGGCAAACAAGCCATTTTCTAGGGAGAACAGATCAGCAACGCTATTCACGAACAGCTGACCAGGGTATAGACCTATTTCAAATTCTACATGACCTCGTACCTGGTCTACATAGCTGCTGCCATGCGATCTTTCTCAGGCCTAACCACCGAGGGAGATAGGAAGACCACCCCGGTCTATTCATACTATCCGCAGCTGACACTTCAGAGCTCGACACATCATTTTAGGTGAGTGAATGACGCATTCTTTGCCGTATTTCTATGTCTCTTCGATCCTCAACTAGAGCAGAAGAGAATGTCAGACGAGGCTTGGACAGTAGTGAATAGTTTTGGCTGCATGTTCCTCCAGTTCCCTACATTTTCTTATCTACAGGTGGGTTTCTACCAAGGATACCCTTATATGCTCCCCAGATTCCCTTCAGACAGGTTGGTCCTAATGGAGCTTTGCCAGCAACTGGCCGTCGTACACTAAAAATAGATGGAGCTAAAGAGACCTGGTTTCAAGTTTCCTATCCAGATTGGCAGATTTTCCATTGCTACATCGACTAAAGCCAAGGTTATGGAAACAGAGATGCAGATGGTTACCATCAAATCTTTCAAAAGATGAGAAAAATTTGATTACAGAGGAGTCAAAGAGACGATTCGAAGGAAGACTCAGTTTCACGAGCCTATGATTGAGGACATCTGGATAGATCTAAGGACGGCCGAAGAGATAAGAAAGATGGACTATTGCCATCTCATGCTAGAGCAGATAGAGTACCTCGGGCTTGCAGAGATCCCTTCAGGGTTGATTGACGATGGGAATATAGTGAACAGCAGATATCTGAAAGAGAAGGTCGCTGGTTCCCCTCTTCCTCCAATCAACTGGTCTCAAAAAGAGCTGACTTCTCTAAGGAAAAGATTCAAACCAGTATTGGCTAACACCAATAGTTGGTTGGCAGCAAATGGAATCACCCTAAAGGAATTCATTACAGGGTCAGAGGCCGAATACCAAGCAGAGATGAAGAGAAACCGAACCAAGAACAAAGACGATGTCCCTTCATCTTCTAGACCTCACAAGCCTAGGATCATCTTTGTATCTAAGAAGCCTAGGTCAGAACAAGAACCTGAGGCAGCAGTCGAAGAAACTAAAGAACAAAGTCCCAGGGTACAAGTAGCTCAACCGATGGGGTCAACAGAACAACCTTCAGAACGACCAGGTGTTGGGTCTCCAACCTCAACGGAACAAGTGCGGTCGATCCAGGGCTCCTCTCCTCCTCCTCAATCTCCTTCGGTGCCCACTTTTCCTATCTCTCCCATTAGCGTTCCATCTTTCGGAGCTGCTTCTCCTTCCAAGGTTGTTTTTGGTGATCCGCAAGATCCTTCAGCAGGTTCACCTCACTCCTCTGCATCCATTCCAAGTTTATCATCTCCATCTTTCAACCTGCCACCAAGCCCTGTGCCTAATCCTAAATCAACAGTTGGCACAGTCTCGCCGGTTACTCCAACTATGACTACTGTCACCACTAGTAGCGTGGAGGCCGCTACCGTGACACCGGTGGAAGCAACTATTGTTACAACAGGTACTTCTCTACCGCCGTGGATGTCTGCTTTCACACCAAAGAGAAAGAAAAGGGCCATCTCCCCAGAAGAATTCAATTTTGGCAAGATTGTGCCGGCCAAAACAAAAGCTCCCAAGAAGCCAAAGATCCTTTCCAAGTTGGTCGAGGAAAAGGGGCAGAAATTTCTAGAAATTGCCAAACCCCCACAGGACGCAACCCTTGAGGGTTTTGAAATGAGCAGTTATTCCTTTTCTCGTGTTGAACTAGGCAAGGTTACACACGAAGGTGCGAAGAGTGATCTTCAGTCAGCAATGGACATTATGGTCCAAAAATTTGACAAAGAAAAAGAGATGAAAGATTTTTATAAGGCCAAGGCTGAGCAGTTAACGGCAGTAATCAGAAGATTCACCATCCCACCTGAAGCAGCAACTCTAGAGGCCTTTTCCATGGATGATTTAGTCATTCAGAAAGCTGAAAAGACTTATTTAAAGGGAAAAGTGATGGAGGAATATATTGACCAAATACACAATCAAGGAATCTCTCTGCTATCTGAGGTTGCAGAAAGAATAGGGAAAATGAAAAGGTTGAAGGCTCAAGTAGACAATTTTATTTCTCTTACCTCTCAAGAGATTAATGGCTTGGAGAAAGATCTCGGAGGATGGAAGAAAATGGAAGGTCTAAAAAAGAGTACCCTGATATCTATCGGTGTTATCCCCAACAAGGATTCATATGTTGAGATCAAAGAGGCGATGATTTTCAAGATCCAGGTACTCAAAGATCTAATTGATGATCTCAAAGCTTTTAAAGAAGCTAGTGATAAGAGTGACCTGAGCTTGTTGAACAAGTTAGAAGAGCTACCCTGCGACTTGACTTCTAAGGATCATCAGTTCCTTCCCGCAGATGAAATGATTCAGAATTTTGAAGGGATGATCCAGAAGGATTTCAAAGGAGCGTCTTTCTCAATAACTTCAGTTGATAGCATTCTGGATGCTCAGTTGACTCTGGAAAATTTAAGATCCAGGTTAACTGGCCACTATAAGGCCATCACAGCGTTAAAAGACGCATTAATCAGATCAAGGGTCATCTCCAACAGCGCAGTTGCACCAGACAACATAGGGATCCAGGCATCGATCACCATGTATGATGCTCATTTGAAGAAGTCCGGTGGCAAGAACTGACACTTTCTCTCTTTCTTCTTCTATCCTTAGGCATTTCTGTTTTCTACAGAATGCATGCAATTATGTAAATTGTAATTACGAATAAACTTTTTTGGAAAATATCTAAAAGTCAAAGATGAGTCATCTTTGACCAAGATATTTTGTATATTTTATTATTTTTCTGTTTTTGAGGATTTTCTCCCTATATATAGTGGAGACCTCATTTGTAAAACATCTTGGAAAAATAGAGAGCAAACACTCTGCTAAAATTGAAGCAACTGTTGAGACTTTGTGCTCAGATTTGTAAATCAGATTTTGTCAAATGAATGAGAAGCAAGTGATTTTAGACTTTGTGTTGAAGTTATCTGTGTCATCTAGGAAATAGTTTCTTATGTACTCTTTTCTGATAACCTCTTGTTTATCTGACTTAATAAGCAAAGTGAATGTGTTGATATTATCTAAGGGCACTTTTTGAGGGTAGAAAATAGACTTTGTGCTACTTTTACCTTTGAGATTCTTTTATCTTTTGTAGTTTCAGGTGAAGACTTTGTGGTTCACTTTATTCTACAGTTATACTTGTTCCAGCTCTGTGGAGAAGCTACGGAAGACTTTGCGCTTGCGTGAGCGTTCTTGTGACTTTGTTACTACAGGTGATTTCTTGTTTTCTGTTTAATATCATTCCTGAAAGAAGAGGGATGATGTTAGCTTAAAGACTGGGATTTTCCTCTTTTGTTCTTCATACATTACCTCTGAAAGAAGAGAGGTAGATGCTGTTATACCACCCTCGTGTGTTATTTTATGCTTAACTATATATTCAGCGCGTAAATATTGATAGGGAACCTCCCCTTGATGAGAGGAGAGATTTACCTCGTCTTGATCTGGTAAAGCCACACTCCTCGTGGTGCAAATCTCCCTTATGCTGTGGCTGATATCCCCATTTTGTCATCAGTTAGTTGACGACAAAATATTCACCCAACAATTTTTTGGCGACTCCACTGGGGAATCAGATGTGCAGTCTGAAACCTCAAGTTTCAGATTGAAGCAGTCCTTACCCTTCTCCATTACGTAATCTGGCGACTCCGTTTCACGTCTTACCCATTATCATTTTAGCATTACCAGTTGCCTCCATTATATTATCTGGTCTGCAAAACCAGAGCTGCTGAGAAGAACGCATATCTTGGAGCCTCAAGCTTCAACTTGAATTTCTTTCGGTCCCATTTTCTTTTTAAAAATTTGGGAACCCCATGCTATACCAGAAGTCAGAGATCTAAAGGTGTTGTCGACCCTGTGTTTGAATTAGCACAACAAAGTAATTTTGATCTATTTCCTCCATCATTTTCTCTTCAACGGTCCAAGAGTTTTCCTTCCAGCATCGTCAGGTCACCACCACAAGGTAGAACCCCTTTTCCTGCCGTCAATCGCCGCCTCCCTATAAACACTCCACCAAGGTTTGTTATCCCACCTTTTCATCCCCTTATCATAATGGCTCAAGGCCCGTGGGGTAATTCTTTTGGTCCCCTTAATTTAACCCCACCTCTGCATGAACTACCTCGTAGTTCTAGAAAAAATTTCCCTAAGTTTTTTGGTGATGGAAAGGTTCATCTCGACGAGCATATTGCCGCTTTCTCTATAGCATGTGGCGTAATTGGCATTGAATTTGAAGATGTGGCGGTGAGACTTTTTGTGGAGACTTTGCAAGGTGCTGCTGCGGATTGGTTCTATCACTTGCAGGCTGGGTCAGTAACAAATTGGGATATGCTCAAGTCCAAATTTGAAGCTCGGTTTAAACCCGTTGAAGATGCACACGCTTTGTTAGCTCAGCTAACACAGATGAAAAAAGAGTCCCCGAAACCCATGAGGGATTTCATAGCCAAGTTCAACAAATTAAGGAATCAGATTCCTACTGTGGCTCAACCCACGCCGGAGAATCTCAAATGTTTTTTTATCAACTCACAGCTCCTCGAAGTAAGTTTTTTGTTGAGACAAGCTGGCCCTATGGACCTAGCCCTGGCTCAAGGATTGGCCACCGAGATTGAGGATGATCTTATCCTTACAGGCAAAATCAGGAAAGATTCTGGTAAAAACAAATACCCCTCACTGGCTGAAAGTTCCTCCATGAGCACTATTGATCCTATGGTGCAAAAATTAACAAATGAACTGATTGCTTTAAAGAGACAAATTGCTCAAAGCCCGTCTGTCCCTACCTATCGAGATGCACCCAGGAGGACATTTCAGAATCAGCCATATCAAAATAATACTGCCCGGACCCAAGGACAATCGAATCACCTACCTCCCCCTTCAGGAAGATTAGCCATTGAAGCAGCACCTACAAATTCCGTGGTTGGATACCTAGAAACTGAGCACGACCTTTCTTTTCAGCCGCAGCTGGATCAATCGGAAAGTGCTAACCTCTTTGGTGAACAGGATGAGGAGTTAGCTGGTGACTCCAGTATCGGTTTCCTAGATTACCAAGATGAAGCTGGACAACAAGGGGAAGATTCAAAGGAGGCTTATGCTGTCTTTACCAGGTCTCAAAATCAATCAGCTTCACGCCCTGACAAAGAGAAAGTAGTTGACGAGCTCCGGCTAGCATTTTCCATTGCCCAATGTGGGACTCCATTACCTCCGTAATCAAAAGATCAGGTAACTCATAAAAAGGTAAATGCTCCCGGTCACTTAATATCCTCCCCTCCAACTACTCAAGCCGGTGAAGAACCTATCAAGGTCCTTGATGAGGGGATTGCTCCTTTTTCTATTGCGACCACCTTTCAATCATTTGATATTATTGATCATGCTAAAAAAACTAAGATTTAAATGACGGAGTTTGAGTATTTGAGAGCTAACCCAGAACAGCTTGATAGGTTAGCAGAATATGTTAAAAATAAAGCTATTCCTGTAAGACAAAATCTTTCGAAAGTTGTTCCTGATCTCCCCAAAGGCAAACCAGCCCAGAATAATCTGGTTGTGACACCCCCCGTCGCTCCCAGAAAAATAGAACCTTTTTATGTCTCTCTGCTTATAAATGGTTTCAAACTGAGCAACTGCATTATAGACTCCGGGGCTTCAGATAATGTCATGCCTGCAAAAGTGGCGGATTCCCTCCGCCTGACTTTGACCAAAACTTTTGGGAGGTGTTTTTCCATGGAAAATAAGCAGGTTCCCCTCCTTGGCCAAATAAAAGATGCTCAATACGCTTTTGTAGCTTTCCCAGAGAAGCGAATCAAAATGACAGTTCTAGTGGCCGATGTCCCAGCATCTTACGGCATCTTGCTTGGACAGAATTTCTGTAAGGATGTTGGAGGTGAGTTAAGCATGGACCTATCAGAGGCCAGGATTCCAGTTCAAGGCGTCATGAAGAAGTTGCTTCCTGAAAAAGAATCCAGGTACGTAGTTACCCATTCCACAGCACCCGAAGCTCAAATTCTATTTGAGTCATCAGGTATGGGCACTTATTTCTTATCCTCTGATGAAATCCACGGCGCCCTGGAGGAAACTCCTATGGATAATGATTTAGGTTCTTTTTTGCCTGACGCTAGAGGTGGAATGTCCAAACAAAATGAACACACAAATCAACCCTTTCCCCAGAATGGGAAAGTTTGTGAAGAAAAAACCATGCCTGATGAGTTATGGATCTTAGAGTTTGACGGCAGTTGCTCTTCTACTGGATCAGGAGCCAGAGTTGTGTTGGTATCCCCTCAGGGAGAGGTTATCCCTTTTGCTTATAAATTACAATTCAACAATACTAACAACACAGCTGAGTACGAATCCCTTTTGCTTGGACTATAGGCTACCAAAGAAAAAGGCATAAAAAAAATCCATGCCAAAGGGGACGCTGAATTGATAGTGTATCAGATAAGGAACCTCTATCAGACCAAAAATGAGAGGTTACGCCATTATCACAACCAGGTATGGGATCAGATTGAGGATTTCGATGCCTTCAATATCTCTGTCGTTTCGAGGGAATTCAATGATCGAGCAGATGCATTAGCTGTCTCTGCAACTCTCCTGATTCCCCATCCTGATTTCAAAGGAGATAAGTATACTATTGAGTTGGTTTTCTGACCAAGTGTACCAGACAATGTTGACCACTGGCAAGTATTTAATGACGATGATCAAATCATCGCTTTCTTGGAATAAAAAGACACTTTCAAACAATTGTGTTTTGAAGGCAGCAAGCCCCGGGAGTATGGACTAACCCCTGAAACCCAGGCCCATACAGGTGAAGATTTGCTGCAGCTGAAGGGAAATAAAATTCCCAAAGGTTTAGTTTCCCTAGAGAAGTTGTTTGATGACCACGACCGGTTTGTCAAACAACAACAAACAGATCCAAGTTCTTCTTCAGATTTTGATCAAACCAACTTGGGAACCAAGCACGACCCTAAGATGGTAAACATTGGGAAATGTTGCACTTCCAAGGAAAGGTTTGAGCTTGCTGGTTTACTCTATCAATATAGGGATGTGCTGGCCTATTCTTATGACGACCTAAAATCTCTCAGGCCACATGACGTCCGTCATGACATCCCCCTGAAAGCCAATTCTGTGCCTTATAAATAGAAATCTAGGCAATATAATCCAAAAATCTCAGATACTATTTTAGCCGAGATACAAAAGATGCTGGATGCTCGGATAATTTTTCCAATCCATCACTCAACATGGGTCGCTAACATAGTACCCGTCAGAAAGAAAAATGGTGAGATTCGAATCTATGTGGATTTCAGAAATTTGAATCAGCTGTCCTTAAAAGATAACTACCCCCTTCCCATTATGGATCAAGTCCTACAGATGGTAACAGGTTTGGAAATGTTATCAATGCTTGAGGGTTTTTCAGGTTATAATCAAGTGGAGGTCGGAAAGGCAGATCAACATAAGACAGCATTCACCACACCCTGGGGTACTTTCGCTTACCGCAGGATGCCTTTCGGTCTGATAAATGCAGGCGCTACTTTTCAAAGGGCTATGGATCTCGCTTTCAAAGATATAATGGGAAAATTCATTGTAGTATACTTAGATGATCTGATGGTATTTTCAAAACAATGTTCTGAGCATGTTCACCATTTGCAAAGAGTACTAGAGCGCTGCCGTCAAAATGGCATCTCGTTAAACCCAAAGAAATCCATTTTCGGAGTAACTGAAGGGAAGCTTCTCAGACACGTAGTGTCCCGAGAAGGTATCAGAATTGATTTAGGAAGAGTTAGATCCATTCAAGAACTTACTCTACCTACCAGCAAGACTGCAGTTCATTCTTTCTTTGGAAAGGTCAATTTCCTTAGGAGATTTATTCTTGAATTCACCAAGAAAACCCGTCACATTGTTGACATGATGAAGAGCAATGCCACATTTAGGTGGACTGTCGAAGGCAAAGTAGCATTCAAAGAAATTAAAGAAGCAATTGCAGGGGCACCAATCTTGGTCTGTCTGGACTATACTAAAGGTTTCAAAATATATAGTTATGCCTCTGAGCATACGCTATCAGCTATTTTGGTTCAGCCCAATTCAGAAAATGCAGAATCTCCTATTTCGTTCATGAGCTGCCCACTCAAAAATCATGAGTTGAAATATTCCCTTATGGAGAAACACGCATACGCCGTGGTCAAGGCTGTCAAGCATTTCAGGTTTTATATCCTGAATTCTCACACTGAAGTCCTCATACCAGATACAGCAATAAAATCTATTTTGACTCAGCAAGAGTTCAGCACAAAGAGGGGTAACTGGATTGCCAAAATTCAGGAATTCGATCTGGACATCAAACCAACCAAGCTCATACGAGGACAGGGCCTTTGCAAATTGATCACCGACAACACTCCAGAGGAATTAAAAAATGAAGATCAAGATATTAAAAGCGTGCCCACAGTTCTCTTTGTCGCTACTACTGATGAGTGGTTTTCTGACATTGCTTATTTCCTAACATATGGTGAATGCCCTCCTCATCTTTCTTTTAGAGAAAAGCGGAATATTAAATTAAAAGCAATTGGTTATGTTCTATGGGACCATGGTCTTTACAAAAGAAACCTGGATGGGGCATTTCTTCGTTGTGTTGATAAAGCTCAGCAAGAAAGACTTTTAGAATCTTTCCACAATTTGGCCTATGGAGGACATTTCTCTGCACCGGTGACGGCGCACAAGATTCTACGAGCGAGGTACTTTTGGCCTATGCTTTTTAGGATGCCTACAAATGGGTGCGAAAGTGTGAGCTATGTTAGCAATTTGTCAGAAAACCCAAGCTACCTGCTTTACCCCTCAGGCCAGTTGTGATCGATGAACCGTTCCAGCAGTGGGGTATTGATTTCATTGGTGCCATTAACCCATCTTCAAGCGCCGGACATGATTATGTCCTCACCGCGACAGACTATTTTACTAAGTGGGTGGAGGCCAAACCAACTAAACATGCTACATCTGAAGTAGTATGCATCTTCCTCAAAGAAAATATCATCTCCAGGTTTAGGGTTCCACTAAAAATTGTGACGGATAATGCGGCCTGCTTTTCGTCACATGAAATCACTCAATTTTGTTTCCACTATGGGATTACCTTGTCTCACACTTCAGACTATTTCCCCCAGGGAAATGGACAAGCAGAATCAAGTAACAGGAACCTGGTAACCATCATCAGAAAGTTGGTGGACGACAATCAGAGAACATGGCACAAAGCTTTGTATGATGCTTTATAGGTCGACAGGATAACACCTAAAAGAGCTATAGGCATGTCACCTTTCCAACTCTTATATGGATGAAATGCCAAAATCCCCATCACCCTTAAACTACCAGCACTCAGGTTAACCAAAGCAATTGAAGACTCGACCTTTGAAGGCTCAGTTGACAAGCGTATCATGTATCTGATAGAGCTGAATGAACAAAGAGTTATGGTGGTAGATCGGATCAGGGAACACCAGAACCGGGTGAAGGCACTTTTCGATAAAAGAGCTAAAGCGCGTGAGTTCCAAGTCAGAGATCAAGTCTTGTTATGGGACAAGCGGCGTGAACCAAAAGGGATGCACGGCAAATTTGACTCCCTGTGGAGGGGTCCGTTCACCATTCGATAGCTCTGTGGTGAAGCTAGCTTTTTGCTGGAGTATAAAGATGGAATGCCGTTTACACTACCTCATAATGGGCAGCATCTAAAGCTTTTCAACCCTTGAAGCTTGGATGAGTCCATTTGTAAATATGTGCAGTTCTTTTTCTTCTTTTTTAGCTTTTTTCTTTCGCTCGACTCCGTAGCCCAATGGCTTGGATGAAGGCACTTAGAGACTGGTTTCTACTTCTGTTAATCTTTTCGATTGAGCAGAAGTTCCCCAATAGGAGCCAGCTGTTGTTCCCAAAATGAGCTTCGCTCATTTTTTCAAACAACCCCCTATGAAACTTGTCCATTTCCTCTTGTGTCTCTAAGCTCATTTCTTTTTTAAGCTTTTTCTTTGGTTCGTTTTCATCTTGGTTGAATCGAGGGGTGTTTCCCCGCCCCCCCCTTTTTGCTTTTCTTTTTTCTTTTTTCTTCCCCTTTCAGGGTTGGTCTTTCTTTCACTTTTTCTGCAAGGGCGGTGAAAATCGCCGCCCCTGCACTTTTTCTGCAAGGGCGGCGATTTTCGCCGCCCCTACACTTTTCCTGCAAGGGCGGCGAAAATCGCCGCCCCTGCACTTTTTCATTTTCCGCACAGGGCATTAATGGCCCTATGCAGTGGGTTGTTGGGGTTGGTTTTTCAACCTTTATAAACTGATTTGAGCCTCATTTCTTCTCACTTCCTCTCCTCCCCTCCTACCTCTTGCACCTGAGCGCTCCAAGTTACTTTGTGAAGTGCCAACTCACGGATCCGACTTTGTGGCACGCGCGCTTTCCAGGTAGGGTTTGTTTTTAAGTTTTGTTTTTATTTTATTATTTTACTTTATTTTGGTGTGTGTGTGTTTGTTTTTCTCTTCTTCCCCACGGCCTCAAAAGGGCGGCATTTCATTGCCGCCGTTCCGCCCCTGCCTTCTTCCAGCAAGGGCGGCTTTTCCTTGCCACTTTTCTCTCCCTGCAAGGGCGGCGATTTTCGCCGCCCCTGCCCTCTCCCTGCAAGGGCGGCGATTTTTGTCGCCCCTGCTTTCTTCCTATAAGGGCGATGATTTTCGCCGCCCCTGCTCTCTTCCTGCAAGGGCGGTGATTTTTGCCGCCCCTGCTCTCTTCCTGCAAGGGCGGTGATTTTCGCCGCCCCTGCTTTCTTCCTTCCTTTTTCAACTAACTCCCTGATTTTTTCTGGGTTGTCCTTTTCAGGCTTTTTCTTCCTCATTTTCCATCTTTTTTCCCATCCTGACCTTTTTAAGTGACCTCCTATAGCCCGTGTCACTTGAATTGCTCTCCCCATCTCTCACTCTCCTTTCGACTATGGCTGCAGCACCTTCAGCAAGCTCCTGCACGCCTACTCCCATTCAAACGAGATCGTCCCCCATGACGGAAGCATCTCCTTCAAAGGTGAAGAAGATGAAATATAGATACCAGGGTGTTTTCCCTCTCACGGTGATCACCTCGAATGTCGATGACATTCGAGACACTGAGATCGGCCACGTAGATATGGCCGAATTCCTGGTACGAACCAAAGCGACCAATCCCAGCACTGGGATAAAGAGAATTGTCGAGAGCAACATCCACCTGGTGGCCGCCTTCCCGGTAGAAACTCATCATGCAGAATTCATCCTTCAATGCACACACTTCTACGACAAAGAGACCAGATCAGTCTCAGATGCTAGTGGTAGCATGATCATTCGGCTGGACCCCGAATTTATCGACAAAGTCTTTTTATGTCCACCGGACATCGAAGTGACCCAAATCGACTTCGAGAATGCACAGAGGGAGTATGACAAAGACCCCGAGAGGGCAAAGAGGGTCATAAACCATAAGTGGTTAAAAACCCCAAGGGCCGGCCTATCCAGATGGCCGAAAAGCTTCCCCAGAAGTGACTTCATTGAAGAAGTTGGTGACTTAATCACCCTTCTCAGCAGAGTACGGGGCCTCCCGTCCTCTTCACAATTCCATGAATGGATGTATCCATTCATTAAGATCATTCTGCAAGGCAAACAGGCCATTTTTTGGGGAGAATAGATCAGCAACGCTATTCACAAATAGCTGACCAGGGTACAGACCTCTTTCAAATTCTACATGACCTCGTACCTGGTCTACATAGCTGCTGCCATGCGATCTTTCCCGGGCCTAACCACCGAGGGAGATAGGAAGACCACCCCAGTCTATTCATACTATCCGCAGCTGACACTTCAGAGCTCGACACGTCATTTTAGGCGAGTGAATGATGCATTCTTTGCCATATTTCTATGTCTCTTCGATCCTCAATTAGAGCAGAAGAGAATGTCAGACAAAGCTTGGATAGTAGTGAACAGTTTTGGCTGCATGTTCCTCCAGTTCCCTACATTTTCTTATCTACGGGTGGGTTTCTACCAAGGATACCCTTATATGCTCCCCAGATTCACTTCAGACAGGTTGGTCCTAATGGAGCTTTGCCGGCAACTGGCCGTCGTACACTCAAAATAGATGGAGCTAAAGAGACTTGGTTTCAAGTTTCCTATCCAGATTGGCAGATTTTTTATTGCTACATCGACTAAAGCCAAGGTTATGGAAATAGAGATGCAGATGGTTACCATCAAATCTTTCAAAAGATGGGAAAAATTTGATTACAGAGGAGTCAAAGAGACGATTCGAAGGAAGACTCAGTTTCACGAGCCTATGATTGAGGACATCTGCATAGATCTAAGGACGGCCGAAGAGATAAGAAAGATGGACTATTGTCGTCTCACGCTAGAGCAGATAGAGTACCTCGAGCTTGCAGAGATCCCTTCAGGGTTGATTGACGATGGGAATATACTGAACAGTAGATATCTGACAGAGAAGGTCGCTGGTTCCCCTCTTCCTCCAATCAACTGGTCTCAAAAAGAGCTGACTTCTCTAAGGAAAAGATTCGAACCAGTATTGGCTAACACCAATAGTTGGTTGGCAGCAAATGGAATCACCCTAAAGGAATTCATTATAGGGTCAGAGGCCGAATACCAAGCAGAGATGAAGAGAAAGACACAAAGCCAAACCAAGAACAAAGACGACGTCCCTTCATCTTCTAGACCTCACAAGCCTAGGATCGTCTTTGTATCTAAGAAGCCTAGGTCAGAACAAGAACCTAAGGCAGCAACCGAAGAAACTAAAGAACAAAGTCCCGGGGTATAGGTAGCTCAACCGATGGGGTCAACAGAACAACCTTCAGAATGACCAGGTGTTGGGTCTCCAACCTCAATAGAACAAGTGCGGTCGATCCAGGGCTCCTCTCCTCCTCCTCAATCTCCTTTGGTGCCCACTTTTCCTATCTCTCCCATTAGCGTTCCATCTTCCGGAGCTGCTTCTCCTTCCAAGGTTGTTTTTGGTGATCTACAAGATCCTTCAGCAGGTTCACCTCACTCCTCTGCATCCATTCCAAGTTTATCATCTCCATCTTTCAACCTGCCACCAAGCCCTGTGCCTAATCCTGAATCAACAGTTGGCACAGTCTCGCTGGTTACTCCAACTATGACTACTGTCACCACTAGTAGCGTGGAGGCCGCTACCGTGACACCGGTGGAAGCAACTATTATTACAACAGGTACTTCTCTACCGCCGTGGATGTCTGCTTTCACACCAAAGAGAAATAAAAGGGCCATCTCCCCAGAAGAATTCAATTTTGGCAAGATTGTGCCGGCCAAAACAAAAGCTCCCAAGAAGCCAAAGATCCTTTCCAAGTTGGTCGAGGAAAAGGGGCATAAATTTCTAGAAATTGCCAAACCCCCACAGGATGCAACCCTTGAGGGTTTTGAAATGAGCAGTTATTCCTTTTCTCGTGTTGAACTGAGCAAGGTTACACACGAAGGTGCGAAGAGTGATCTTCAGTCAGCAATGGACATTATGGTCCAAAAATTTGACAAAGAAAAAGAGATGAAAGATTTTTATAAGGCCAAGGCTGAGCAGTTAACGGCAGTAATCAGAAGATTCACCATCCCACCTAAAGCAGCAACTCCAGAGGCCTTTTCCGTGGATGATTCAGTCATTCAAAAAGCTGAAAAGACTTATTTAAAGGGAAAAGTGATGGAGGAATATATTGACCGAATACACAATCAAGGAATCTCTCTGCTATCTGAGGTTGCAGAAAGAACAGGGAAAATGAAAAGGTTGAAGGCTCAAGTAGACAATTTTATTTCTCTTACCTCTCAAGAGATTAATGGCTTGGAGAAAGATCTCGGAGGATGGAAGAAAATGGAAGGTCTAAAAAAGAGTACCCTGATATCTATCGGTGTTATCCCCAACAAGGATTCATATGTTGAGATCAAAGAGGCGATGATTTTCAGGATCCAGGTACTCAAAGATCTAATTGATGATCTCAAAGCTTTTAAAGCAGCTAGTGATAAGAGTGACCTGAGCTTGTTGAACAAGTTAGAAGAGCTACCCTGCGACTTGACTTCTAAGGATCATCAGTTCCTTCCCGCAGATGAAATGATTCAAAATTTTGAAGGGATGATCCAGAAGGATTTCAAAGGAGTGTCTTTTTCAATAACTTCAATTGATAGCATTCTAGATGCTCAGTTGACTCTGGAAAATTTAAGATCCAGGTTAACTGGCCACTATAAGGCCATCACAGCGTTAAAAGACACATTAATCAGATCAAGGGTCGTCTCCAACAGCGCAATTGCACCAGACAGCATAGGGATCCAGGCATCAATCACCATGTACGATGCTCATTTTAAGAAGTCCGGTGGCAAGAACTGACACTTTCTCTCTTTCTTCTTCTATCCTTAGGCATTTCTGTTTTCTACAGAATGCATGCAATTATGTAAATTGTAATTACGAATAAACTTTTTTGGAAAATATCTAAAAGTCAAAGATGAGTCATCTTTGACCAAGATATTTTGTATATTTTATTATTTTTCTGTTTTTGAGGATTTTCTCCCTATATACAGTGGAGACCTCATTTGTAAAACATCTTGGAAAAATAGAGAGCAAACACTCTGCTAAAATTGAAGCAACTGTTGAGACTTTGTGCTCAGATTTGTAAATCAGATTTTGTCAAATGAATGAGAAGCAAGTGATTTCAGACTTTGTGTTGAAGTTATCTGTGTCATCTAGGAAATAGTTTCTTATGTACTCTTTTCTGATAACCTCTTGTTTATCTGACTTAATAAGCAAAGTGAATGTGTTGATATTATCTAAGGGCACTTTTTGAGGGTAGAAAATAGACTTTGTGCTACTTTTAACTTTGAGATTCTTTTATCTTTTGTAGTTTTAGGTGAAGACTTTGTGCTTCACTTTATTCTACAGTTATACTTGTTCCAGCTTTGTGGAGAAGCTACGGAAGACTTTGCGCTTGCGTGAGCGTTCTTGTGACTTTGTTACTACAGGTGATTTCTTGTTTTCTGTTTAATATCATTCCTGAAAGAAGAGGGATGATGTTAGCTTAAAGACTAGGATTTTCCTCTTTTGTTCTTCATACATTACCTCTGAAAGAAGAGAGGTAGATGCTGTTATACCACCCTCGTGTGTTATTTTATGCTTAACTATATATTCAGTGCGTAAATATTGATAGGGAACCTCCCCTTGATGAGAGGAGAGATTTACCTCATCTTGATCTGGTAAAGCCACACTCCTCGTGGTGCAAATCTCCCTTATGCTGTGGCTGATATCCCCATTTTGTCATCAGTTAGTTGACGACAAAATATTCACCCAACAGACTTGACTATAGAGGTTTAGAGGGTTTCCCATTTAGTAGGACAAAACATTCATGCTTGACCAAAGGGTTGACTAATGTTTGTAGGGTTGAGGGTTGAAAAGGAATAGGAATGATGATGATGGGGATTGCTCAAGGGATGAGCTCAAGTTAACGTCAAGTGATTGAGTACGTGACTAACAATAGACTGGTCGAAGATGCAAGGCATAAAGGGGCTCAGGTTTTGATAAGTCCCTGACCCATGCTTATGTGTCATGATGTAAGGTCTGAGTCAATTAGGAGCAAACTTGCCCTATTTTATTCATTCCAAATTGGTCACATGTTGGTTGATGTTGGACATGAAGATGATTACGAAGTTGGTTGATGTTTGGTTGGTTGAAGTCATGATTAAAAAGGTTGGTTGATGTTTGGTCAAGGTTTGGTCAAGATTTGGTTGAGGTCAGTTGATGTTGGTTGATACTTTGTTGGTGTTTGGTCAATGTTGGACATGACATTGGTCGAGGTTACAATATTTAGGATAATGTCAAATTCCCCCAATTGATAGGGAGAATGTTTGATAGATTTAGTTTGAGAGGGCGAGATCGTGATCTGCTAGGTTGGAGGCAGGAATCTCAAAATCACGGATGGTGACAAAGGAAATGGTTGGTAATGATTTGATTAAAGTGTCTAATGGTTGGGGGTCATTAGGTTGGACCTCCATTGATTGTAAGGCTTGGATCAAAGTTTGATGATGTTGTGGAGAGTTTTGTATGAGATCATACAAAGACATCTTCACAGGGGTCATGTGGTGAGGTCATTTCACCATAGAGTCAGGGATTATCTTTGAGGATGCTGGTTGAGATGTGCCCAAGACAGTAATCTTGGGTTTTGGTTGTGGTGAAGGCTTGGTAGATGGGGATGTCCAAGGGATACAAACATGTCTTTTCCTTTTATCCTTTTGGGTTGGTGGGCTGGTGGTCAAGTTGACTATGTTGATTTCGAATAATGGTGTTAAAGGCAGTGGAGGGACCATAGTCTGGTGTTGATATCTCGATTTAGGTGATAATGTTTTTGAGGCATGTGATGGTGTCAAAGATTTGGAAAAGGGGTAGTCAAGAGGATTTTTGATGAGAAGGGTATTCTTTTTTTAGTGTTGATGAATGACAGCTTTAAGAGCACAACAATGCTCAGTGTCATGTCTCGGTGTGTGATGATAGTGACAAAAGTTAGTGTTGTCGAACCAAGATGGTCTTGATTTGAGAGTTGATGAGTGTGAAGGTGAGGAGGTATGGGAAGCATGGGATGATGTTGAAGGTTTGTTGATAATATGGTCAAGAAGAAGGGTGTCTTTCTCCAAGCATTGGTGAATGACAACCTTGAGGGCATAACAATGCTTAGTGTCAGGTCCTGGCATGTGATGATACGCACAAACTTTAGTGTCATCAAACTAGGGTAGTTTTGGTCTAAGAGATTGGTATGGTTTAAGAGGTGGAAGACTGATGTGATAAGACTGCAACAATTATCGTAACAGCAAGGCATAAGAACCCACCAATGGGTCTGCGTGTTTTGTTGTAGTAGGGGTTGATGACTTTTGTTTTGGATGCATAGGAGGCATTGGTCATTTTGAAGGAAATATATGTTTAATGGGTAAAGGGGATAATGGAGGCAATTTTCCTCTATGAGGTGTTGGAGTAGGAAGCACTCCTATTAAGGTGGATGGATGTGGGCCCAAAATGGAGGGCAATGATGAAGGTGGGGGAGGAATTCTCTGGTGTGGTTTAGTGGCCTTCTTTGGTTTGGTTTGAGGGCCACTATTGTGTGAGGCAAGATTAGATATGGGGTGAACACCAAGAGATTCAATCTCTTTTGGCATGGTGGATGTCTGCATGGGTTTGGGTTCAGATGTGGACAGAGGTGAGTGAGATGTAGAGATCTTAGGCAAAAGACAAGAGAAAACCATCACTGGGTCCTCCTCGGTTGAAGTGGGTGAAGAGTCAAGGTCTTCTCTTGGTGGAGAAGAAACTGGAGAATGTGACTCCTTGAGAGGATAGAGGGCAGGGATGATGGTGCCTTCTACTTGTGGTTGAGGAGTAGGAAGGGTATGGTCTTCCATTGGTAGGAGGAAGGATGAAGGTGGGGCCAATGGCATTGGTATGGTCGAAGCATCCTCCAATATAAGAGAGGTTGAAGGAGAACTAATAGGAGAAGAAAGCTCTTCTACCTGTGGAGGAGGTTGGTCAGGGACAAGAGGTGAGACCGTGTTGACCATGCATATATCATGCTCTTGGGAGCTATCAGCCATGGTCTAGACATTGTTTTGGCTAGGAGGATGGTTAGGAAAAGGTTGTTTGAATATATTGATGTGTTGATTGGGTGGTGCATTCAGGTTATCCAAAACAAGATCTCCCTTATATATCATGTCCTGGACAATGTTCTTGAAGGTTTAGCAGTTGTTGATGTCATGGCCTTAGACACGGTGATAGTGACAGAAGTCATTTTCCCTATACCATGTAGGGATGGTTTTTGTGGGGTCGAATTGAGGTGGTCAGATTGGAGGGAGATTGAGGACCCCTTGTTTGATGAGTTTTTCCAAAATGAAAGCATATGATTCTCCTAGTGGAGTATACTGACGCTGTATGTACCGTTTTTGGAATTGTTTTGTGATGCTTTGTGATGTTGAAGGTTGAGATTGGTCAGTTGTTGTTGATGATGGTGATCTAAAGACCATAGTGTTGGCCACTCCCTTGGGTTTGGAGTGGGAAGAAGAAGGTCTGGAAGAAGAAGGGTCATCGGTTTTTGCATTGGTATTACGCAATTTGACCCTATTTTCTTCAATAGCACAGAGTTCAAGCTTTTGGGCCATGCTGAAAGCTTCATCAAAAGTGCAGAATGTTTGAACCCGCAAGGTGGATGAGATGTGCATGGCACATGCTCGAGAGAAGAGCTTAATGAGCTCAGGTTGAGGTAAAGGGAAGGAGAGTTGGTTGATCAAGCCTCTCCAATGGGTGACAAAATCGGTTATAGATTCATTGTCAAACTGCATGATAGAGTAGAGGTCTGTAATGGAGACTTATTTGGTGATATTGATCAAAAAGTGGTCAAGGAAAAGTTGGGCTAGCTAAGTGAATGAAAAGATAGAGTGACTGGTAAGAGAACTATACCAATCAAGGGCAGGGCCAAAAAGTGACATGGGAAATGTGCGTAGCAATAACGCATCGTCATGTGCTATGAGATAACAAGCATGTCTGAATGCTCGTAGATGTTGTTGCGGGTCTTCCTTACTCTGGAAGTGAGTAAACTTAGGAAGTTCCTACTAACTGGGATACGGCTGGATTGGGACAGAGGGATGGATGGGTTCGTTGCAAATTTGGTCATATGAAAGGACATTAATTGAACCAAAAATGGAAGCCTCAAGACTAGACATTTTGTCCATCAGCATCTTGATGAGATCGACTGACGGATTGGTAGATGGGGTGCCCCCTAAGTTGTAAGGTACTTGGAAGGTGCTAGAAGAGGCATATGACGTAGTCGGTTGCGCTTGTATAGGTGCAACGTATTGATGACTAGTCATAGGGATAAAAGTGGAAGCCAAGGGTGGTTGTGTCATGAAGGTAAAAGGCATAAGTTGACTAGATACCACCAAAGGTGGTTGCATGGTGGCATTGGCAAAAGGGGGGTAGACACTCCTACATTTATAGGCACAAGAGTGTGTGGAGTCAAGACAATCAAGTTTGGGTATGATGTAGAACTTGGTTGAATTGCGTGTGGTTGAGGGGGTAATGAAACCCCGATGGAGCTTGGTCCAAAAATAGATGGGGATGCCAAAATTTGCATATTGGCCATGGTTAGGTGAATGGTTGAGGCAATAGTCAGAGTCATAAAAGGCTAGGTAGAAGATGGTGTTAATGTCATCGTTGCTTCACCCGAAAGGTCTCGCATTTGGTTTCTTGCGAGATAGTGTTGGAGAGCCTTGATGTTGTGGTCAAGGAGTCTCTCAAAGTTTGGGTCCCCTTCGAGGACAATTGAAGGTTGATTGGGAGTTGGTTGGGTAGGAGTTCATTTGGTCTCTGAATGATACTCCATTAGAGGACTAAGCATAGATGGCAAAGGTAGGAGCGGTTGTTGCCTCACGTGGTCAATAAGAGTCTTGGTTTGACTACATGTCAAAAACCATTCAAGGCAAGAAGGGTCAGGTTCTAAAAAATGTGTTTTTTAGTCTCAAAAAACTAGAATGGAGGTTAGACAGCAAGAAAGTCGGGTTTCAAGCTTGCTATTTTGAGAAGAAAAATTGTGACAGTGACCGACATCAGTTGAAAAACTGATGTCGATGAAATAGATTACCGATGTCAGTCAGATAACTGAAGACGGTGAAGAAAAGTTGCCGACGTCGGTGATAAAACCAATGTCAGTTACTGTGTTCTCCAAAAACTCAAAAAATTTGAGAGTTTTTGGAAGAAAGAAGAAAACATCCTCACTAGCTCAAAAAACCAGATAAAGGAAAAAAAGCAGATGAAGATAGGCAGATCCTAAATGTTAAAACCTCAGAATAAACTTTTAGAATCATTTTGGCTTATGCCTTAGAGTGTGTTTGGGAAGTTGGCTTGTAGAACGGGTCCTAGAAGAAGTAGTCTAAGGTTGGTTTCAGGTTAGTTTCGGTGCTCAAGAGTCTATGCTAGGTTCTATACGTGGCCTAGTGCTAAGGAGCAAGCTCCCCTCACTTCACGAGCCCAGTGATAAGCTGGCCTCACTTAGCCAGTATATACGTCCCCTAGAGTTTATCCTCTGATAGAGAATAGAGTGGGCTTTCCCCCTGGTGGTGAAGTCCAAGTGGGATTGCCGGGATGGGTAAGGTATCCGCTAGGTGATGAAATCATAGTCAGGCCTTGTCTCAAGTGAGTTTAGATGTTTGATTTTGTGCAAGTGATTTGGTCATGTAACATAAGTGACTACGCTTTATTCATGATGCGGTTTTAATTACTAGATGTGTGGACTAAAGATGCATGCAATCAGAAATGAGATGCAATAGATTTTAAGCCCAAATTGAAATGTGTGTTCGAATGCAGACAAGTGAGAAGAGGTTGAAGAGTATGACTTTGACTAGTCTAAGATGCAAGAAAGAAAGAAAGATTCTTTTTAACTTTGCTAATAGTGTCTTTTCAGAAGAGATAAAAGAAGAGAGATGCAAGGAGAGACCTAATGCACCTATATGAAAAGTATGCTTTGAAGAAAAAAGTATGAACCCAAGGAGAATTCCTAGGGTCCCACCGGGTGTGCCAGAATGTTTCAAAACTATTTTCACTTTTCTACATTCAAAAGAAGTAAGAAACTAAAGAAATGGGCTAGGGTTAAATGA
This sequence comes from Torreya grandis, assembly GCA_037957365.1. Lineage (NCBI taxonomy): Eukaryota > Viridiplantae > Streptophyta > Pinopsida > Cupressales > Taxaceae > Torreya > Torreya grandis. The sequence goes on along the minus strand of JARHVA010001526.1, from coordinate 1,139,787 downwards.
TACCTGGATGAGGTCTGCGCACCGTTATCTAGACGTTGAGGGAACTCCTCTTTGGTTGTGGAGGATGACACCTGTAGATGAAAGAGACTAAAACAAAGAAGGCGTTAGATGGATATAAGGTGGACTACCAAGTGATATGCTTGGTCCCAGAAGTGTAAATACATCCTTATGGGATGTCAGTCCACTTGTTGATAAACAAAATAATGTCGGATAAAGATAATAATGACAGACTAAGCTAGAGAAATACAAACAATGCATACTTGCTGTCTGTTGTCAATCTACCACAGTCACTAATGCTAGTTGGTCTACCGATATCAGTTGGTTAAGGTTGCCAACATCAGTTAGTCTACCGATGTTGGTAGGGGAAATGGGCCTGGTGAACAGCATCAGTTGGGGCAATGGTCTTGGACAGGTTTGGATGGGTTCTTGGTTGGTATAATGGTCTGTGGTAGTTTGAGAACCTGTGTAGGGTTGCAGGGAGACAAATAAGGTCTAAGGACGGAGTCAGGTTGAGGATAGAGTGTTAAAAGGGGTCAGGTTAAGAGGAGGGCCTTTTAGCCTCTCTAGGAAGAGTGTTTGATTGGTCTAATTGATAGCCGGGTCTGGTTGATAATGCTTAGAAGTAGCAAATGGGGACTGAGTATCAAAACATTCTAAAATATAGAAATGAAATCAAAGAAGAATACTTAGCTATTTGCTTACTGAAGGAGGTGTGTAAAAGACTGGTTACTGATGCTGCTGGTGTAGAAGACTTCTTGTAATGTACCTGTAACCTGTGATGCTTGTTGTACGTCCAGGAGAGAGAGAGAGAGGTCAAAGTGCAGGTGCAAGAGAGTTAGTGTTTGGGGAAGAGAATGAGGATCTATGTGAGAGAATCAGGAGCCAGGGGGAGAGAATGCACCTTCGGTCCTGTCTTAAGCGACCAACGTCAATGATCCCATCGGCATCAACTGATGGGTGATCGACGTCAGTAGCTAGAAAAGGGGTAGAAAGGGCTAAAATTAGCATTTCACCCATTCTTCTGACTACCAAGTTTAGGGGTCATGGGAAAATAGTTGAAGGCAGGTTAAATGGGCATGGGAAAGAGGGGAAGAGTTGGAATGAGGTCATAAATTGGTCATAGGGTGATGGGAGGCATCCAAGGAGAGGGAATCCAAGGGCAGAATGATGTGTCATGGATGAAGTGTCAAAGGGGGTGTCAAGGGGGAATGTTATTAATTTAAAATAGATGATTATTTTAAATTAATAAGTGTGTGTTAGGAATGCTAGGAAGTGGACTAAGGGGACCAAGGGGGGGAGATGACCAAGGGTTAGACATGATTTTGGTGTCTACAGCTAGGTTCAATTATGGGCTAGAGGGTCAAATGGTCCCAAGGGGGTCCTAAGGTAGTCCAAGGGAATTATAGAATTTGAAATAATGGTGTGTGGATTTATAGTGTCTAAATTTTGCCCCTTTTTGTTATGAAGATTTAAATTAACAAGCTACAAAACAAAAAATTGAATGTAGGTCAAAGGTTTGGTGATTGCCTCAAGTATGGGAGGAGGTGTTCCCCTTCAAATTGGGAATCGATGAGGTAAATTAGAATTAAGTATGGGTTTTATAAGGTAGGTAAAGGTGATGATGAAATTAGAGATCATGAAGGTGGATGATAGGTTGGGCACTAAATAATAAACAAGTATGCAAAGTGTGACAAAAGGTGTGATAGCCAAGATCATGCAAAGACAAGGTTACCATATTTGATAACAATAAAGGTTGGTGCTAGAAAGACAAGTGACCAGTATACTACATGATACAATTAGGTATGATGGTTAGCTATACTTTTTAGTCTCCTAAATAAGGTAAATGGTTTCATGGGTATTTAAGGTAGGAAGTGTTATCATGGAAAACACAAATGGGTCAAGTGTCATGGGTATTTGAGGTATAAAATACTCTTAAAAATACTCGAGCAAGTTAGGTAAGCATGAGGTGGTGTGAGGTCAAAAAGGTTCAACTCGGTAATATGATCACTACAATCAATAGACTAGGTAAAAAGTGTCACAAAATGCATGCTAGTTGGGTTGAAATGGATGAATGATGATATGATGAGGTGGTTAGGAGGGATTGGAAGAGGTAATCTTTATGTGTGGAGTTTGGTTTGTGGGAGAAGGTAATCTCCAAAAATTTGGCACTTAGGTGTGGTTACCTAAAAAAAATTTAAAATATGTGTTCCTAGCCATCAATGGTCAAGGGTCTCAAGGTTGATCATCGATATTCACCCTAACCATCAATGTTCAAGGGGAAACCCTAAAAGGATAGAACATAAAAAGTGAAAATGAATAGTCATTTTCACTTTTGAAAATTGAATTTCATGTTTTTCATGCTCTAGTAAGTTGGCTTTTTATGAGTGACAGTGCTGATGAGGGTGGACTAAACATTTAGCTAATTTGGTGATTGTTTATTGGTTAGAGGCACATGTTGAAGTGATCTCTTAGGATTTAGGTGTAGGGTAGATGAGGATGTAGTCGAGTAGCTAGACATAGGATCCACCTTTGACAAAGGTTGAGGAATGAGGTAGGTAGTGTTTTAAATTGATAGAGTAGTTAATTTAGTCATTTTGAAGTTAAAAGTTGGTAGATTTTTTAGTTGTTTTGGTAGGGTTTTTGGGGGTTTTTGACTTAAATTTAGGTTTTACTTGTGATAAAAATTTAACAAATGAAATTTGAAATGGAAAGGGTTTTAGGGTTGGGTGCAAGGTATAGTATATAATTAAGGAGTCTATTGGTTGAAATGTTATTGTTTTGGTAAGTTTTAAGTAGGGTAGGTTAGGTATTTCACTACTTATGGTCACAAATAGTGAGCATCAGTGGTTCAACCTAATCGTTGATGATTGACTGTCAAATTTGAATAGTCACTTGACCATCAATGGTTGTAGCAATCATTGGCAGTCGAAAGAATGGCCAAGTGGTTTATAAAAAAGAGGAAATTGGGTGGTGGAAAATGTGTCTATAATTTTAAAATGTTTAAAGGTTGATGGATATAGGGTAGGTGTTAAGTATAAATGGTGTGGTAAAAAGGTTTAGGTGTTTGTTATAAAAGAGAGTTAGGTATTGGTTTGATAGGTTAAAGTAGGTGTTTAAAATGTTTGGTAGTTGAGGGTCATGGGAGGTAGAGTTGTAAAGTTAATGGTTGTGGGTTAGTGTTGGAATAGGTTGATTTAGGTGGGTTTAGGTTGATAAAGAGGTGGATTTAGGAATGATAAATGGAAATTTAAAACTAAGTGTGTGTGCTAACTTTGATTTTTATAGGCATGAGATCAGATCTAGATGAGGGATCAAGTTCCTAGGATATTTATGAATGTCCATAGAGGGATGACCAAGGATGATTAGACAAACATGGGAGTGGTTAGCCTCAGAGTCATGAAACACTATTAGTGCTTGCCATGGGATGTAGTGATGATCATGGCCCTCATTAAGATATGGGATATGGACATGAACACCTTCCTCTTGCCAACAAGAGAGATGACCATCCTACTAGAGGATGTTCATAGGATCACATAGCTACCCATTCAGGGGGAACTAATATATCACATAAAGAATGAGGAGAGGGATGAGAAAATGGAGATTTTATATAGTGAGGATTAGACTCATGCTAGTGGTTTTGATTACAAGCCATTATACTAGAGGGAACCATATGAGAGACACTTTATGACCATGATGATGATTGTAGTTTCCTATTTTGTATTTCTAGATTTGAGTGGTGGGAAATTTCCTTTTCTACTATAAGGTGTGTTGGTGGAGATACTTATTAGTAGGATAATGTTTGGGTTGGAACAAATTTTTCTATTCCATATCTATAAGGAGGTATGGGGATTTTGAGCTCATAGTTGATATGGGATTAGCATGGGTTTTGTGCTCCACTATTGGGCATACGAGCACATCAAGGTTCTAAGAATGTTGGGACTACCATGGGAGGGATATGCTTAGATGGATTTTAGAATGGGTTTCATGTATTGGAGGGGATATTACACCATCATATGAGTTGGAGGAGGTGTGAAAGATATTGACTGGTTAAAGGATACACTAGAGGGATTGGTTATGGAGATGTGGTCTAGAGGCCATATATCAGATTTCTGAGGTGGGCCCTCTATATCTACCATACATTATAAATCTAAAGATGGAGATCGATATATAGGAGGAGAGAGTGTAATACTAAACTCATCCCATTTGATAGAGTTCATAGGTAGTTCAACTTAGTGTAGGGGATTCTAGGTCTATTCTTGAGGTATAGGAGGGAGGATGCTAAATTTTTGTTACCTGAGCCACAACCAAAAATGTGGTCTTAGATTATGAGGAGCTACTTATTAGATCAGGGGTTGATGATGCTAGTTTTTTGTTGGTTATTTATCATGTTACCAAACACTTTATGCAACAAGTTATTTTGGGTGGGATGATGGGGGTCAGTAGGCTATGGATGTAGATCCAATTGGTGTGGGTTTATAGGTGTAGATATAGGGAGGTGGCCCTAATGGATAGGTAGGGGTAGCACTAACTACCACATAGTACTAAATTATAGTTTTGAAAGGATAGGTTGCCACATTAGAGGGCTATATTATGACATTATAAGGTCAAGTTTCAACTATGATAAGTAAGAAAGACCAAGCTAGGACCTATCTAGGTTTGGTGACCTAGGAGAGGGATACCATGAGATAGAGGGTAGGAATAATGAAAATAATAATAAGAGAGCCACCAAGTATGATCCATATGTCATGATACTTGGCCACAATGGAGGAGCTAAGGTACTATGAGGCTATAGTTTTGACACTATGCCCATAGGAGCCCTGATGGGGTGAGTATAGAGTCAGTTTAGTAGGTGGGGTAGATATGGTGACTCTATGTTAGTGTGATGATTTGGTAGGGGAAAGATAGGCATTCTAAGAGATAGTGTTAGTGGTTCTCTAGGGTATGATATTATATGTTATGACATATAGATATATATGTACATGATTTTGATACTGACTTGCATGTTGAAGTAGTGAGATGTACATGCATTAAGAGAGAGGATACACATTACCACATGGTTTATTTATTTTGATTATATGATCTATATTTTACTTATAATCTATATATGTGATCATTTTTTATTTCTCATGTTCATGGTGTGTGATTTTCATTTAGTGTTTATTGCTTATGATATGATGTTTACATTGATTATAGGTTATGATTAAACTATGGTTGTGTAGACATTGATATATGCTTAGCTAGGCATGAGATGGTTTGGATATATGATTATTCTTCTTGGTTTCTTATGACATGTTAATGTTTAATGAATATATATGCTTCATTAGTTAGACGTAGACATGTGGTGGGAAATGATTGATTATTTTAATTGTTTATGGATGTAATTATCATGTTTGTTATGGTTATGATTATATTTATGGTAATGATTGTTGTTAATGTTTATGATAAAAAACATGAGGTGGTTTAATTAATAAGACTATATGGGAGAATAAAGAACATAATAAAGAGACAAATGTTGTAATGAAAATATTGACTAGTTATGATAGGATAAAAAGAGAGCATGATGCTTCTTCATTAACAAAGAATAAAATAGAACTGAAATTGGATTGGCTTAATGAATATAATCCCTTCAAATGCTTCACATTAGCATTAATTAGTTGGCTAAAAGGTGTCTTGACAACATAATGTTAAGTAATCTCAAAATCCCTTGCTTATAGTGAAGAAAGGAGAGATGGGTGAAAATGGAACCTTATTGTGAGACTAGCATACCTCTTCTATAGGTGTCCAAAGAGTCAGTATAAACAAGTCTATGCCAAAATGTGTAGATTGATAGATGTGAGAAGTTTACATGTGAAAGATGATTGTGGTTTCCACCTTATTATGTTGATTGAGAGCCGATTGTGGTTTCCAAAATTAGTTTATTTTTTTGTGATTTTGATGATGGGTTTATTGTTGATTGTTGTATGTGAGAAGCTAATCGATAAAACAAGCTTCCAAGAAATTTATATGCTTTGGATAAATGTTTTACTCAGCCATCCTTCAAGGAAATTGTCTAAATTTATTTTATTTGATTATGATTTTTGATAGGTTTCCTTCAAGGGAGCATTCCACCTTACATTTTGATAATTTAAAATAAAGTTTCAATAATTGTCCTTTAAGGGAGTAGTCTGTGAATGCTAGGGATGACCCATGATTGTTAATGATAGGGTTTTTCACTTTTATATATTTGATTTTTCTAGACATAAACTTGCTTATATGTGCTTAAAGGTTCACTTTTATGAAGGCAAAACTAGAAGCACAATAAGATTGATTATGTGTGAAGAGGTTCAGGTGACAACAACTATGGGAATATATCTTGTGAAGGTGTGGAAAGTACCATGAGAACCATGCCATGGGTAGATCCATGATACCCATTATTTAATATAAATATTTTCCATTGATAAATAATCACATGATTTAGTTTTAATCAGTTTCCCTTAAACTAGGGAGATGGAATGTAGGTAGATAGTAAGGAATGTGCTTAAGTTAGACAAAAAGTGAACTTGATCTCTCTTAACAAAAGAACAGACACATATGTGAAGCATTGAAAGGTTTATATTAAGGGTGGACTTTGAGAGAATACAATCAATAAGATCTTAATCAATACTTCTGGGTTATGATATAAGTTCCAAGCCAATTGAAAGCAAATTTACCCTGCTTGCTTTTCTCCATATTAGTGATATGCTAATTTTTATTTAGGATATGGTCTCTAATATTGAATTATCACACTTTAAGGTACTTGTTATAGGCATGATTGATGTTCTCTTGATAGATATGAAGATGGGTAAGGTATAATAAATTATGCTCGTTGTGTAGCTCAAGTTGGGCTAAATGGTGCTGATGTTAATCATCCTTAGAAATGAGATCTTGTAAAGATAAGCCAAGAGATGGGATTTGGACTTTGAGATAAAATATGGTCTCCATCCAAAAATAAGAGAGAAAGGTGTAGAAATCATAAGGGTTCTAACTCTAGTATGATATGCCCATAAGTGAAGGGGATATGTAAATGTTAATCTTGACTAGATGCATTGACCTTTTTTGTTAGCATGTTATTAAGAGTTTTGTTAGAGGCTTTGTCTTGTCCATTCACTTGGAGTAAATAGGTCAGGAGAAGCTTAAATTAATGTTGAATTCATCACATAGACCATATACTTGATTTTTTTTAAAGGATTTACCATTGTTGGTGATAATCTTATAAGGAACAATGAAGCAGTAGATGATATGATGGTTGATAAAGTTGATGATCTTTTCAACTTTGGTCAAGACTAAAGGGATAGGATATACCCACTCAGTAAAATATTCAATTATAGTGATGATATAATGGTGAATTTATAATTAATGAGGATTAATTTCCCTAATGAGTTCTAGACCCCATTATGAAAAGTCTAAATATTGGTAGAAACTCGAAGATAATGGCTAGGTGCATGATGCAAATTATCTTGTTATTGACACTTAACACACTTTTTCACATAGTAATAGCAGTCCTATTTAAGGTTAGGCTATTAATAGCCAAGATTAAGGATGAAAATAGATATATTGATGCCACTAAAGTGTCCCCTATAGATGCCATCATCTATTTCCTTGATAGCGTGAGAGGCTTTATGACTATGTAGGCAATGGAAGAGGAGGCCATCAAAGCCATGTTTATATATAATTATTCCCATAATGGTATAGCATGAGGTACTCTAAATAAATTATCTTAAATCATTCCTAGAGAGGCCATAAAGAACTATGCCAAGGTTAAGATAGTCAAAGGTTTACCAATACCAAAGGTTAGGTTGGGTCTCCCCCACATTGAAAATGGTGGGAAAATCTTGTTTGACATAGGAATGTTGGGTAAGCCTATGGATAATGATAGATAGCTTAGATTTTTAGGGTACATATGGGATTTGTGAGGCAAGGGAAGCCATTGTGTCAATAAATTTGCTGGTATATCATGGGGTTGACTAGATATGGTAATGCTTAAATGATGTTGAGACTTTGTCAACTAGTTGTTTTTACTATTATAGAAAATCATTCTTGCACTAGTATGAGCCATTGATTTGATTGACCACAAGTTAGGAATCACCAAAGATATTTATCATTTTGACTCCTAGGGATAAGGTAGTTTGAAGGCCTATCACTATGGCTTCATACTTAACCATGTTATTGGTACATATGATAATTTTGGTATGGCTTGGAGTGCATGTACTTATGTGGGTCAGTGTTGGTTATGACATAGGTTTTATGGTTAAAAAGGTAGTGGCAAAGTTTAGTGGCCATGAAGACTAAAGATAAGCAAATATTATCAGTATGGGTATACTAAATCTCATATTCTATGAATGTGCAGCTAATATAATAGACATATTACTCTCTATGTTGTTCATCTTGATGAACTGGCATTCTTCCTAAGGAATGGTTAGTGGAAGAGATATAAAGGTAAAAGGGTGGTCATCCTTAGGATCAGTAAGGATAGGTGGTGACAAAAGGTATTCTTTGAGTGAATCAAAGGCCTTTTGATAATCACTATTCCACTTAAAAGAGACATATTTCTTCAAAAGGTGTTGGAAGGGTTGGCATCAATCCAAAAGCTAGGAGATAAAGTGTCGAATGGATTAAATCTTCCCTTATAGGCTTTGAAAATGCTTAAGGTTATATGGAGGAAGTGTGTCTAGGATTTATTTGATTTTATTGGGATCGACTTCAATTCCATGAAGGGACAATAAATTTGAGAAGATTTCTTGAAAAGACCCCAAAATGCACTTCTTGGGGTTAAGGTGGATACAGTAATGGATTAGACATTCAAAGATGATCTCAGGAATAGCCAAGTGGTCTTTTCAGAGTTTGGATTTTCCAAGAAGGTCATCCACATAGTCCTCAATAATATTATGGATAAGGTCATGAAAGATATAATTCCTAGCACATTCATAAGTTGTACCAACATTATTTAACTTTAAAGGAATGACTCTATAGCCATAGGTTCCCCTTGAGGTGGTAAAGGTAGTTTTGTGTTGATCTTTGGGAATAATCAAGATCTAATTATATCCTAAGAATCCATCCATGAGAGATAACATATCATTATTGGCTATACTATTAACTAACTAGTCGATACTAGGTAGGGGAAAGTTGTCTTTGGGGTAAGAAAGGTTGAGGTCATAAAAGTCCACACAAATGTATAGTACCCTTATGGATTTGGTGATAGGTACAACATTTGATACCCATTGGGAGTAGTTCATGGGTTGAATAAAATTGATAGATAGCAGACATTGAAGCTCTTCTTTAATGAGAAGAGCTATATGAGGGTGCATACACCAAAGCTTTTACTTGATGGGCTTGACATTATGATGAGTGATGATGTTATGTGTATTAATAGTGGGGTCAATTCTAGACAAGTCATTATAATACCAAGTGAAGGCTATACTATGGTTTTAGAGGAAATAGGGGAAGTCCTAAAGTTATTTAGAATTCAATGATTGACCAAGTTTGACACTATAGGGATTGTTTAGAGTTCCCAAGTTGATATCCATAATTTTTTTATTCAACTTGATTGAGGTCTCAAGAGGAAGGCATCTATGGATAGAAGAATATAGGGCACAAAGATAGGTGAGAATAGAATCATCATCTTGACATTATATAGTTTTAATGATAGGAGAGTCATTTCCTATCATCTTAGAATGGGCTAAAGGTATTATCATGGTTACCCCATCCTTTTGATAAGTATGGGGTTTAAGGCTGATCAAGTTGATGAGAAAAATGTTATGTGGGATGATATCATCATCTTCACACATAAGTGGAGGTGAGGTCGGTAAGGAAGGGGCATTTTATTCAATAATGGTAATGATGAATTATTTGGATTTCTTATTATTATGTAAGATAAAACCCAGTCCATGCTTCTCATGTGGCTTCCTAGTTTTGATGGTGACCAATTCATGTGGGTCATGATCATACCACCCTAGATTGAATCATTTCTAAGAAAATTAATGGAGGTATATCTTAGTGAAGCTTAGTTTATCTAGCTAATAGAAATTGGTGGTGAATGGTTAAGGTGAAAGAGAGGTAGTATAAGTACCAAGGGATTTGTTGAGTCCCCCATAGACAAAATAGGTCTGATGGTGGGGAGGTCTAAAGGGAATAATAGTTCTAACACTGGGGTCATATCTTAGTTGGTTAGTGAGTTTTCCATTCTCATGAGGAGTAGGGAAAGTATCAAGGGCTAAAATGCAATATTACCCTAGTGAAAGATAATGGCACGTTGATTCTAAAGGGTACATGGTGGGGATTTGGTCGAAATGAATAAAGGAAGTAGTTAATGCCTCATTAGTAGAATGGGACATGATATATACTTTTCTCATTAAATGTTGGGTTTTAGATACTTATGACCTATTGTATGGGTGTATGAGGACATAATTAGGGTGATAGGTCATGTTACATGTCAAGAAAGGACTTGGGTTAGCTTCGATGGTGATGACCTAGCCTTTGTGCTCAAACTTAATGTAATGGTAGAGGGAATGCAACCCATAGAGTGAATTAAAGGTTTTCCCAATAATACATTGTATTGTAATTCAATTTTCATAACATAAATAATTTTGGGGAGCATACAGGGTCCTAAATGGATATTAAGGATGATAATTCCCAAGGTAGTGGCCATGGTATCATTGAAGGAATAAAGGATGATAAAAGATTCAAACATGACATTTTATAGCAAGTTGAGTTGATTATTGGCATGGGAAGACATGTTGTTAATACTAGCTCCCCCATTAATCATGACCTATTTGATATGGGTTTGGTTGATGTAAGCAGTGATAAAAAGAGGGGGATTAGGGTCCTCAGGGTAGATGGAAGGTATTTCCAAATCCTTAAAGGTAACAAGGTTGGAAATTTGAAGGGCACCAAAAAAGGTTGGTAGAGGTCTTAAATGGATTACAAATCCTCTATTAGTGCTTAACAATGATGAGGAGAGGTAGAGATCAACTCATACAAGCTCATCTTTATTAGGGTTTGGTGAAGTTGCTTGAGGATAACTCTCTTGATGAATTCTGATGGGTTAGATTGGAAGGCACCTAAAATAGACACCTTGGGTTTGGTGAAAGATGGATATGGTTGGGTGTGGGTTGGTTGGGAGATTGAAGATGGATATGTCCATGGAATGGACACCTTAGCCTTCCCCTTATCCTTCTACTATGATCTTATGACCACATTGATATTATGGATAGAAGGAGAAATTGAAGTAGTAGACTATTTAGACTCATCTTCATTCTTAGGTGAGAGTAGAGGTGTAGGTAAGTGTTGGGTAGGTATCTTTTTTGGTTAGATTGGTATGGGATCTATAGGAGGTTCATCTATTAACAAATCATCCTTATTATTAAGCTGATGGATAATAGTTTGGAGATCCTTGCAGTTCTTTATGTCATGGCCAAGTGTCCTATGATAAGCACACACTTAGTGGTTATTGTACCAGATGGGCTTTGAATCTAGGGGTTAAATGGCCTAATGTGTGGTAAGACTAAGCAAGAATTACCTAATAACCTATGTAAAATGGTTGAATAGGATTTAGCTAAAGGTGGTGAGGGTTTAGTGGTTTTAGCTTTGGTTGTTGAGGTAGAAGGTTGTTTGAAAGTTTGAGGGAGGTAAAATTTATGGCTTAGGGCCTTTAGGTGGTTTTACCAGCTTAGTTGCTTTAGTTTGGTGCTTGGTTAGTTTGGAAGGAGTTAGGTCCACTTTCATAGATGGATGGCTAAGGGTTGGGGTAGGGAGGATAAAAAGGCTCTTGGCTAGTTTGATAGGGGTATAAGAGGGTTCAATCCCTGAGGCCTTAGTTGGTTTGGGTGATTGAGGGTTGGTTTAGGTGAAGCTTTGGTTAGTCGAGTAAATATGGTAATAGGTTGGTCAATAGAAGTGGAAGGTTAGTCTACCAAAGAAAGGGTTGGATGTTTTACTTAGTCATATAAGGGAGACCTAGTTTATACCAAAATATTTCTTGATCCATGTTAGGTTTGGAGATAAATTCCAATTTCTGTACTAATGGAGAGAATGGTTTATAGGCTAGTTATATTCCCTGGATAGTGGACATGAAAGATAAGCCCATAGGTTGGGACATAGGGATAGTAACCTTGTCCTCTTACTAAATAAAAGGATGCAATGTATATATAAGTAGTTCCTTTGTGGGAGGAGTAGACATGGGTATTTATATCTCTAAAATTATTTCCATGGGAGGGGTGAGATGTTTGGTAGTTAACAGGGAAGGTAAGATGGGTGGTATAGTATGTCAATCAAGGGAGAGGTTTATGGCTCCACTACTTCAATAAGTGGAGGGAGAGAATGTGGTGTTTCTTAAGTTTGGGATTTTAAAAAATGAGAAGGTAAGTCCACTATCTCCATCAATGGTGGAGGACCAGAAGATTGGGTACTAGGTGGTTCGGTAATGAGTGCATCAAAGACTATGTTAATAGTATGGGTATCATGAGAGAAATAAACATTGTTGACCTCATTATTAGTGGGAGCATGGTTTGGGAATGGCTAACTAAATATATCAAGGACTTAGTTTGATGGTGCATTAGGGTTTTCCAATGCAATCTCCCCCTTGTCAATGAGGGATTGGACAAGGCTCTTAAAGGTGTTGTACCTTATAACATCATGTCCTATTACTCGATGAAAGGCACATAGATTATTCTCATTAAACCAACTATGTTCTAGATGAGATGCATCAAACTATTGAGGAATTTTCATAGGAGGAAGTTGAATGATGTTATATTTTAATAATTTCTCTAAAATGGAAGCATAAGATTCTCCAAGTGGAGTGAATTGATTATCGTTATTTTGGGTTTGGATCCTCATGTTTTGCTTTGAGGAACTAGAGTAGTTAGATTAGTTGAAAAAAGGTAGAGGAGTGGCTTTTAGGACAATTTAATTCATGGTTCCCTTGCTCTTGGTGTTCATATTGGACTAGTTTCTTGACTTGGATGAAGAATCCTCATTGGTTTTATACGTTAAACAATCTTAATTTTGATCTTTAACTTGCCTTCATTAATGACTCAATTTTATAACTTATGCACCATGGTAAAAGATTTATCAAAGGTTCAGAAGCTTTTGACATGTAATGTAGAGGATATATGCTTGATGCATGTCTAAATAAAGAGCTCTATGAGTTTGGGTTGAGGTAGGGAGAAGGAGAGTTGGTTAATGAAGATCCTCCAATGAGCCATAAAATTGACACTAGACTCATCCTCAAACTACTAGATGGAGTAAATGTTAGTGATAGAAATTTTTTTGGATATATTGATCAAAATATGGTCCAATAAGGTCTAAAATAGTTGGGTGAAAGAGAAAAAGGATTTTTTGGGTATGACACTATACCAATCTAATGCTAGACCAGATAGGGACATGGGGAAGGTGAGGAGAAGAAGGGAATAATCATAAGTGATGAGGTAAAAAATATGTCTAAATGCCCTAAGGTACTATTGGGGATCTTCCTTACTTTAAAATTTAGAGAACTTGGGAAGTTCCCATTGGGGAGAATATGGCATGATAGGTACATATGGATGGATGGGTTCATTAAAGATTTGGTCATATGACAAGATGTTGTGAGCACCTAAAATAGATGAATCCAAGGTGGCCATCTTATCCATAATCATCTTCATTAGGTCTACTTGGGGTTGTGCACCTATAATTTTATAAGATGCATATTACTAGGATGGTTGGGAGAAATACTGATAGTGGGTGGAAGGTTGGTAGGTTGCCACATATTGGTAAGTGTATGCCACTAGTTGGGTAGAAGATATATAAGGATAGGTAGATGTAGGTGTTTGGGTTGTGGGTACATGCCCTTGTATATTAGGGATGTGGCCAAAGGTTGGTCTAAAGGGTTCTTGTTTGATAGGAATGGTAGCTGGGTTGGTGACTGATGGAAGGATGGTGACCCTTATACTAATCAATGGCAAGGTAGAGGGTATGGACACCACAAGAATTTGAAGTGGAGTATTGGTTGATGGATTAGAGGTAGATAATGTAAGGTTGGTAGTACTATAGTTAGGCACTCTTATAGTGGAGTAGTGGTTGATAGGAGTATAAGGTATAGGGGCAGTGGTAGTTTGGGTTGGTTGATTATTTATGGTAGTCTAAAAGGGGTTGTTGGTTGATGAGGAGGCTTAGGTAGTTAATGGTTGAGTTGTGACTATGGAAATGGAGGTACTCCCCATGAGGTAGAGAGGTATGTCATAAGCTACATATATGGGTATAGTTGAATCTAGGATACGGTAAGACATGGTTATAAGATAATGTTGCAAGGCTATAAGATTGTTATCTAGGAAAGTGGTAAAATCCACATCTCCTTGAAGAACCCCCTGAGGGAAAGTAATAATTTTTGAGGGGTGAGGAATTTATTATAGTTCAAAAAAGTAGTCCATGGATGAAGAAGTAGAATAGGTAGGCTAGCTTAGTGATGTGTTTTTCTCTACAAAGTCTCCTCATTCTTGGCAAGTGAGAACTATATGAGATAAGGGAGATATAAAATCACAAAAGCCTCACTACTCAAATAAAAAGAAGATAAATAAACAATCAAAGAAAGAAAATCACACTCTAAAAGATATGTTAGGCACTAAATTTTTAATTAATCTCACTTTTGTCTTATTCCTTAAGAAGATATGTGACTGAATTTCACTTATACAATAGGTACTAGAAAGGAAGTCTAATGTTGGTTTTAGGTTGTGCTTAGCTATTCAAAAAGAATATGTATTCGAATAAATATGTGGCTTAATATTGGGTAATACCCCCTAACTTCACACACTATATTGATAAGGGTGTTGAGTGATTAGCTAATATATATTGATATCTAGAGTTTATACTCAACCAGATAGTTGAGTTGGTTTTCCATTTGGTAATGACCTCTAAGTAGGATCATTGGGAAAGGGTAAGGTTATTATTAGGTGATGAAATCATAGTCAGGCCTTGTCTCAACCTTGTTTTAAGTTTAATTTATGACGGTGGTTTGGTTAAGTGTGTAAAACAAAGATTGAATCTCTTATAAATTATTTTGCTTTTAAGTTAAGCTATGCGAACTAAACTTTCAAGCAGTTGATGTATGCACTTGATTTTAAGCCCAATTAAAACTTTTAATTTCATTAGTGAGCATAGAATAGAGAGATAATGCAAGAAAACAAGAACACAAGTAAGGACACAAAGGTCAGAATGGGCATGCTAAAATATTTCAATGAATTTCTTGCTTATTATTGGAAAGGAGAGAAGAAGAAACTAAGTATGGGTATGGTTGAAAAACTCATTTGATTTTGCATACATTGAATCAGAATATTGTGAAGATATACTCTTTGGCTTGGGATGATGACCTATAGATAATAAATCACTAAAGCAAACTTTTTTTTTAGATAGATAGTTGGGTGGATTACCTAGTGATAACTAGGTCCTAGAAGTGAGAGCTTCCTTAGGGGTTGCCAATCCATATGTCTTAAACAATTAAGTTTATAAATAGAATAGAAGATACCTACATTAATAATCAAATAATAAATCACTAAAGCAAACTTTTTTTTAAGACAGATAGTTGTGTGGATTACCTAGTGATAACTAGGTCCTAGAAGTGAGAGCTTCCTTAGGGGTTGTCAATCCATATGTCTTAAACAATTAAGTTTATAAATAGAATAGAAGATACTAAAATTGAACATAATAATTATTGCTAATAAATATAATATAGATAATTAAATTAGTGATTAGATAATTAATAATAGTGATAAAGATTTGGGGTATGCTTAAAAAAATCAGAAAGGGGTCTACGAATAGGCAGGAACACAAAAAATTAGATTTGATTGGGTGTAGGTAAGTGAAATTAGATTGATAATTTTTCACTACCATAATGACCATAAGTAGTTGGGGTAATCTTCAATGGTTAAGCTGATAATCAATAGTTAAGGTGACCATCGGTGGTTGGACAAACCATCAGTGGTTGAGACAACCATCGACAGTTACTATGTATGGATCTGGGTTGGTAAAAATGTTGATTGATGAGATCTAAAAGATGTATTCCAAGAGATGGGTAAGAGTTGGGTTGATTTTGAAATGGAAATAAAGTAAATGAATATTGAGAAATAAGTACTTGTCTTACTAGAAGTTGATTGGGTGGATGGTTGAGTTAGTTGACCTGTTGGTAAAATCTAGTTTGATTCTAATAGAGTAATAGTACTTGATAACTTGGTGGAGAGATGACAATATATTGAATCTATAAAATGATATATGGTTTGTGGTATTATTTATAATGATTAAACTATAAAAACAAACTCATAGATGCATAATATCTTGATAATTATTGTAGATGGATTTCACCTCTCAGCTCCTCTCTTATTATAGGCAAGGCAAGAGATCTACAATAGCATGTGAATTGGGATTCCTAATTATAACTCACTCATGAAATGGATCATAATAGGATTTAGATGAGTTATTTTTATAAAATCAAGGAAGGTAACTTACATGTTAGTTGTTAAGGAGGTGGACCATAACCGTTGGTGGTCAAGGGTAAAGGGTAAAATAGGTAAAACTAGGGTAAAGGCTAGGTTAAGCCAGTTAAGTTAAAATGACTATAGGTTAGGATTAGTTAGTGGTTAGAGGGTTGAATGGTCCCAAGGGGGTCCTAAGGTGGTCCAGGGGAATAATGACATTTAGAATTTTGGTGTGAAGATTTTTGGTGTCAACAGTCATGAAACCATAATATTGCATCAAGGTTTTAAAGACTTATAATAGGGCTTATAACATTTATAAACCATGGAAACCTTACTCTTAATCCTAGATTTTCTACCTACAAATTTATTCTTCTTACTTATAACACATAGGGATATTGCATATACTCTTAATTTAATATGAAATCCATGGGGTATGCCTATAATCTTATAGAAAAATTGAAGGTATTAAAACTTTGAGGTTTTCTTAACACATGGGACTACAACATGTTTTAGATGCTTGAAACTTTGTAAGTTTTATTAAAATACCTTATTACAGGCCTATTTATGGTGATTGAGAGCATAAATACCCCTACCTTTCTATTTTTCATCATTATATAACCTTTTATACCCCTATTATGACCTTAGAGAATAGTTATAAACTAGGGTTAAGTCTTTATAAGTTTCATATCCTTGTTTGACCTTGAAAACATGTTATGGTTGTCAAAAAAACTTGAGAGACGTATTAAACCCTACCAAAAACTTATTATTTATTGTTACAAACCTGGATGGGATTATTGAACTCTTTAGGTCTTAATTTCATGTTATATAACCCTAAGAAGCCTCTGATAATCCTTTAAAAGTCAATAAACTAATATAACTCCTTAGTTTTCAAGTTTGATATCATCATTGATTATTTGAAGGGAGAAACACATTAAGAAGTTTTTAGGCCATGTTACAAGCTCAACACCTAATAGAACCTTACTATTGGACCTCACAACAATGCATAGGCCTATGGTCTTATTGAAATCTTCTATAAGGCTTCTAACAAGTTTAAAATATCTCGTATGGTCTCAAAATCTAAATGTACCCTATTTTAAGTTTAAAATCGTATTTTATCATGTTACTTACATGCGAAGCCTACCATATAAATCCTCTTGTTGGAACCTATAGAAGTTCACTTCAAGATTGAAACTCGATTGAAATTATTAGTCTCTCATTGTCAAAATTTTCATCCATACATTTTTATTTGATAATTTTAATTTGTTAGTCTATAGTTGAGTAAGAAGGAACCTTGAGGGCATTACTGTATCAATCTCTTGAGAAACCTTCAAAATAATTTGAAACCTTTAAGTATTCTTCAAAACTATCTTATAACTTGTCTTGGAGGGTTTTGGAGGTAAAGAGAGTATATTAGACTTATTTTAAGTGATTCTCTTTAGGAGAAACCATCTCAAAATTTGTTGAAGCTCCACTCTTTTGTTTATAAGCTTGTGGAGGTCCTTTCAAGATTGAAATCTTATTGAACTCTTAACATTAACTCCCATTAGAATGCATATATGTTTATATGATATTGGATGAAAATGTGAAGTTTTTTGGCTTGATTGAGGCCCTATTCTTAGGATAATATGTCTTGAAATACATTGATAACCTCACTCCTTTGTTAAAAGGCTTATAAAGGTCTTTTCCAAGTTTGAAACTCAATAAAACCCTAATCTTGGTCTTCATGGGCCTATAACTATCAAATTTTGGTTAGGTTATCATGGAGGAACTTGAAACTATTTGATTAATTACAAACATCATGCATTTCACCTAATTAAGCTCTAAAATGCTAAAATTATATCCACTGGTTTGTAGGGTTTTGGTAGGGTTTAGGACTAACTGTAGCATTTTCAATGGATTTACATGATTTTTAGATTCTAAATTTAGTTTTATGGCTTAGGATGATGCAAAATAATGTTAATAATCTCATACATTACCCACTCTCTCCTATGAACTTTGACAAACGTATACACACCTTGAACCATGCCTCTATTGAGTTACTTATATTCTTTTTAGCTTCTTAAGGGTGATTCATTGTCGTGCTTCTTTATTGATGCTTCCTAAAACCTAGATACGACCCTTAAATACCTACACCATGATACCTAATGGCCTTAATAGTCTATGAAACTTATTATCAAATATTTCATGTCTTTGAAAATTTCCTATAAGTGTCTACAAGTGAGGTTTTGGGTAAATTTTATCATATTTTGAGGTTTGCAACTTACATGGAAATCCTTGAAAGAATGTTAAGGTTTTAAAATGATTATGGGTAACTCCATTGACTTATTTTGTGATTATATACCACCATAAAACTTTGTAACTCTTGAGAAAACCTCAAACAATATTACAATTTCTTCCTAATCTTCATCTTTGAGGGCTTACTATGCATTGCTCTATATGTCAAAGAATTAAGGTGGGATTGAGACATCTCTTAGATTATTGAGGAAGGTGTTTATTTTTGTTTCATGTATAAAAATTCAAAAAACATTACAATAATGTGCCTTCAATACCCAAAACTACACTTCTCTTTAGACCTACAATTTAAAATCAAGGTTTGCAACCTTAGTCATGGCTTATTTCTCTATGATCTAGTTTGAAACTACTACTCCTTCCATTGATGAAGCTCTTATTTATTAGATGATATGTATATAAGGCTTTGACACCATATCCCTCTAAGACCATTGTGTTTTCCTCCTTGGATTTTTAAATAAACCTATAATATATCATATAAACCTCATGCTTGAAGCTATAAACCTAGAAAACATCATGAAACATTGAATTTTGTGCTTGACCTTGAAAGATTATTTAGTAAACCTGAAAAAACATCCTTAGAACCATGAATATACCAATATCATGATTGAAAGTGGAGAAATGGTTTTGTGATGGTCAAGTTAACTTTCCTCACATTGGGGAGAATTAAATGCCACTAAGGAGCAAAATGGAGGGAAATAACTAACTTCAATGCCTCTTTTTATCATTTGTATAGATTAGAGATTTGGAGGAGGCTATTCAAACATTAAAATTATTTTATTAAATTTTAAATAACTTTTACCCTATGAAAATGAATTAATGAGTGAATAAGACCTATTTTAACCCCTTTATATGCTCATGAACACTTTGGTTATGACCTTATCTTCATTGGAAAATATCTAAATAAACCTCTAAAAGCTAATATGATGCTAAAAATTTACATTTATAATGGATACTATGAGACACTAAATATGGAATGGATCTCAAAAAGGTTGGTATGAACTTATATAAGGTGCTAAGTGTATCCATACATTGACAACTATGTAACTATACCCTTTTCAATGCTAAAAATTAATTTAAGGCTTTATTTAGGGTGCTTGATCATAACAATGAATAAGATTATTATAAGAGTGGAATATTTATGGGCATACCTATTATTATAACATAATTATCATCATGAAGGTGCTACAAATCTCATAATCAACTAAATTTTGCAAATAATACCCCTCTCTAATTATACAAGTGTCCAAGGGACCAAGGGTGGCTAAAATGGCCAATACTACCATAGTTGGTTATTCCACCAAATATTCTATGGATAAATTCACTCCACTTACAATGGATCATTTTATATAGCTAGTTATATAGCCTACTAAATCTCATTCTAGGTAGACAATTCATAGGAAATTAGTTGACTTTCTTAGACAACAAATTCTTGAACACCCATTACAATAGAGGGTCATCTAAGACTCACAACAACTAGTATGTACTACATGTAATAAGATACTATTAAAAATAATTTCACATGTTCCAGAATGAGCATAATCATATGTTTATTATAATATAAAAATTTCAAAAAATACTATGCTTCCTAGAGCTACCCATCATACTGTCATGTCCCCTTTTCAGTTGACATCTTCAGAATTGATGGTTAGCCTATTATGCGACCTTCGTAGGCTAATAGGATGGATAGAAGGTCTTGATGGAGATTGGCTTAGCTTCGACTTGCAGAATTATTCCAGTTGGCTTTTGTTTGGGCTCTTTCAGACATGTATTGAGGGAGATATTAATATTTGATTGATTTAATTAAATATTAATTATTAAGCCTATTTTTTATTATGAAACCCTAATTCTAATTTAAGAAACCCTAATTAGGGTAAGTGCATCTTTTTGGAGGATATAAGGGTTTCTCATAGGAGGGAGAGTCATTATGAGATTATGATTATTGATTTTTGCTAAGAATTCTTTTGAGAAGACTGAGCCAAGGGTTCTAGGATTCCATCTGCATTGAAGAACGTCCACTCTTCATTGTGTGAAATTTAGAGGTTATGAGAGATCAGCCTATTTATTTCCAAATTGAGAGATAACTTCATACAAAAGTTATCACAGGGTTTACAGGTTGAGAGATAACTTCACACAAAAGCTATCACAAGGGTTCACAGGTATTTCTTAATTTAGTTTTTCTTTTGATTTAGAAAATTATATAGATAAGAGATCTTCAAAATCAGGTACCCAAAATACAGGCTGCCACATATTATTTTGTTGTTGTATGGAATCCGTACAGATTTGTGCAATTGTATATAGTTTTATCACAGGTCAGACAGTGCCGTAGGGGACACAAGAACTGACATCGGCATCCCAGTGACCGACATCGGCTGACTGAAGACCAACATCAGCAGATCAGCTGACTGACAGTGACCGATGCCGATAGTATATCAACTGATGATGGTGACTGTGTGTCGACATAGAAACCTGAGCCATTCCAGAATTCAAGTTTTTATTTCTAGATTTTGTAAAGATCAGGTTTTGAGATGATATTTGTATTACTTTATATGCATGCCAGAGATATTTTATTGTAATCATTCTAAAAAATAGTAAGAGCACTGATTTGCGAGTTAAGAGATTTACTGTGGTTTATTTATTTATTTGGAAATTATTTTTTCAAAATTGTATCTTTGTTCGGAGCTTTTGTCTTTCTATATTCCCTATTTGAAGGGGATATTACAGTGGTATCAGAGCTTTTGTTTTGGTATCCAAAGGGATATTACAGTGGTATCAGAGCTTTTGTTTTGGCATCCAAAGGGATATTACAGTGGTATCAAATCTTTTAAATTTCTATATTCCCTATTGGAAGGGGATATTACAGTGGTATCAGAGCTAAATCCTGCCATCCTGAGGGTTTATAGATCTTATACAGCCACAAGAGTTGGGACCACACAGGTATAACACACGTAGTAGAGCCTTACTTGAAATTACTCAAGTGTTAGAGCATCCACTGATCACCATGAGTGACAGGCATGAGAGTAGCCCACCTAGGGGCCACCGACATAATGATGAACAAGATACCAGAGAACTCTTTCGTGATATGACACAGGCACTACAGGCACTTACTACTATGGTAGGGAAGATGAACCCACCTATTAGATAGAATGGGGAACAAGGAGATAATAGGAGTGCTACTATTAATTAGAGACCATAGCTGACCCATTCTAGGACTGTTGATAGACCTACATGGCCTACGTTTGTATAGGATGAACCAGAAGAAGCACCAGCAGAGGAGGCGGTAGGTGATTCCCTATTTGTAGATACCCTCATGGCTGCAAATGATGAGTGGGACTTATTAGCTCCTCATGTTCAGGAGAGGATGTCCTTTGATCATTTTGTTAATATGAGGAGAGAGCACTACAGATTGGTTAGATAGGATAGGAGGCCTAGAGGTCAACTCAGTGAGCTAAAGAAGGCTATTGGCAAGCTTTCTTTGACTAATTTTGACGGTAGTGGCAAGATGACAGCTTAATCTTGGGTTCATAAGCTTGACACATTCTTGGCATTGAGGCCAATGATAGAGATACAGGCCATCAAATATGCCACTTTGCACTTGGATGGCATAGCTCATGATTGGTGGTACCATGGTATGGTAACACTTCAACACAACCAGGTGATAGAGTACCAGGACTTCGTGGATAGGTTGGTTGAGAGGTTTGATAGGAAAGATCCCAAGGTTTACTTTTGAGATATGGCATAGTTGAAACAAACAGGTAACTTGGAGTCCTTCATTGGTGAGTTTCAACGATTGGCAGTCATGGTGCCAAATATTTCAGAGTGTAGATTGGTAGTACTCTTCATGGAGGGATTGACCGAGCCATTGAGAGGTTGGATCAAAGCCTTTGATCCTCCTTCATTATAGGTATTTATGAAGAAGGTGCGTAGCATGGAGATGGTAGCCTCATCTAATAGATTTAACTCTAGAGGTACTTCTTCATCCAGGGACCATAAGTGCTCTGACGGGGATAGAGAGGGATTAGATTTCAACAAAGATAAATCAGGTGTTAAGAATGATTCAAAGGATAACCCAACATCACCACCTTTGGATCGAGAGGCTCTTAATGATCTATGTAGGAAGAAGCTTTGCTTCTATTGCAAAGGTCCATGTGATGCCAATCACGATTATCCTTTGAGGCCTAAGGGCAAGGCCAATCGAGTGATGTGGGCTTATTATGAGGTTTCAGATTCAGAGGATTCCAAACAACAGGATAGTTCAGAGGGGGCAGAGGTAGAGGCTTTAGAGCCTAAGGTAGAGGTAGATTTAGAGCTTCACATATAGGAGGCATGCCTATCCAGCATCCAATTAGATGAATCATTCAGACTCCATGGAGTTTTGGCAGGACAGAGGGTCATCACCCTTCTTGATACAGGAGCCACACATAATTTTATAGATGCTAGATTTGAGGAGAAGCATGGACTTACTACTGAGGATTTTGAGGGCATTAGAGTTAAGGTAGCTGATGGTCACACTCTTAGGTGTGAGCATATGATTAGAGACCTCCCATTGCACTTGAACAACTATGAGTTCAACACTGATTATTATGTGGTGAACATGGGGGATATAGACTTAGTCTTGGGTATGAAGTGGCTTCATTCCTTTGAGGAAGTCACTCTTCATCTCAAGGAGATGGAGGTTTATTTTGATGCTGGTGGGAAGACACATATTCTTAAGGCAATATGGGGCAGTAGCTTTAAACATATGTTTTTTCATCAGATGGAGAGGCTCATATGACATGACATGATAGAGTGCGCTACCGAGTGCACATTGGCACCAACACAGGAGAGACATGTAGATGAGCTTTGTCTTGGGGTGAGTTCAGTTTAGGAGATAACACATGTGGCAGTGACTTAGCTTTCTTTTATAGACAAGTCACATGTTGATGATGATATGAGTATGCCTAGCATTCACACTCCAGATTCAAATATTGTAGAGGGTACAGGAGACAGGGGCATGCAATCAATTGGTATTGTTCACATTACTCAGGTGAGGAGTTTACTTGAGTTACCAGTTGATTTATGTTCATGGATTGGATGTTGGGATCCTTATCTTGGTACTTGGGATGTTGTGATGCCATGGGATGAGAGTTTTGATAGACATAGCATGGAGTTTGCATTGATTGATAGCAGGGTAGACCATGACTACATTTGGGATCCAGGTGGATTGATTGGTTTATCATCCAGTGATTGGTTGAGGGCAAGCAATTTTAGGAGAGGTGGGTTATCATGTCCCCTTTTCAGTTGACATCTTCAAAATTGATGGTTAGCCTATTATGCAACCTTAGTAGGCTAATAAGATGGATAGAAGGTCTCGATGGAGATTGGCTTAGCTTCGACTTGCAGAATTATTCCAGTTGGCTTTCGTTTGGGCTCTTTCGGACATGTATTGAGGGAGATATTAATATTTGATTGATTTAATTAAATATTAATTATTTAGCCTATTTTTAATTATGAAACCCTAATTCTAATTTAAGAAACCCTAATTAGGGTAAGTGCATCTTTTTGGGAGGATATAAGGGTTTCTCATAGGAAAGAGAGTCATTATGAGATTATGATTATTGATTTTTGCTAAGAATTCTTCTGAGAAGACTGAGCCAAGGGTTGCAGGATTCCATCTGCATTGAAGAACGTCCACTCTTCATTGTGTGCGATTTAGAGGTTGTGAGAGATCAACCGATTTATTGCCAAATTGAGAGATAACTTCATATAGAAGTTATCACAGGAGTTTACAGGTTGAGAGATAACTTCACACAGAAGCTATCACAAGGGTTCACAGGTATTTCTTAATTTAGTTTTTCTTTTGATTTAGAAAATTATACAGATAAAAGATCTTCAGAATCAGGTACCCAGAATACAGAGCGCCGCATATTATTTTGTTGTACGGAATCCGTATAGATTTGTGCAATTCCGTACAGTTCTATCACAGGCCGGACAACGCCGTAGGGGACACAGGAACCGACATCGGCATCCCAGTGATTGATTGATGACGGTGACTGTGTGTCGACACAGAAACCCAAGCCGTTCTAGAATTTAGGTTTTTATTTCTAGATTTTGCAAAGATCAAGTTTTGAGATGATATTTGTATTACTTTATATGCATGCCAGAGATATATTATTGTAATCATTATAAAGAATAGTAAGAGCACTGATTTATGAGTTAAGAGATTTACTGTGGTTTATTTATTTATTTGTAAATTATTTTGGCAAAATCGTATCTTTGTTCAGAGCTTTTGTCTTTCTATATTCGCTATTTGAAGGGGATATTACAGTGGTATTAGAGCTTTTGTTTTGGTATCCGAAGGGATATTACAGTGGTATTATAGCTTTTGTTTTGGTATTTGAAGGGATATTATAGTGGTATCAAAGCTTTTGACTTTCTATATTCCCTATTGGAAGGGGATATTACACATACACATGATCCTATGAGTCATTATGAAGATGATAGTTAAACTATAACATGAGATCATTTTTCATTTTTAGATTCAAATACACATGATACTAATCACTCAAAGAGGTTGACCATTCCCATGTTTTAGACATTAACTCCACATAACCATCGCATATATTGGATAATTGATTAGCATCTCAATTTTAAAAAAAATTCAAAAATAAAAATAAATAAAAATATTTCAAAAATAAAAAATCAACACATGAGTATGACATGTTTTCTAGTTTTTATTACTAATTTGTATCATTTATCACATGTTTTGTTTATTAAATATGATTTTTCATACACAAATTCATTTCATAGTATGTATGAGTGAGATGAATGACATATAGGCTATGCATGATACATGGATTCATAGATGGAGACACTCCTTTACCTAAGAGACATGGAAATAATGGGGAATTTTATCCCATAAGTCACATTGATACAAGTTATATCTTTTTATGATATTTTTATTTTATCATTTTGAGTTACATTAATTTATTACATGTGCCTTTCTCTTTCTTATATTGTTTACAATGCTACATTTCATAGATATGATACCTTTTATACTATGAATTTTACATAGATTGATAGTATAGACTAGTTTGAATTGACCTTAACTTTATTGGTACTATTACTTTTCATAATAGGATAATCATTTCTTGTATATTATATGCATCACTTGCCCTTGTGTGAAAATTTTTATTATTTATTGTATATGATTCTTAGGCATGTTTGGGACATTTTATTATCCATTGTATGTGACCTTTGGCCTTGTGTGTGAAATGTGATTGTTCATTGAGTGTGGTCCTTGATATTGTGTGACATTGAGTGTTATTAATTTTTTTTATATTATATGAATCATGGCCATGATAATGTGTGCATATGATTGGATAAATCTATGATTTTATGCTAAGTTTATTGATTTTGATTAGTTTGTGGTGTTGTGATCCATATCACACACTTTTCCTCTTGTATGTGGTGTCATAATTCACACCATGCACCTTTTACTATGTATTATTATTAGATGATTATACTAGTGATGGTTACTACTATGTACCAAATTTTTATATTTATATTGACATGATATGTATATACTTTGCATTACATGTCATACATGATTTAAGAATATGTACATTACAATGATGACATATTATCTAAATGTTATCATATGATTATACATTATTATATATTTTTACATAACATGATATATTAACTCTTTTATTTTTACATGAGTAATTCATAGGTTACGAACCTCACCTCAAAAATGGGGCATATTAGTGGGCTTGACATAGAGATTTACA
The DNA here is from genome assembly GCA_037957365.1 of Torreya grandis. Lineage (NCBI taxonomy): Eukaryota > Viridiplantae > Streptophyta > Pinopsida > Cupressales > Taxaceae > Torreya > Torreya grandis. The sequence continues at coordinate 1,113,272 of JARHVA010001526.1, read as the reverse complement.
CCATCATGAGCATAAATTTCACATTTTCAGCACATATTATATAACTTAGAGAGTGTATAATGCTTAAATACATTAGTTTTATTTAAATATGGGTTATATATAGATATATATTAAGATATATGCAAACTTTTATAAGAAAATGTATTACAATTTTTCAAATATTCATCGATTCAAAAACATATGGTGGCTATGTCATGCATATGCACACATTTTATAAGAACGTGAGTTATAGATTTTAATGTTTTGGGAAAGATAAAATTTATGAATAACATTATATATCATGTTGGCACTGATTGGATCAGGTCATAGGGCATGAAAATTATTCATGTAAATACACACTATTATAGTTTTTTATTGATGACATTGATGGTACCTAGATGTGAGCACATTTGAATATAAAAGTTAATTTTAAATAGTTAATTTAATTAAGTTATATGATGTTTATAAATGCTAAATGGCCTAGGAATTAATCAAAATGATCTCAATATGAGGCTACCATATTTGATCTTGATGTTCAAGATTAGTTACATGAGTAGTTTTGGTTCTATTTTAGTGATAATCAACTATGTAGGCACTATCCCTTTTTTAATTAGAGTTAGGGTATTTATCTTCAAATACTAAGACCTTGAATTCATCCATAAATTTGGGGCATGATAATCCCTAATTTATCTAAGTATTTTAACAAGGAAGCATAGTTTTCCAATGCTTCAACAAGGAAACATCATATCTAATGACATGGCATAGGGAAACATAGTTCAACAACCTATTATTGTACTCCTTTATTTATCTTTTAGTTTAAAAAAGATTTAAATTAATTTCATATTTTTTATATTTCATACACATATTTTAATTATTTCATATTAATTGTAGGTTATATGAAACAAGATACACATTTGGATCCTTCTCCCAAAGATAAAGTGTTTTATACACACTTATGTATATTTCTTTATCCTTTTACTCTAGCATTGTATTTAATTTCAATAATAGAATAAAGGGGGTAATTTTTAGATACCAAAATTTAGTATTAGGTACTTGGAAATGTCATTTTTTTAACCTAACTTTACCTTAAACAACATGTGAATACATATAGATCTTGTAAACCCTTCTCTCACATCTATGTGATTTCCATGGGTTAGACCTTTCAGATCTGATTATAAGTCACCTCTATGAATTGATTACTCTATGTCTTATAAAAAATCATATTTATACTATCTCTAGATCATCATTATCGACATACTAGTTAAACTCAGACTAATTTTAAACTATGGACTCATCCAAACCTAATGGACCTATCCCAAGATAAGTAATGATCACTTTTCCAATTTAAATCCTTATTATGGTTCATCCCATAGATTTCACATGTTGGGAGTATTATATATTAAACAAAGAGTCCAAAATAAATACATAATATGTATAAGTGTATTCTTATCTATAGATTGTCAAAAAAGCCTACTATATACATATTTATAGAAAATAGGTTAAAATAGATGTATTTCAATATTAAAATATAAATGGATAGGATGGTAGGTGAATTTAAGAAATATTAAAATCTCTTAGAGTACACCATGACCTATGACAAGGAGTTCATGGATGTATAGACATATACCTACAATATCTATTATGTCACGAGGGAATAAACAAAAGATCAATATCACTAGGTAAATAAAGAGATCCCCACTTCATAAATAATCAAAACCTTCAAATAAGGTGTATGCATAGGCATGGTTTTTCATAATCAATTATATGGGTAAATTAATATAGTATGTGTTGTCCCCCAAAAATATCACTCATTTTTGGGACAACATTTGAACTATTTTTGGTCCTACAGACAAAAAATTATCTCTTCCCTTTTCAAAATTTGTCTTGGGCATTCAAATTCTTCAGTTTTCAAGTTTTTCATAAATCTACGGACTCTACAGGTGAAAATTTATGGACTCTGTAGGTAGGTTCATTTTTGTAGGTTCAAAGGCTTCTGCAGGTGGTTTCAGTCAAAAGAATTAGTTTTTCAACACTTAGTCATTTTTTAGGACTATTTCAATGCCTTGGTTCAAATAGAAATCTCCATCGGCAAACATCAGCAACAGGTTCAATGTTTGGTTCATCCTCTAGTTCAACATCTTTTGGTTCAAAGGATTGGTTCAAAGCCTAAGTTCAATCAGAAATGTCTGTTGGTTCAAAGGTTCAACGAGTTCAAGGTTCAACAAGTTCAATGTCTTTGGCAAGAGTTAAGCACTTCATCAAGGTTCAAATTTCAATCACTTCAATTAGTTCATTGGTTTCAAAACACTTGGCCAAATAAAGGTGACTTGAGCCATTGAACCACTTTGGTTCAAAGGTTCAACAGGTTCAAGGTTCAAGGTTCAATGGTGGGTTCAACCAAAGGAACGGTTCAATGGCAGGTTCAACCAAAGGAACGGTTCAATGGCTTAGTTCAACCAAGTGGTTCAATGCTTTATTTCACTCAAAATGGTTCATTCCCTTTGTTTTAGCATCTTTTGGTTTAATAAAATGGTTCGTCAGTTGATTCAAAGCTTTGTTTGAACCGTTGGTTCAATGTCTTGGTTCAATGAAACGGTTCAACTATTGGTTCATCGCCAAAGTTCAAAGGGGTGATTCAATGCAAAATGAAGCTTCCTGAAGGACAAGTGCCCTTGTAGAGGACACTTAATCGATAAAAGCACCCTTCAGAAGGGTCATTTTCAAGGAAGCTGAAAGGTAATTCTTTCAGATTTGTTTAAGGCATTTAAAATTGGCTAAGACATAATTCTTTTAGATTTTTGTTTGAAGGAATTCCTTCAGACAAAAAGTCTGAAAGAAGTCAAAGAAGCACATGCAGGAAAAAAATCTGAAGACTTGTTCAAAGACTTGGTGGAACAAATTTCCCCAGACTTTTCATCTATGAGAATTTTCCTCAGACTTTTTATCCATGGGAATTTTCCCTAGGGAAAATGTCCATTGGAAACGTCCACGGGGAAAAGCCCTAGAAAAAGCCTGTGGGGAATTTGTGAATGGCCACCGAAGGACCTCGAAGGGTAGGTGCCCTTGTGGGGGACTCTCGGTTGCCAATTTGAAGACACTTCCTAAAGTCAAAGGGTCACTCGAAGAAGCCTGAAGGACATTTAAAGAATGCCCGAAGGATAGATACCCTTTTGGGAGGCTATTCTAACTCAAAATAAGTCATTTCTCAAGGCCCAAAAGGGCAAGTCCAATCTGAAAAAGTGCCAAGCAGAAAGCCAAAAGAAGACCAAGGAGTGATGCACCTGAAGATGTCAATTTCAAAGCTCATAAAATAGCTGTTGATCTTGGTAGATTAAAATCTATAGTCCTGAATGTGTTCACAAGCTTTAAAGGCCAAGACTAGTAGGGAGCGACTAAGGAGAAAAACAACAAATTGAATCTAGGACCCGATTCAATTAACTAGAAAAGGAGGAATGATGAAGATAAGATTAGATCGCTAGGTGGACATTGAAAGTTGTAATCTTTCAATTGCATGGCTTGTTTATCTATATTGAGAAGATCAAATGGGTAAAATGCCCCAAAGTTCCAGCCTGTCTTCCTAATAATTTTCCATGCAACTTGATGTGTTACTATTCTCGAGTCCTCCTTGAAAAGGCTATATTAGGGACTCTCTTTCATTGTAAAAAGGATATCTTTTTTACAATCACAACGAACCTCTGCCTAAATTGAAAGGCACTTCTGAGACTTTGAGCTTAGTTTGTTTATCATATTTTGTTATTAGATTAAGAAAGCAAATGGTTTTTTAGACTTTGTGTTGTGATATCTTTGTTGTTAATGAAACTGTTCTTATGTCTTTTTCCTTGATGTATTTTTTGTTCCATTAATTCAACAAGTAGGATTAGTGAAATTAGTGAGGAAGGTGTCCTAAAGAATCAACTGTGGAGATACTTTGTGCCCCCACAGTTACCTTTAGTATGTTTTCTTTTCATTTCTATGTAAAAGACTTTGGGATGACTTTATGCCCTCATTGTCTTTCGTACTTTACTCTTGAGCAATTCAGGTGGAGACTTTGTGCTGTATCTCGATTTGTTGGTTACTACATCCTCAGTTACATTTTATTTTTACTACTAGGAGTATTCTTGTGACTGGTTGAATAGTTCTTCTGAAAGAATAAGAATGTTGTCTATCATTTCCCTTGAGTTTTTCCTTTGTTTTTCACACATCATCCTTGAATAAAGAGAGATGGATGGCTTGTTCTACCCTTGAGTATTATTTTCTATTTATACACACACACACACACACACACACACACACACATAGCATTTCCACAGGGAAACTCCCCTTGATGAGAGGAGAGAGCAGTCTCCTTTTGATGTGGTAAACCTACACATTTGGATGACTAATCTTCATACTTTGGCTGATCAGACCTATTTTGTTTACCAGTACGTTGATCAACAAAATATTCAACCAAAAGTTTTTGGTGACTCCGCTGGGGAATATAACCCATTATCATTATAACCCTTATCCATTACAGACTCTGGAAACTCTATTTCATGTCTTACCCATTATCCATTTATAGCCTTACCATTTTCATCCATCTCCATTATATTATTTGGTCTACAAAACTAGAGCTACTGGGAAAGAAAACACATTTTGAAGCCTCAAGCTTTAAGCTGAAGCAAGGCCAGTTTCTTTTCCATTTTTGTCCTATAATCTGGCAACTCCATTCAGATGTATTATCCCTATTGTTCATAATCTGATTATGGTAGTTCAAGGCCCCTGGGGTAACTCATTTGGCCCAATCAATTTGACTCCACCTCTACATGAGCTTCCATGTAGTTCAAGGAAGAATTTCCCCAAATTATTCAGTGATGGGAAGGTTCATCCTGATGAACACATTGTAGCTTTCACCATAGCCTATGGTGTGATAGGGGTGGAATTTGAAGATGTGGCAGTCAGGCTTTTTGTGGAGACACTACAAGGTGCTGCTATAGACTGGTTTTACCATCTGTAAGCTAGATCAGTGACTGACTGGAATACACTTAAAGCCAAGTTTGAAGCAAGGTTCAAGCCCGTAGAAGATGCACATGCCTTGTTGGCCCAACTCACTCAGATGAAGAAAGAGCCTCATGAGCCTATGAGGGATTTCATAGCCAAATTTGACAAATTGAGAAATAAAATCCCTATAATAGCTCGACCTACAGCTGAGAATCTCAAATGCTTTTTCATTAATTCTTAGTTACCTAAAGTCAATTTTCTTTTGAGACATGCTGGTCAAATAGATCTTACTGCAGCTCAACTTTTGGCCACTGAGGTAAGAGATGACCTCATCTTAGCAGGGAAGATAAGAAGGGATCTAAACAGAAATCAATCCTCATCTTTTTCTAAATATACATCTACAGGCACCACTGATCCAATGGTACAAAAGTTGGCAAATTAATTACTAGCCTTGAAAAGGTGAATGGCACAAAGTATGTCTTCTGCTCCTCTATATAAAGATATACCAAGGAGGACATTCCCTATTCAGCCATATCAAGGCAATGCTACCAAAAGTCAAGGGAAATAAAATCATCTTCTTCCTCCACAGAGGAATCCTACCTTTGAAGCACCTCCAACAAACTCGGTAGTTGGATATCTAGAAATAGAGCATGTTTCCTATTTCCAACATGAGTTAGAGCAAGAAAATGGCACTGATCTCTTCAAGAAATATCTAGAAAAATCAGATGGTGACTCCCACATTGGTTTCCTAAATTACTAGGATGAATCTAGAAGTGAAGTTGAAGCAATCAAAGGATCATACGTAGTATTCACCTAGTCCCAAAATTAGTCAGCCCAGTAGGCCAACAAAGAGAAGATAGAGGAGTGACCCCAACCAGTAATTTTAATTGCTGAGCAGAGAACCCCTCTTCCTTTTCAATCAAAGGACCTGGTGATTACCAAAGAAGTAAGTACATCAAACATCTCTATACCTTCTACTTCAACTTCACAAACTATTCCTTCCCCTCCTAAAAATTAAAAGGATGAACTCCCATCCTCTCTTCCAAATCCATTCTAGTCATTTGACATGATTGATCATGTCAAAGAATCCAAAATTCAAATGACTGAGTTTGAATCCCTGTAAGTCAATCCTGAGCAATTGGACATTGATGGAGAATGAGATGTAGACTTGTCTGAGACAAAATACATGGTCACCCAAACATCAACCCCTGTAACACAAATTTTGTTTGAGTCTTTAGGCAAGGGTAATTATTTCTTTACCATAGAGGATGTTCATGTTTCTACAGATGAAATTCCTATAGCTAAAAATCTAGGAATTGATCCAAACAAGACTTTAGGAGAATTGGTAGGATGCAATACAAGTAAGGAAGGATCTTCCATATCTAATGAAGAGAAATCTAATAGGAGATCAGCTTCTAATGATACTTCAATCCTAAAATCCAATGGCAGCAATTTTCCCACCAAAGATGGAGTTAAGACTATGTTGATATCTCCTCAAGGAGATATTCTTCCTTCATGCAATTTGCAAGTCAGCAACACCAACAACATAGCTGGATGTGAATCTCTATTGCTTAGATTGAAGATTTCTCAAGATGATGAAATCAAACTCCTTCACATCAAAGGAGATGTTAAGCTGATAATTTGTCAAGAGTTTGATATGGACAATCCAATCATATGCTAGATTGAACTAGAAGAACAACCAATTATGGTAATGGACCATGCTACTACAAATCAAAATCAGGCAAAAGAACCCTTAGCCAAGAAACCAAGGAGTTATGGCTTTTAAATTGAAGACCACACCCTGCCATGGGGCAAGAAGAAGAAAGAGTCAACAAGAAGATACAAAAAATTGGTTTCTTGGTGGAGAGCTTCATTTGCCTGTCACCATTTCTGGGGGCAAAATGGTTTCCTCTGGTTTACTAAGATATCACACTATTTTCACTACCTCTAAAGAAGCAGCACCTAAAATACTTCAACTCTTGAAGTATCAGATCACTGCATCTATATATATGTATATTTGTACAATTTTTAATTCTATTTTGTTTTGTTTGTTTTCTTTTTGATGCCTTTCATTTCTGGGTAGCATGACTCTATAACCGAATGGTACACATGAAGACACTAGAGATTCTGGATTCTACTCCTTTCAATTCTTTTTGCAATTGACAAAAGTTCCCCAACTGGAGCTAGCTATTGTCCCCCAAAAATATCACTCTTTTTTGGGACAACATTTGAACTATTTTTGGTCCTACAGACCAAAAATTATCTCTTCCCTTTTCAAAATTTGTATTGGGCATTCAAATTATTTAGTTTTCAAGCTTTTCATAAATCAATGGACTTTGCAAGAAAAAATCTATAGACTCTATAGGCAGGTTCATTTTTATAGGTTCAAAGGCTTCTTCAGGTGGTTTCAGTCAAAAGAATAAGTTTTTCAACACTTAGCCATTTTTTGGGACAATTTCAGTGGCTTGGTTCAAACAGAAATCTCCATCATCAAACATCATCAGCAGGTTCACCATTTGGTTCATCCTCTATTTCAACATCTTTTGGTTCAAAGGATTGGTTCAAAGCCTAAGTTCAATCAGAAATGTCTATCGACAAGCATTCAAGCAAAAAGGACTTGAACCATTGAACCATTGAACCACTTTGGTTCAAAGGTTCAATGAGTTTAAGGTTCAACAAGTTCAATGTCTTTGGCAAGAGTTAAGTGCTTCATCAAAGTTCAAAGTTCAATCACTTCAATTGGTTCATCGGCTTCAAAACACTTGGCCAAATCAAGGTGGCTTGAACCATTAAACCATTAAACCATTGAACCACTTTGGTTCAAAGGTTCAATGGGTTCAAGGTTCAACGATGGGTTTAACCAAAGGAACGGTTCAATCGCTCAATCCAACCAAGTGGTTCAATGCTTTATTTCACTCGGGTGGTTTATTCCCTTTATTTTAGCATCTTTTGGTTCAATCAAATGGTTTGTCAGTCAGTTCAAAGCTTTGTTTGAACCTTTGAACCAAAAATTGGCTTAACAGTTGGTTCAATGTCTTGGTTCAATAGAACGGTTCAACTGTTGGTTCATCACCAAAGTTCAAAGGGGTGGTTCAATGCAAAAGGAAGCTTCTTGAAGGACAAGTGCCCTTGTGCAGGACACTTAATCAATAAAAGCACCCTTCGGAAGGGTCATTTTCAAGGAAGCCGAAAGGTAATTCTTTTAGATTTGTTTAAGGCATTTAAAATTGACTAAGACATAATTCTTTTGGATTTTTATCTGAAGGAATTCCTTTAGACAAATTTTTTGAAAGAAATCAAAGAAGCACATATGGGCAAAAAATCTGAAGACTTGTTCAAAGACTTGGTGGAACAAATTTCCCTGGACTTTTTGTCTACGAGAATTTTCCCCAGACTTTTTTTTCACGGAAATTTTCCCTAGGGAAAATGTCCACGAGAAATGTCCATGGGGAAAAGCCTAGGGGGAATTTGTGAAGGGTCACCGAAGGACCCCAAAGGGTAGGTGCCCTTGTGGGGGACTCTTGGCTACCAATTTGAAGACACTTCTTGAAGTCAAAGTGTTGCTTGAAGAAACCTGAAGGCCATTTAAAGACTACCCGAAGGATAGATACCCTTATGGGAGGCTATTCTGACTCAAAATAAGTCATTTCTCAAGGCCCAAAAGGGCAAGTCAAATCTGGAAAAGTGCCAAGCAGAAAGCCAAAAGAAGACCAAGGAGTGATGCACCTAAAGACATCAATTTCAAAGCTCATAAAATAGCTATTGATCCTAGTAGATTCAAATCGATGGTCCTAAATGCGTTCACAGGCTTTAAAGGCCAAGACCAGCGGAAGCGACTAAGGAGAAAAACAACAAAATGAATCTAGGACACAATTCAATTAACTAGAAAAGGAGGAATGATGAAGATAATATCAGATTGCTAGCTGGACATTGAAAAGGCAATATAAGGGACTCTCTTTCATTTTAAAAAAGATCTCTTTTTGAAAATCAGAATGAACCTCTACCCAAATTGAAAGGCACTTCTGAGAATTTGATCTCAGTTTGTTTATCATATTTTTTTATTGGAATAAGAAAGCAAATGGTTTTTCAGACTTTGTGTTGTGATATCTTTATTGTTAAGGAAACTATTCTTATGTCTTTTTCCTTGATGTATTTTCTGTTCCATTAATTCAACAAGTAGGATTAGTGAAATCAGTCAAGAAGGTGACCTAAAGAATCAACTATGGAGAGACTTTGTACCCCCACAATTACCTTTAGTGTGTTTTCTTTTCATTTCTATGTAAAAGACTTTGGGATGACTTTGTGCCCTCATTATCTTTTGTACTTTACTCTTGAGCAATTTAGGTGGAGACTTTTTGCTGTATCTCGATTTGTTGGTTGCTACATCCTCAGTTACATTCTATTTTTACTACCAAGAGTATTATTATGATTGGCTGAATAGTTCTTCTGAAAGAAGAGGAGTGCTATCTATCATTTCCCTTGAGTTTTTCCTTTTTTGTGCACACATCATCTCTGAAAAAGAGAGATGGATGGCTTGTTCTACCCTTGAGTATTATTTTCTATTTATACATACATATACATACATACATACATATATATATATATATATATATATATCATTTCCATAGAGAACCTCCCCTTGATGAGAGGAGAGAGCAGTCTCTTTTTGATGTGGTAAACCTACACATTTGGATGACTAATCTTCCTACTTTGGCTGATCAGACCTATTTTGTTTACCAGTATGTTGATCAACAATATCTTCAACCAACAGTACGCATCAACACATGTTGGGTTACCCTTCTTAATGCCATATTGAAGGGAGAGGAGGTTCTATATTTTAAAAGCCTCATCACATTCAATCTCACCAGACATGTGAATGGAGTTCACACAAGTGGTAGCTTCTGCATGATATTATACATGGCAAACATTAGTTTTCCACCTTAGACTTATAATTCTCAAAATTTAATTAATATATGCCAATGGGATACATGGTTCATCTCTTGTTCTATAAAACATACATACACCATTTTTGAAACCACATCTAGGACATATGTGAGTATTTTTACTTGATTGTGTACAATGCGATCAATGAGAGGCACATGCCAAAGCTATAATATGATATCTAGGATTTAATATAGATCATTGGTGCCTATTGACACTATAGGGATAATATCATAATTAAACTCTAAAGAATTCAAGGGGATCCTCTCTTATTACCTTTCATAGTCACAAACCACCTTATAATATAGGAAATCACCTACTATCCTATCCATAATGTATCTTGACATTATATTGGATAGAAAAATAGGTTGTATCTACTACTCCCCATGATGGCCACCAAAAACACAAAACTTTACACATGATACAAGCTATGGTCCAACATAGGAAATCCTATAATTTGGTCAAAGTAGATAATAGATAGAGGGATCCTATCATGCATTATGACCCCATGTAGGAAGGAACTAAGTAAGGCTAAATACTAATTATCACCATGAATACCACCCTAATGATGTATTCCACCTCAATCCTACTAATGATGTGGAGGTAGATTTAAATATTAAGGTAGCATTCCACCTGAAGGCTCAATCACCTACCTTATCAATCCTTGAAGGGAGACCACCCCCCCCCCCCCCCCCCCCCCATAATAAGTGTTATCTTAGAAAATGATTGAGGTATCAAAATCTATGATAAGGATTTCAAGGTAGATCATTTAGGGAGTCACTTAGCTAGTTGACTCGATGTTTACTATGCATATGTCATATCTTTAGGTAATCCAACCCTAAGTTTCATGAACTCTTTATTTTAATAAAAATATTGATTCCAAAACAAATAGGGACCACTTAGTAGCTCCCCTAAGTTTTTCCATTGTATCACAACCTAACCTTGTTATGTCTCCCCCTTATCAGGTGATCCCAAGTGTAAAAATCCCTTCTAATCCTTAGGTTTGGGTCTTCCTTAGCACCCTAAGTATCTAAGTTTACCAAATTTAGTCCATATCTTAATTCTAGCCCTCATATACCCAAGTAATATGATTTTCACCCTCTGTAAACGTTGTCCTAAACCCATAGATTAGCCCAACCCCTAGAAGAGCTCAAATTCCTAGTGACTATGAATTATTAGTGTCCCTAATAAGTGTAGTTTCTATTGAAACAATGTCCCCTCTAATAATCCAACTACTTTTGTTGATCTCATTACTCTTAGTTTTCCTATTTTCATAACTCCTACTATTTTTACTACTTCATCAAGCTTGATATTATCCACTCAACCTCCATAAGCTCCATTAGTGGGTGATCTTAATAATTTTTCCTCAATACCCACATCATAGATAGATCTGAGTAAGAGACTAAATAAGAAGCAAAGAGTGATTTCCCACAAGCAATTTATTCCTCCTCCCAAAATGTCTATAACTCCTTCCTAGTCCCCTTATCCATCACCTTGAGCACCTAAGGATTTTGATTTAACCAAATAATATCCTAGTTTACTATAAGTACCTATATCTTGAGTGGCATTAGCCTTCAAGTATCCATGACTCCAGACCAATGGAAGTCACATATATTCCCTGCCTCCTCCTTTGTGATTCATTTCTTTTCCCCCATGTCTTCCCCCCCCATAATTTTTTCTAATTCCACTCCATCTTCCATAAAATTCCATGTTTCCCATCCACTCTTGACTCCTTCATCTTTCCCTCCACCTTCCACTTTAGGTACCACCACCCCTCATGTATCATCTTACACCACCATGGGAGGTTTAGTTGATCAAGTATGACTTAGGCCCATTGTATCTTTAAGTTCCCAAATACTAGATATGGTGTACCATGTTGACCTAGATATCTAATTATAATTCAATTAATAATTATGGAGGTTAAAAATGGTGATCACATAGAACTTTATTCAAGAGGGGAACCTTGTGTCTTAGAGGATTGAACAAGATCTCTTCTCCTCACCAAAGTGAGGACTCCAAGTGGAGAAGAGAGAGTAGTTAAGGATGTAGTATTAGTGATATGGGCCAATAATTAACTCTCTAAGATGTTGATGGAGGATATTAAGAATAAATTTAAGGATCTTGAGTCTTAATTTAGGAGTATATGACCTAAGGGTCTGATTAGCTAAGTAAAGGTAATAGTTACATAGTTTTTTGTGGACCTTGGTGAAGTGACTAAGGTTCTCTCTCTGATATAAAAGGGATTATCTAAATAGTAAAAAACTACTTGGGTGACATCATTCATGTGGAAAATAAGTGTAATATGATATATGACATCATTCACAAGGGGATGTTCTCAGAGCTAAAGTTGATACCCCTAATGAAATTTAATTTATATCAAAATTTCATAGGGGGAATGATAACATCCATTAAATATTGGGTGAGTAACACCGAAGGTAACATTGGGGCCCTTGTATAAGAGTAGGGACCAAATATTCATTTACTTTAAAGAGGTTAGCATCATTATTCTCTTTTACCCAAGTGTTGCCATATGTTGACAAAGCTAAGAGGATAAAGGTTGAAAAATACAAAAATGATGGATCCAAATCTATCTTATATCTCACCACTTAGTCTACACTAATCATCATCCAAGTTAACAAAATGAAGGTCATATTGGAGGCTCCCCTTGAGGCACATAGCAAGCTATTGACTTAAGCAAAAGTTTTCTTATAATAGCCACTTATAACCCTACACAATATTGATCAAGAAACTAACCTTTTTGATTAATCATTGGAAGATCATCACGATGTTCAAAATTAATTAGGAAGTGGTATATCACTAAGCTAAATCTTATTTTCTCTATGGACCTAAACTAATCATGGACACTAATGTGTCACCATCCCCCTTATTATTTGATTTTTATATTCTATGAAGTTTTTCTAATCAGTTATTTATTGTAATTTTTTTGAGATATGATGTCTAGTAGTGGGATGTCATGCTATTAGGAGGTGGGTCCTATCTCTTCCCTACATATGTTGTTATACATATATTTTGTTAGGGTCGACACTTTTGTAATTGAACACTCAAGAGATTAATACAAGTTATTGTTTTTCTTCTAAAAGGGTTTCAATTTTCATAAATGTCTTCCAACTTATCTAATTCACTAAATATATTAGCTTTAGTGAACTAAATCATGTGTTTTCTACAAGTCTATGCATTGATTATAATGAGCCTACAGTTGTTCTTGTTTGTTATTTAAATTATTTTGATTTCTTTAAACTATAATTAATCTATGTCTATTTAGTAACATGTTCCATGTATCTTTATAAAAGGATTTTTTGATTAAGAATTCATTATTCACCTTGAATCCCTACATATATGGCTAAATCTTGAGCTTTCTAAAACTCAACATACAATGGTAAAAATGTAATTAGACATGTCCTTAGTTCTCAAGTATTGATATCATTATATGACCTAAAGAGATTCATTTTATTCCTTACCCTCCTTTCCCTTTGATGTTTATTTTTATCAAGTGGTATTTCCCATATCTTATGAATTAAGGAATGAAGTGAAGTAAGTCTTAGGTGGTAAATTTGTTTCAACTAGTCTAGTTAGTTGTGAGTAGTTTTTTGTCAGTGAGAAAAAAGGAATTGGATATCTAGTAGTAGATCTATGTATTTTGTAGATATATTCATATAAATATATTAATTAATCACAATACCTACATATCATGTCCTATAATGTCTCAATATCAATCTTGAAATAAGAGGAAGAAAGACCCCAATTTTTAATTGAGATTGTTTAGTGTACCTAACTCAATAGATGGTTTTGGGAGAATGAGATCTTAGACTGAACAATAATTGATTATAAAATGAAGGAAACCCTTTTTATTGAATAATAAGGCTTTAAGATACTTTCCATCTTGGAGTAACATGGATCCTACTATGTGGAGTAACTAGTCTTGGGAGGTTGATAATATTGCATTTACAAGCCCATTAGAGAACCAAATTTACTAAATAAAGACTAAGACCTTTGGTTACCCAACCTAGATAATCCTCTCAATTAAACCATAATAAAACATTACTTATGGTTTATCCCATGGCATGGTTAGCTAACATAACCATTAAAATTATTGGAGCTATTCATGAGTACCCATAAACCTAAAGAGGTACCTACATGGTTCACACCAAGTGTGGGATGTTGAGCATTGTTCCTAGTTTTGAAGTTTGGTATTGAGGTTATCATTGATGTCAAAGGTTTTTGAGAAGGTCTTCATGAAGTCATTAATGAGTGTATCTATGAGAGAGAATATTGATTAGTATTATAGTTATTTTGAGAGTGTAATATATGATTGGTATATGTTCTTATGACTACATGAGTGATGTGAAGGTTAGTATGGAAGGTCCTTATTGTCAAAGTTGTCAAGTGATTTAGGATTTTAGTGTCTTGAGAAGGTATGTGCATATGATGCCAAGTATTGTGTAGGAATGAGAATGATGTATTAGTGAGATGAGGCATTTGAGCACTCATGAGAGTCTTAGGGTAAGCCTATAAGGGTAAAACTTTCAAAACAAGTTTGCACCTAGACCATTCCTAAACTCCACTTCATCTCATGAAGCATCATGATCTATTATCTATTAGAACCACAATCATTGAGAGGAAGGTTGAATCAATGTTCTTATAAAAATTTATCTCTTACACATTAACTTGTATTAATCATCAAAGCAACAAAGTGATCTTATAATGCATGAATATCATTCATATGAGCATCAAACAATATAAGATATTTATATGAGTGGGAAACCATCAAGGGAAAGAAAACCCACTATGACTTCTAAAAATGGAATAAAGTCCTATAAATTTTTACAAAATATCAAAAAATGTTTAGCACTAACTCAACTTGGAACACTAACCCCAATGAAGTCAACCACCCACTTGACTAGGCTTTATCAAACATCTACTTGTAAGGATGCACCAATTCCCTTAGTGACTTAGCACCAACTCAACCACTTCTTGAACAATCACCCACTCAGCCAAGTAGACATTTTCCTTCCATATTCACTCTTGTATCTATCTCAATAGAGGATGGTATTCTTCGATATTTTCTATTTTATGCTCTCTTGTTCTCTATCTACCATCTTACTCTCTATCTGCCATCTTGATCTCTACCTTCAATGTCATGCTCTCAATATACTCATTCCATTTTAATACTCATGTATCATGTTATTAGTACCCTAAACACATGGAGGTCCTAACTATATTCTCTTATAATATGTTCCTTGAATTACATGATCACATGGTACTAGTAGACATATGGCACTATGGCTATTATTCATCCTCACACTCTTCGCTCTACTCTTCTTAGATAGATAATAAATTCATACTTTTATTTGTATATCACTTATCCTAATGCTATTTAAATATATATTGTTTAACTCATAGAATTCTTTCTTACTTAATGAATAGTTCTGACCTTGTATGTATACTAGTGAATTGAACAATTCACCTTTTGATTAGCCATAACTCATATACCTAAGGTCAACCATAAACATAGATTTTAGACTCCATTTAAATGTTATTATATCTCAAAATAATCCATGGTTAGGTCATCCACAACATTTTATAGTCTTCTATCTTCATTAGGACTCCATAGAGACTTAATTCAACTAGGTTTCTCTACAATTAGAGGTATTATTCCTAGGGAATCATCTAGTCCTCCATACGAGGTGGTCCAACCCTAACCATATAAAGTTAAGTTGATTTACCTCTATACATGGGCTCTCATATATATAGAGATCCCCCCCCTCTCTCTCTCTCTCTATATATATATATATATATATATATATATATGGGGAGTTTTTTTGGCCCCCAATTATATAGATCTGATTTGATTTGATCTAATATATATATTATGGATCCCCATATATAGATATTTTATTAACTATGAGATAGAGATAGAGGCCAAAAAATAATATCTTAGCACCCCATATATAGATTAGATATTTTATTCACTATGGATTAGATAGAGATAGAGCTAAAAACCCCTAAATATTTGCATGGTATAGATTCACTATGGATTTATATGGGAAATATATAGATTCTAAATGTAAATGAGAGAGGGGGGAGTCTCGAGAGATCTCTCTCTATATATCTCCATTGCAGTAATCTAGAGATAGAGTAGGGCATCACAATATCAATAAAATGTCACTCATACCATGTATATATGGTATATAAAAGGTTATTTTTGCATAAATATACCTATTTCATGTCAAAAAACCTCATCATGACATCCTCCTTACATCATTTTGTCAACTAGGTCTGTGCTTAAATGCTTCACTATGCTAGACCTCTGTCATAATGTGTCTTCTTCATGACATGAAAACTGAGACTATAAAACATGTGTCTTTGTATAATATGATCTTAATTTCATATTTATGCAAATATAAAACTCAAATATTCATGGTAATACCCTAATGAACAAATCTACAATTTTATTTTATGCTTACTATTTTTCCAAGATTTCACTATGTTCTGCATACTCAGATCCTTGTGATAGTATCTCCTTCATGTCCTAAATAATAAGACATTATCAATACATTAATGTTTCCTTAATGAAAATAATTTAAATTTATATTTATATTTAATATCCATATTTCATATTAAGTAACAAATTATGACTTTTTTAGTCATCTTCACACTTACTAACAATACCCTATCTAGTTTTATTAGACCTATGATCAAGATTATTTTGATAAGTCTTATACTTCACATATTTTTTCAATTAAATCATATAATTTAAAAATTAATATAATTATACCAGTATCATTATTATTCTCATATATAAATTCATTCTTCATTTTAGTGTACAAACAACCAACTCTACTATCGACTTACATACTCACTAGTTTCTTATGGACATAATGCGTTTTACATTTTCAAAAAATTTTTATGATTCTCTCATACCTCTAAGATATATACATGGAATAATAACCATATTATTCCTATAATTAAACATTATTTCTATGTTAATGCATATTTACAAAGACACCTTCATGATCATATTGGTCTTGTAGACCAATCCATACAATCCATATTTACTTTAAGAGTCAAGACATAGTGAGAAAAATGATTAAATCATTCCATAAATTTCAAGCATGATATTAAATATATAACACTATGAAAATTAACCACCTAATGTTCACTAAAATTTTCAAGCCATATAAATTTCTTTAACTTCATGAAGGACTCTCTTAGGGTTTACTGGTATATGAAGTCAATAAACCCTCACAGGTCTATCTTACCTCTGTCTTGCATATTATTATTCATAATACATATTATAACCATGTAGTATACATATTTATGCACTACATGAATTTAGGAACACCTTTAAACTTTTGGACTAGTTTCTCTTCAAGTTAAGAATCATTCAAAGAACTCTTCAATTAACCTTGTTAGCCAATGTCAAAGACCTTCATGACACAATCAACTTTCATGATGTTTTTCTTGTACAAAATACACTTCCATATCTAGCTCAATACATGGAAAAGATGTAAAATGAACCAATAACATCATAAAACATTCAAAACATAAGTTCTAAGGCTTTATACGAGTTCTAATCATAATTCTCTCTACTTGGGTCTCTACAAATTTTCACAATCTATAAATTTTGAATTTGACACACATTTATTATAATTTTACAAAAAATCAATAAATCTTTCCACTTGGAGGATTTTATTTATGTTGTCTAGTTCATATTTGCTTTTTACACCAACCTATTTTGATCAATATCATTGCTTATATTCAATTTCCTATGCTCTCAGGTTCCTTAGAAGACTACTTCAAATTCAAATTTAATAGTCATATTTTTGAATTACAATGACTATTTCCCAAGGGTTGAACTTGATAGTCTCTAGCACATCTCTTAGCTATAGACTAACTTTGATGGCATATAGCTTGAGCTAAAAGATTATTCATGAAACCAAATTTTTAGGACAACTTCTTAGGATATCTGGCATCATCTCCATGTAACCATTTGACCATGTTTGAATTTATAGGTGCATTTAATAATTCACAAAGTTGATATTGTGGGTGATTTGCATGATTTTGAATGATGGTCTACCTTCTCTAAGTTTGTTATGCATTTTTATTTCTCCAAATGATAGTTGAGATTTGTAGAACCTCACCAAAGCATATATGGGACCTTCAAAATATACTCTTGGCCATGAATGACCTACACTAATGATAAATTCCTCCAAATCATCGTGTACCTTTGATATCAATGAAAATTTTTGACATCAATGTCAATGCTCAATAATCTCACCCTTTGTCATTGATGGCAAACCACTCTCAAAATTTTATCTCAATAGGTTGCTCCCAAAAATAAAATTATCCCTTATTATAATTTTTATCCCCTTTTGAAATCAATGGAAAAGGGTCTTCCACAGACTGCAATCTGATCTTTGGACCTAAAATCAACAAAATCATAATGAAATGTTGACCAAAACTCACCTTAGGCTAAAATGCTTGACTAAACTACATATATATCTCCATCTCAACTTTTTATTGTTATTAATATCATTATATATCTAACATAAACCTCAAATATACCTTCATATTAACTTTAACTTTCACATATCTACCTTATCCTTGAAATCAGAAAGCTAACAAGATCCCTCTATGTCCATACTTTCCTATTCGGTCACATAATAAATAATAATCTATTATAACCTCCTTCATTATTTATTATACCTTCATCCTCTTATCTCCATAAGACATTTTTACCTCCAAGCACTACTTGAAACCCTTCTTTAGTACTCAAACCTATTAGGCTTATGTACCCAAAAGTCTATCTTGATAAAATGAAGCTTAAACATAAATTAGCTAAATAAACATGGAAATAAATAACATATACAAAAACTAAATGACCTCAAGGTCATCATCATATGATTTATACTTCACAAGTCAGGGAAAAAGGGCTCAAACACTTCTCTGCAAATATCACACTCAGAGATGGCAGAACACTTCAAAACCCAATCATGAACAACTTGATCTAAAAACCTAAAAGAAAACTTACCATAACTACTAATACTTAAAAAATATCCTTGTAAATATATATATATATATATATATATATATATATATATATATATATATATATATATATATATATATATATATATACCAATATATATATAAAAATCATAATGTCTAATATCAAATATTAGTCTTGTAGAGCAATCTTTTGACCTCAGTATATATAGTCAAACCATAATCAGATAAGCCATTTTGGCTTCAACATTTCAATCACTTATCTTGACTTAAAACATTTTTAAAATAATTATAATTAATTTGAATTCATAAACATAAAAACCATACTAATTATATATATAAAATCATGGCATATAACCTCAAACTCATCATTACAACTTGCTTACCTAGAACTGCCAGTTTACCTTTAAGTACAATCATGGTGTCAATGACCTTCAACACCCATATGACCACTTACAAAGAATTATTATGAAATTATATGAACCTATTACATATATATATCATCCTCAATTATAATCATCATATGGTCTAGTGTCAACTATTAGTCTTACAGACTAATTTGTTGACCTTACCATACATAGACATTACTGAGTCAAACATGTCAACTTACGAGAAAAATTTTACTCTATCAATTGATCTTTAAAACTTATACCAAACATGATAATTTATTAAAATTATTTAAAAACATCTTTTTTCACTTTTTTCATCACTATTTCATGATAACACATCCCTAATCATCTTCTCACTACTGCCTGGATTTCTCATTGTTTCCATCATTAGGCCTATTAGAAACTAGCTAACTTGAATGATAAATTAAGCATACTTAAGGGATATAAACTATCAATAAAAATACATGGACATGAAACATGAGTCTCAAATTTCATCTTCCATCCATTTTCATACTCTAATTTTGTCAACTTTGATCGCTACATCAAATCTCTAGAAAACTAGCACTTTCTTGTAGGGTTTACTCACACACCCGATGACTCAATCACACCTAGCAGTGATTGGGAGAGTTTAATACAACCTATAATAGTTTTTATATTCATTTGATACCATTATGGGTTGTTTTCAACAACATATTTCTCATCAGGTCCTTATTAGGGTCTTCGAGAGGTTTAACACAAGTTTTGGTGATAATGATTGTTCATAAAATATTGCCCCTTAAATCCAAAACCAATCCCTAAAATTATTATCTATGATCATTACCCATCTATCCTCAATATATTATCTTCCCATGTAGAGGTTACATGTGCAAACAAACATTTTAAAGTCCTTATCAGGTATGCATGTCTTCATTATGTGCACTCGAGAGACCTCAAAACCAATTTTCATGACTTTTATTATAAACCATAACCTAAAAATTTGTGAACATACTTTAAAAAAATATCATACCTCTATCAACACTCATATATCCATATTATCCTTAGAAACATAACCTCATACCCCATTAGGCCATACTCTCTCTCTCTCTCTCTCTGCTCTCTTAGACCTTGACCTACAAACCACATTAGGCCTTAGAACTAACCTTCATGACTCTTTACATGCATTATCCACCACTCTTAAATAATAAATAAACCTCATACATTCTTAAAAACTATCATACATCCTTCATATGCTTGTAGAATATATCACGATACCTCATTAGGCTAAGCAGGGTCTAGGAGTGGTTTAGGTGTAGACTTGGTCTAAAAGTCTTACCCCTATAGGCTTACCTTGAGACTCATATGAGTGTTCCAATTCCTCATATACCCAAAAAATTCCATATGATCTCTCACATTCCTATGTGCATTCATCTCACCATGTCATAATGCATATACCTCTTCATGTCATGACTAGGCTTTTTAAGCGCTTGAGCTCAAAGATACTTGACATCAAAAAACTACTTTCTATGAACTTGTCAATAATGACCTTAATTTTACTATACTTATAATAAAATTTACCACTCTCTTTCTAATGACAACATTATCTTCTAATCATCTTGACACATCATACTACCAACTAAACCTAATCATATTAACATTAACCATAAGATGCACCTTTGACATCATGATGTTCATAATTGCTCTACTTATAGATGATTGATCAACACATCTCTACAATCATCTTACTATTCTTCTCATAGCTACCTCAAGCCTTCATACCATAGATCTATATGATTTTATCTTGATGTTCTAGATCAATTCTCTCCATTTTTCTATATCATGATATATGACTTTTGTTTACATAACAACCCTGAAACACACTTATATGATGCTTATATTGAGTGATGAATGCCTCTATGAAGTCTAATAGAGACATATCACTTCACAGATCTTTAGAACAATGTGAAATCAAGAGATTCCCATATCTTCACTCTTTTGTCAAGTAACTTGTAATCATGAGGCTGATAGTCTTTCTTTAAGATCCTTTTGGTCATGATTAGCACCTTTGGCTTAATGTCTACATCATCCTTATTATTATCTATCTGAGTTGATAACATACACTCTTGGAATTCTACCCTAGTAATTATTTCACCTTGATACATAAGATGATAATAAATATTTCTCACCTTATTTGGTCTCCATACCATGATTTGTCTCTCAAGAGATTCCAACATCTTGTTATGACTTAAGGACTTATTCAATTTGATCCTACAAAATCTTGAAATATGACCAACACATTGACACTCATATAAAATTACCTTACTCTTGTTATACATGCATCTTGATTTATGTGGTATGTGATATCTTCTTGTCTAATTTCATCCTTTACCATAGTCCCATGAAAAATAATTCTTTGGTGGAATCCTTTTATAGTCCTTGTCTATATGTCCAAACTGATAACAAGTAAAATAATTACCATGGAAGAAATTAGAATACCATATGGCATTAAGATGTCTGATTGGTCTTCTCATATTTCTCTTCATGTCAGCATTATTATTGACTTAATTTTTATTCTCATTACCTTTTTTAAACTTTCTCATCTGGTCTATGAGTTTCTCATGCTCAACCTTCAAGGAACCTAGATCAGACTTTAACTGATCACACCCAACTTCCTTTGATCTCAAAATTTTATTTGTAACCTCTAATTTATTCTTGAAATCCTTGAGGGTATTTTTATTCCTTTTATCTTCTTTGGACATGTCACTCTTTAGGATACATATCTTCTCTTCAATATATTTGACCATAGATCTCAACTCTTGACTCTCTTTCCTTAATTGCTTATCCATATTGTGCTTCTAGTATCACCTGTTAGCTATTATGCTTACTTTAAAGGACCTTTCTATGATACCAATTGTTGAAAACATAATCACTAAGAGGGGAGTGAATCAGTGTCCTTATAAAACTTTAATTCTCTTACACATTAACTTATATTAACCATCAAAGCAATAAAATGATCTAGTAATGCATGAAGATCCATTCATATGAGCATGAAATAAGAAAACACATATATATGAGTAGGAAATCCTCAAGGGGAATAAAACCCACCATGACTTATAATAATGAACTATAGTCTTATAAATGTTTATAATAGATCAAAAACTATTGAGAACCAACTCAACTTGGAGTACCAACCCTAATGAAGTCAAGCACCCACTTGACTAGGCTTTAGAAAGCATCTACTTGCAAGGAAACACCAACTCCTTTAGTGACTTAGCACCAACTCAACCACTTATTGACCAAGAACCCACTCAACCAAGTAGACATTTTCCTTCCATCTGTATTCTTGTTACTATCTCAATAGATGATGGTCTTCTTTGCTCTTTTCTATTTTCTACTCTTTTGTCCTTTATCTATTCTCTTATCCTGTATCGTCTCTCTTGTCCTCTATCTACCATATTGATCTCTATATTCCATCTTGATATCTAAATGTAATCTCATTATCTCATGATAATCATGCCATTGGCATAATCATTTCTCATTTTCTTATTACCCTTAACATATGGAGGTCCTAACTATCTATTCTTAAAATATATTCCTTGAATTACATGATCACATGATATTAGCAAACATATGGAACTATGGACATTCCTTCATCCTCACACACTCAAATGTTCTATTATTATCTACATAATATATTAATATTATTATTTCTATACATCTTCTTCTTATTATATTTTAATATATCTTGTTTAACTCATAGCATTCTTCCATACTAATGAGTAGTTTTGACCTTGTATATATACTAGTGAATTGAGCAATTCACATTTTGGTGGGCCAAAAATCATATACATTGATTTTAGACATAAAATTATATTTTAAAATATATTCACATGTTATTATATCTCAAAATATTTAATTTTTAGGTCATCTACAACATTTTGTAGGCTTTTATCTTCATTAGGACTCCATAGAGACGTAATTCAACTAGGTATGTTTGTAATCAGAGATATTGTTCCAAGGGAACAATATAGTCCTCTATGATAGATAAAATATCATTAATTACATTTCCATATGGTATATCATAGGTTAATTTTCATAAATATACCTCCTTCATGTCCACAAACCTTGTCATGACATCCTCTTTGCATCATTCTATCAACTAGGTCTATGCTTACATGTTTCACTATGACAAACTTCTGCCATAACTTATCTTCTTAATTACTGATGAAAACTAAATAGACCTTCCAAAAAAATTCAAAACTCTGATCCAAATACTGAAATAGCTCTACCATCTGAGCTAGATGGGCTGGCTTGGATTTATAGGCTAAACTATACACAATTCCAAATCAATAAATAGTGCCGATTATGCTTATTAACTAAATTGACATATACATTCCTGATTTGCACAAATATATCTCCTTAGACGTATCCCATATTAAGGTCCCACATATATATTCTTGACAAGTGATTTCCATTACCAACTCTCAGTGACATTCTTTGTAGATTAACCATGACCCAACGCAAGTGAACAACTATATACTGACAGGGCTAAACTCTAAAATATAACAACATTTTGTGGTACCTCAAACTCCAAGACATGGCATACAGACATTTTGAAAGAAGGACTAAAATATATATAGTAATAAAATATTTCTTCAATGACAAGATGATATCTGGCATCCTCTTCTTTTTTTCACAGTATTCCTTCACTTGAGCACCACTTTGGAAAGATTAAATGTTGCAGGGCAGTCAGATCTGAAGTGGCCCAACATTGATATGCGACCCAGCATTGATATGCAGCCCAGTAGATATATATACACCCTAGTAAAAACTTTTGAAATGACCAAAATGGAATTCATTACACATTATGATGGCTTCTACATTATAGGCAATTCACCTGATGTCAGAAACAATTACTAGACTCCATTTTCCTTTATCACGTCCTTGAATTTATATCTACTTTGGAATGACTCAAATCCACAACTAGCCTAAGAGAATCCCAATATCTCAATTTTATATGGCTAGAATAGATTAAATCATGAGCAACTAATAATCAGGTTAGTCTTATAGTTACTCATCAATTCACTGCGAACTACCTTCAATGAGCCGTTCAAAATAAAATATAAATTCGGAAGTCCACCTTTACTATGAAGTAGATCTTCTAATTAACATATACAAACAATAACCCAAACCAAACTGGGAGACAATTAAGCCCTGGAAGTATGATTTGTGGAGAACAAAGCGACAATGGCTCAAAGCCCTGACCAAATACATAGGCATCACATTCTGAGATTACAACCAACAAGAGTTACCTCAGCCTTATTAAAACAATCAACATCCAGAAACCATATACATACATTTTTAAAAAAATGAATACACACTTCCTTTATATTACCAACATTCATTAAATCACCAACATTCTAGTGTTTGGCTCCATATTTTAGATCCCTTCTACTGCACCCTTCATTGAATTACCAACATACATATCCCCTATTTTTCCCATCAAACACACCATAATCATTATTTTCACAAATTTGTTACAATCCATCAGTATGTAGTCCTTTCCCAGACTTGCTCCTACACTTCCTCCTACACAACCTCCTACACTACTACCTATACTATGCCCCACAATATTGAAAAAGTCCTAATTTACTAGGAATAACACTCAACCATTACCTAGAAAAACTCAACAAATGTTTTTAAACATAGAATTATTTAACTACTATCAATCCTATGCCACTTATGGCTGACTCTCCTGATTTTACATGATCACACAGTTGTCAATAACTAAATTTGACCTTTACAATACTCAAATAAGCCTATCCTCTCCTCTTGACAAGTGTCCATGATTGAATTTTTGAATTACAATAATTTTTGAAAGAAATCTTTATCCATAGTCCTAGCATATCTACGCACTCCCAAGATGCTCCTGCATCAGATTCCTAGGCATAAAAAGTTTCATGAGCTCCTGCTCATGAGTTTCATTTGTTTGCCCATTTACAAAGGTAAAACTTTTACAAAACAAATGTCTTCTTCTTTCAATTTTTCATACAAATGTGCATATTCTTGACTACCACACTTGTGTCTTGTTTTGCTTGCTATCTTTTCCTTCCAATGTATATCTTGTTGCCTCTTCATCTTCTTTGCAGTCTCCTTCTATACATATTCATCCTCTTGAATGAGGATATCCACTTCCATTCTCTCTTCTTGAGCTCTTCTTGAGCTCTCTTCTCCAAGTACTTGACCTCCTTATCAAGCAAACCTGTACAATCACCATTCAAAGTAAAATTAGAAGCAAAAATTTGAGACCCTTGGGTCTCTCCAAATTTTTAAACCCGTACTTGCTGCTCCAGTATGACTTCTTGGTCCTTTGTCTTCATTTCTTCTTCACATCAATGTTCTAACTCCTCAGATACTGTTATAGGACAAATTTTGTTCTTCTCTTCATGATTAATGGCATATTCTAATACTGCCAACTCTTCCAAAAACTACTCTTTACTTTGATATACAAAAAGCTTGTTTGGTTCCTCAACTAGAAACTCTCCATCAAGTTTTTCTACCTCCTTTAGGATATTTTCTTGAATTTTCAAGTCTAAACACTTAACCTTCTCTCCATCTTCTTCTTGAAGCTATTCTACCCCTTCTTATTTCTTATCAAGCAACTCTCCTTCATCTGCAAATTCTTGATCAAACTGCCATATTTCTCTTTCACATTGCAGATCTTCCTCCTTAGTGATTAGTACATTTGAATCAAAATCAACTATATCAACATCATGCAATTGAAAATTGTCATCTTCAATCTTTTCCAATTCTGAAATTTGATCATTATACCTTTGTTATTCATCAACATGCAACTCTTCATTTCTTTTGTCCTCTTGAGTAGGGACTTCTTCTTGCTTGATCAATTCTTTATGTTGGAGTTCCAACTGATCCTTCTTCATGTCTTCATCACTTGAGGCATTACAACAAGTCTCTTCTTCTTGTCTAAGCACTCTTTCATGAAGTGCTTCACGTCCTTGATCCATGAGCATCTTCATTGGATCATATGTTTTTCCTTCCTCCTCAACTTGCTTTCCTGTAAACAAAACATCAAATGAAATATCAGATACAAAAACATTTGGCCACTTGATTACTTGTTGTTTGTCTATTTCTTCAATGATGAGATATGTCTCATACTGAACTTCCTCTTCAAACTGAAACTTTTCTCCAAGCTCTTCATTCTTGAGCTTATCCTTTTGTTTATGCTTCTTCATATCTCTCCTTAAGGAAACTCTTAGCATTTTTCTTCTACTCTCCATCAATGATCTAACTGGCCATCTTACTCTTTTCTTCTTCATTACCCATCCTTGCCATGGGTTTTCCATATTTTCTACCATGATTTCTATCATGGTTATCCTTGCCTTTATCTCATTCACTTCTCTTTGGTATTCTTCCTCTCTTTATCTCTTTCTTGTTTCTCTCTCCTTATCTGGTTCATGTTTCTTCTAGGCAGTCCCTCTATCACTCTTCTCAATTCTTCATACTCCATCCTTTACCTCACCTAAGTCTATTTCACCTTAGTCTTTTGGAAAACTATCCAAGCTTCTTCTTGGATCTTCTTCTTCTTCTTGAGCAATTCCCTTTGCTCTTCTTCTAGAGCTTCTCTTAGCTCTTTCACTAAGCCTCCCTTGGCTTCTTCTTCTCTTAAGCCTCAATGGCTTGACTGCCTTGAACCTGCAACCTCACAAAATACATTATTTCTGAAAACACTGATTAGAAGAGTACAAATTTTATTTTTTTTCTTTTTCTAGGATCTTACTAGCTCTCTTTCTTTGTTCTTCAAGCCTCTATGGCTTTTGGACTCTCTCTTGCCACTCACTCCTTTCTTTTCACTTCAAGTTTTTTTTTTTTTTTTTTTTTCACTTCTCTCTCAAACCTTTCAAGCCTTACTGTTATATCTATTCTTCATCAAAATTCAAAAAATATCTACCTTTTCCAACTTTACAAATGCAAATAAGGTACAAAAAATCAAACCATCTACCTTTCAAGGCTGTTTATACCTCCATCTTGTCTAGGAGGATCTTCTTCTTGTCACTAATCCTCTCTTTCAAGGTCTTCAAGAACCTTTATTTCATGTCAAGCTTCAATTCACATTTACTTGGATGGATTTTGTTGCATACCACTTTCCAACACAATTTACCAACATACAGTTTCTTTAGAACAATATTTTCACAAAACATCCATACCTAATTCTTTGATGTAGCTGCTTCTCCAAGAACTCAAACCTTGCGCTCTGATACCAAATGATGAAAATTAAACAGACCTTCCACAAAAATTAAAATCTCTGATCCAAATACTGAAACAACTCTACCAGATGATCTAGACGGGCTGGTTTGGATTTACAGGCTAAACTATACACAATTCCAAATCAAAAAATAGTGCCGATTATGCTTATTAACTAAATTGACATATACATTCCTGATTTGCACAAATAGATCTCCTTAGACGTATCCCATATTTAGGTCCCGCATATATATTCTTGATAAGAGATTCCCATTATCAACTCATGGTGACATTCTTTGTAGATTAACCATGCCCCAACGCAAGTGAATAGCTATATATTAACAGGGCTAAACTCTAAAATATAACATCATTTTGTGGTACCTCAAACTCCAAGACATGGCATACAAATGTTTTGAAAGCAGGACTAAAATATATATAGTAATAAAATATTTCTTCAATGACAAGATGATACCTGGCATCCTCTTCTTTTTTTAACAGTATTCCTTCACTTGAGCACCACTTTGGAAAGATTAAATGTTGCAGGGCAGTCAGATCTGAAGCAGCCCAGCATTCATATGCGGCCCAGAAAATATATATACACCCCAGTGGAAACTTTTGAAATGACCAAAATGGAATTCATTACACATTATGACAGCTTCTACATTACAGGCGATTCACCTGATGTCAAAAACAATTGCTAGACTCCATTTTCCTTTATCATGTCCTTGAATTTATATCTACTTTGGAACGACTCAGATCCACAACTAGCCTAAGAGAATCCCAAGATCTCGATTTTATATGGCTAGAATAGATTAAATCATGAGCAAATAATAATTAGGTTAGTCTTATAGTTACTCATCAATTCGCTGTGAACTACCTTCAATGAGCCGTTCAGAATAAAATATAAATTCGGAAGTCCACTTTTACTATGCAGTAGATCTTCTAGTTAACATATACAAACAATAACCCAAACCAAACTGGGAGACAACTAAGCCCTGAAAGTATAATTTGTGGAGAACAAAAGTGACAATAGCTCATTGACCTGACCAAATACATAGGCATCACATTCCGAGATTACAACCAACAAGAGTTACCTTAGCCTTATTAAAACAACCAACATCCAAAAAACATATATAGACATTTTTTTAAAAATGAATACACACTTCCTTTATATTACCAACGTTCACTAAATCACCAACATTCTAGTGTTTGGCTGCATATTGCAGATCCCTTCTACTGTGCCCTTCATTGAATTACCAACATACATATCCCCTATTTTTCCCATCAAACACACCATAATCATTATTTTCACAAATTTGTTACAATCCATCAGTATGCAGTCCTTTCCCAGACTTCCTCCTACACAACCTCCTACACTACTACCTATACTATGCCCCACAATATTGAAATAGTCCTAATTTGCTAGGAATAACACTCAGCCATCACCTAGAAAAACTCAACAAATGTTTTTAAACATAGAATTATTTAACTACTATCAATCCTACGCCACTTATGGCTGACTCTCCTAGTTTTACATGATCACATGGTTGTAAATAACTAAATTTGACCTTTACAATACTCAAATAATCCTATCCTCTCCTCTTGACAAGTGTTAATGATTGAATTTTTGAATTACAATAATTTTTGAAAGAAATCTTTATCCATATTCCTAGCATATCTACGCACTCCCAAAATGCTCCTACATCAATTACATGAAAAATATGACTATAAAATATGTTCCTTGGTACTCTATGATATTAAGGTAATATTTATTCACATATAACACTCAATTATTCATGGTAGTACCCCAATGAATAACTCTATAATCTTCTTTTTTGCTTATTAGTTTTTCAAGATTTCACTATGTTCTACATACTCAGATCTTTATGATAGTATCTCCTTCATGTCCTAAAAACTAAGACATTATAAATGCACTAATATTTAATTAATAACACCAAGGTCACTCTCCATTTACATTTAATATCCATATTTTATATTAAGTAACAAATGATAACTCTATTAGTCATCTTCACTCTTACTGCCAATACCCTATCTAGTCTTATTAAACCTATGAGCAAAATTATTTTGATAATTATTTTACTTAACATAGTTTTTAAATGAAATGATACACTATAAAAATTCTTCACATTATCCTAAGATTATTATTATTCTCATATATTAATTCATTCTTCATGTTAGTGAGTAAACAACCAACTCTGTTGTCAATTCACATACTCACTAGTTTCTTATGGTCATACTGTGTTTTGAATTTATAGAAATTTGTTATGATTCTCTTAGACCTCTGATATATCTCAATGGAATATTAACCATATTATTATTACACTTTAACATGATTTCTATGTCAATCCATATATACAAAAACACCTTCATGATCATATTGGTCTTATAGACCAATCCATATTTTACTTTGACAGTCAAGACTCACTGAGAACAATGATTAAATCATTCCATAACTTTTAATCATGATATTCAATATATAACACTATGAAAATTAACCACCTAATGTTCAATAAAATTTTTAAGCCATATAAAATTATTTTACTTCATGAAGGACTCTCCTAGGGTTTACTAGTATATGAAGACAAGAAAATCTCATAGGTCTATATTACCTCTATCTTGCATGTTCTTCTTCACACCCCATATACTGACCATGTAAAATACATAGTCATGCACTACATGACCTTAGGAACAAAATTATAATTCTAGACTAGTTTCTCTTCAAGTCAAGAATCATTCAAAAAACTTTGCAAGTAACCTTGTTAGCCAATATTAAAGACCTTCATGACACAATCAACTTTCATGATGTTTTTTTTGCATAAAATACGCTTCTAGATCTGGCCCAAAGCATATAAAATATTTAAAAGGAACAAAAAACATCATATAAAATTCAAAAAATATGTTTCAAGGATTTATACCATTTCTAATCATATTTCTCTCTACTAAGGTCTCTGTAAATATTTACTTTGACATGCATTTATTTTAATTTTATAGATAGTCAAGAACTCTTTCCACTTGAAGGATTTTCTTCATGTTGTCTATTTCATCTTTGTTTTTTACACCAACCTATTTTGATCAATATAATGTATTTTATTCAATTTCCTATTCTCTAGGGTTCCTTAAAAGATTGATTCAAATTCAAATTTAATGGTCATATTTTTGAATTACAATGTCTATTTACCAAGGTTTAAACTTGATGGTATCTAGCATTTCACTTGTCTATAGACCAACTTTGATGTCATATATCTTGAGATATAAGATTCCTCATGACAAAAAATTTAGGATATCTTCTTGGGATATTTGACATCACTTCCATGTAATGATTTAACCAAGTTTGAATTTTTAGATGCATTTAATAAAATCACAAACTTGATGGTCTAGGAAGATTTGCATGATGTTGAATGATGGTCTACCTTCTCTAAAATTGTGATATGAATTTTAATTTTTCCAATTGGCAATTGAGAACTAAATAACCTCTCAAAAGAATTTATGAGTCCCTAAAAACATCCTCCTTGAAATGAATGACCTACACCAATGATATATGAATCGAAACCATTATGTACCTTTGATATCAATGACAAATTTTAACACGAGTGACAATGCTCAACATTATCAAGGCATATAAAGGATTTATGATATTTTTAAAGCATGTATGAGGTATATTGAGCATATTAGAGTGGTGGAAAGTGCATGGAAAGAGGCATAAAGGTTATTTTTAGGGCCTAATGTGGTTTGTAGGTGAAGGTGTGTGTGTGTGTGTGTGTGTGTGTGTGTGTGTGTGTGTGTGTGTGTGTGTGTGTGTGTGTGTGTGTGTGTGTGTGTGTGTGTGTGTGTGTGTGTGTGTGTGTGTGTGTGTGTGTGTGTGTGTGTGTGTGTGTGTGTGTGTGTGTGTATAGAGAGAGAGAGGCCTAATCAGGTGTCAAGATTAATTTTGAAGACAAGTGTAAGTAGGGGATAATTTATAAAGGTTATTAAAGTTTTTTTAAGCATGTGTATAAAGTTTTAAGTCAAATTTTGAAAGATAAGGCATGAAAATGTGTTCTAAGGTCTCTTGAGTACATAGAATGAAGGGTTCACTACTGGAAAAGGTTTTTCTTGTGCTCATTAGCTCATCAAAACAATGCATGGGAACTTAATATTTTCATGGTATAAGGGGAAGGAACCTATATAAAAATAATATGAATTTGTGTTTGGATTGAAAGGCTATGCTTTATGAATGATTGTTAAGAATGGAAACATGTTTAAACCCTCTTAGAACCATAATAAGGACCTGATGTTGAATATGTTGATCAAAAGTGACCATAATGGATTGGTTATATTTAACTCTCCCAGGCACCTCTTATTGTATTTGAGTTATCATGTCTATGAGTAGACCTTATAGGAAAGGGCTAATTTCTCCAAGATTTGATATAGCAATCAAAGTTGACTTAGTAAAAGTATGAAAATAGACAGAGAATTAATTTTGAGACTCATGTTTCATGTCCATTAAGGTTTATAAACAAAATATATCCCTCAAGTGTACTAAACCAGTCATCTAAGTTATCCATTCATGAATAAGCCTATTGGTGGAAATAGTGAAAAACCTAGGTAGTAGTGAGAAGAAGATTAGGAATATGTTACCATGATAGAGTGATGAAACCAAGTACATGAAGATTTTTTTTAATAAATTATAAGACATGTTAATTTTTGGTATAATTTTTTTAGGTTAGTGATTATTGTGAAAAAAGTTGTTCACAAGTTGACCTATTTGGTTCAAATGAGACAATGAGATATAAGGTTATGAGATTGGTATGCAAGACCAATATTTCCATTTGAACATATTATATTTTTATATAATGATGGTATAATTATCTCATATATCATATAAATTCATCATAATTCATTTAATATGTCTATATAGGTTTTGGAGGTCTGAGTCACCATGACTGGTCTTTGAGGAAAACTTGTAGTTCTAAGGGAATAAGTTGGAGTGTTTTTGATCCCTTTTGCCTTGTGTAATGAAGTATAATGAACTTGATAAAAATTTTTAGGTTGTGTAGGTTATATTTATATGATTTATTTTCATGTTTTTGTGGATAAATAACATTTTATCTTCAATTGTTCAAGATAAACCTTTCTATGTGTATGAAGGCCTAATGTGAATAATACTAATGGTGTGCTTCAAGTGGTGTTTGGAGCTAGAAAGTGTCATAAAAAATATATGAGATTAGTTTGGTATATTTTATTATTATATGAAGTGTTATTAACATGTGTATAGTTATAAAATGTTTCAATGAGATCAAGGGGTAATGCGTACTAATTAAGGCCTAACTGAATTAGGTTTCCTTAAGGCTAAAAGAGGTCATGGCATTTTAAGTTTAGGAGGACATCTTATAATGATTAACTAATGTATTAATTTTTTTATATGACATATTTTAAGTTAATATAAGTTTCCAACTGTGTATGTCTGACCAAGAGGTGTATGACCTAAAGGATTGTATAAGAACAATGTCTAATAGGCCTAATTGATTAGTTAGAGGAGAAGAAAGTGTAAGTGAAGGAAACAAAACTTTGAAAGAGATAAATGAGTTATCATATAGCATAATAAGGAGTGATATAAACTATAATTAATATATAATAATAATAATACACACGAATACCAAGGTCATATGAACTAATCTATCTTGAAGAGACCTAGTTGAGCAAATAAGCCTATAAGGTAGTTTGAGAGGGATAGAATAGTGAGAATAAATAAATAAATAAGGTGATAATCATCTATTGTATGATAAAAAGGTTTTATTAAGGTGATAAAAGGTTTTATTTATATTATTTAGTGCCAATTCATCTAGGGTGTTGGTGCCTCCTTACAAGTTGGTGTTTGTTAAAGCCTAACTGAGTTGGTTCTTAGTTAGTTGGGGTTGGTGCTCCATGTGAAGTTGGTGATTCACTAAATTATGATATTTTAAATTTAATACTTTAGTCCATTTTCATGTAATAGTGTTTTTTCTTCCCATTGAGGTTTTCCCATAAATTTAGTGTGTTTCATTATCTTGTATGGTTACATATGCTTTGTTAGATGTTCATGTTTATATGAATGGTTCATATATGCTTAGGTGGAATTCAATGAATGTTTTTAAGACACTAATTCAACAACCCCCCCCACCCACCATCTTAGTGATTTTTATTCCAACAATTGGTATCAAATCTTGGTCCTTTGAAGTAAGTCTAATAGTTTAAGTGTGATCCTAAGAAGCACAATATGTCTAGTGATCAAAAGGAAGAAGATAACATGTATGATGAAGAAGTCTACTATGAAAGTGAATCGGGAGAAGATAAATTAGACCTTAAAGATGACCTCATAAGATCCCTTGATGATTTGAATCATCAAAATAAGATTAACAAAAAATTTAGGAATTAGTTAGAAGGTATCAATACAAGGTTTAGATCAAATGAAATTGAGTATGACCAATTGAGGATAGAGCTAGATTATTTGAATGTTGAACATGAGAAACTCATGGACAAGATGAGAAATTTAGAGAGAGAGAATGAGAATTCATAATAATTCAAGAGTACCAAAATTAAATACCAATCAAGCAACCCAATGTAATAAAGGATAAGTTATCATGGGATCATGGGAAAATGAGTGATAAGTCAAGAGGTAAGTACAAAAATGTTGTTTGTTACATCTATCATAATATGGGACACATTGCAAGATTGTTTTCTAATAGAGTTAGAAGACCCTAAAGATTAAACAATACATATTAAGCTCTTAGAGTGCACGAGAAGTGTCAAACATTGGTATGGAAGCTAAAGCAAGTTAAGACTGATCATATTGAGCTTAAGAGTTAAGATGGACTTTTCACTAAGGAGGAACAAAAGACTAAAGAAGATTTTATGCTACCTCAGACTACCTTTCACATTCAATATGAAGGCATGAAATGGTATATAAATATTTATTTCTTAAGCTACATGATAGGCGACAAATATAAGTTCATCTCATTAAAGAAGAATGATGCAAGAATAGTAAGGTTTGGAGACAACACAATTACCAATCTAGTTTTCAAGGGTGTCTTGAGATTGGATAATTAGAATACCAAGACACAAAATGTGTTGTATGTGGAAGGTTTGAAACATAATAATTAGTTTAATTAAAATCTAAAATAAGGCCACACACTAACCTTTCATGATATAAGGTGTGAGATAAGGAGATCCAAATCAAGAAGGATAATTGCCAAAGCTAAGAGGACTGAGAATAACTATATGTCATGAATGAGATCAAGAAGGAGAGATGATTTATGAGAAATATGGATGAAATTTGGATATGTCATAGAAGGTTGATTCACCTAAACTTTGGTGATTTGGTCAAGATAAACACTAAAAAGTATGTGAAGAACATATTTAAGATCACCAAACCTTAAAACATACTTTACAAGGCATGTCAACATGGTAACCAGAATATAAGAAGGTTCAAGTCCAAAAATTACTTTGATAAAAGACCCTTGAAGTTAATACACAATGATCTATGTGGGCTTATATCTACTTCATGTTACTCATAGATAACTACAGAAAAATGACTTGGGTTACATTATTGAAAGAAAATTTAGAAGATCTTGATAAGTTCAAGGCATTCAAGGATCTTGTTGAGAATGAGAAGAATGGAAAGATAAAGTGCCTAATATATGATATAGGAGAGTATTGGTCTAATGATTTTTATGACTTCTATGAGGGTCATGAGATAAGGAGACAATTCTCAGTAGTTATGACACCTTAGTAGAATGGGGTAGTGGAAAGAATGAATATGATAGTTCAAGAGATGTCTAAAATTATGATAACTGAGTTTATATTATTTGATGTATACTAGAGAGAGGAAATAAACACTACAATATAAATTTTGTATAGAGGATAGATAAGGACTAATAGATACAAGACTATGAATTTTTGAATGGTAGACCTGCTAATGTGGAACACTTTAGAGTGTTTGGGAGTAAATGTTTCATCAAAATAGATGATGAAGACTTAGGTAAGTTTGATTATATATTTGATGAAGGTATATTATTAAGATACTCATCAATGAGCTCATCCTATAGATATTATACAAGAGGTTATAGAATATAGTGTAAATCACCAATGTGAAGATTGATGAAACAAGGAAATCACACTCATAGTCAAAGGATACTTTATAGAATATGTACTTCAAGAATGAAAAGGAAAATATAGAGGTTGATGAGGAAGAATAATAAGTTGAGTAGAGATATGACTCAAAGGGCCTATCAAGACAAATTCAAAGAGATCATCCTGAATCTCAAATCATTAGAAACAAGAATACAGGTATGCGAATAAGGAGAATATTGGAAAGAAATCTAAATCAATATAATATATCTCTATTATCTAAGATTAAACCTAAAAATATTATAAAATCAAGTAAATACAAATATTTAATAGGTGATATTAATGAGGATTTGGACCAAATAGATAATAATGAGACTTGGGAACTAGTTCCTAGGCCTAAAGATAATAATGTCATTGGCACAAAATGGGTGTTTAGAAATAAGTTGAATGAACATGGATATGTCACTAGGAATAAGGCTAGATTGGTATGCAAGAGATATGAACAAGTTAAAGGGGTAGACTTTGAGGAGACCTTTGCACTAGTATAAATATTGGAGGCCATAATATTATTTATAACATATGCAAGATTTAAAGGGCTCAAGGTATACTAGATGGATGTTAAATCTACCTTTTTGAATGGGAATTTGGAAAAGGAGGTGTACATAGAGAAACCTAAGGGATTCTCACTATTAGGGGATAAGGACTATGTGTGAAAATTGAAAAAGTATCTTTATGGTCTAAATCAATCTCTTCGAGTTTGGTATGCTAGGTTAGGTATGTATCTGTTGGATCAAGGATTCAAAAGAGGAGTTGTAAATAATAATAGATACATAAATTCAGAAGATGACCATAAATTTATAGTATTTGTCTATATGGATGACATAATATTTGGTGGAAACAATGAGAACATGACCAAGGGATTGACAAAGGTGATGAAAAAAGAGTTTGAGATGTCCATGCTGGGAAAACTATCATTCTTTATTGAGTTGCAAATCACTCAATCTAAAAAAGGTATATTTATTTCACAATCCAAGTACATAAGAGAGATGTAGAAGAAATTTGAGATGGAAGATTAAAATTTAGTTAGTACACCTATGATCATAGGGTGTAAGTTGAGAAAGGAAGATGAGTCTCCAAATGTCAATCAAACATCATATAGGTCAATGATTGGAAGTTTTCTATATACCACTACCTCTAGACCTGGCATCATGCAAGTAGTAGGTCCTATGGGAAGGTTTCAAGAAAATATAAAGGAAAATAATTTACAAGAAGCTAAAAGGATACTCAATTATATCAAGGGGAATATGGAGTATGATCTATGGTAACTAAAGAGCAAGGAGTTCAATTTGATAGCCTATATAGATATAGACTGGGTAGGAAGTCTAGATGATAGAAAAAGTACCTATAGAGGAGATTTTTTCTTAGGTTTGTACTTAGTTTCATGGATAATCAAGAAACAACCATCAATATAATTATCCACTTGTGAGGTTGAGTAAATTTTAGCATCTTCATGTTTTAATCAAGTCCTATGGATGACACAAGCCTTAAAAGACTAAAAGGTGGAGTATGATGGTCTTATCGTTATCTATTATGATAGTACAAGTTCTTTTAAGCATATAAAATAACCTTGTCATGTACTCAAGGACTAACCACATTCCCATCAGGTATAATTTTATAAGAGAGTAGGTAAGTGAACAAATTTTTAGACTTGAATATGTTTCTACATAGGATTATTTTGAAGACATTTTAACCAAATCACATCCAAAGGTAACATTTGAACACCTAAGACATAAAATTGGTGTAATTAATACATGTAACAATCATTGAAGAAGCCAAGTACTCAGGGGGATCTAATTAGGCTAATTATCTCCAAGAATAGGTGAGTTTTTATAAGAAGGTATACATAGATATAAGGGGAGCATGTTTGTATTATGTCTCATAAATTCAAAGTCCTATTTGTTGAGTATTTTGGTTGTAAAGAGTGTGATCTAAGGAGTTATATACATCACTTTGTCATTTATGTCAAAGGATGGGAAATAATAGAATGGGGAGATAAGAATGATCATTTTGTAGTATGTTTTTCCATCAATGACAAAGGGGGAGATTATTGAGCATTATTCTTATTGTTGAGGTTTGACATCATGAGGTCATTAAAGATATTAACTATGAGAGATAATATTGATCAGTATTACAATGACTATAAGAGTGTATAGGATATGATTAGTATATGTTCTTATGACTACATGAGTGATGTCAAAGTTTAACATATAAGGTCTTTGTTGTCAAATTTGTCAAGTTATTGATCGTTGTAGTGTTTTAATAAGGTATGTGCCTAGGATGCCTAGTATTTTGCATGAAGGATCATGATGAATTGGTGAGATGAGGCATTAGATAACTCATGAAAGTCTTGGGGTAAGCCATAAGGTTAAGACATTTAGAATAAGTCTACACCTAGACCACTACTAGAACCTATCTAGCCTAATGAGGAATCATGATCTATTTTAAAGGCATATGAAGGATGTATGGTAGTGTTTAAGAATGTATTAGGTAGCTTTATTATGTGATACTAGTGGAGAGTGCATGGAAAGAGGCATGAAGGTTAGTTCTAAGGCCTAATGTGGTTTGGCAGTCAAGGTTCGAGTGAACAAAAAGAAAATGTGTGGTCTAATGGGGTATAAGGATATAATTTCAAGGAAATTGTGAGTAAGGGATCATTAAAAAAGGTTATTAAAGTTATTTTAAGCATGTGCATGAAGTTTGAGGTCAAATTTTGAGGGATAAGGCATGCAAATTTATTCTAAGGTCTCTTAAGTACATAAAATAAAGGGTTATCTACCGAAGAAGGTTTTTCTTGTGCTCCTTAGCTCACAAAACATATACATGGGACACTAAGTTATTCATAGTAGATGGGTAAGGGTCCAAGTTCAAAATTATAGGAATTTATTTTTGGATTGAAGGGATATGCTTTAAAAATGATTGTTAAGAATGGAAACATGTTTAAACCCTCTTAGAACCATAATAAGGACTTGAGGTTGATCAAAAGTTCCAAAAATGGATTTTTATGATTAGGTAAGCTATTTGAGTTTGTATTAAACTCTAAAATGCACCTTTATGTGTGTTTGAGTTGTCAGGTGTGTGAGTATACCATACAAGAAAGTGCTAATTTCTCATAGATTTGGTATAGTAGTCAATGTTGACCTAGTAAAAGTATGAAAATGGATGGAGGATGAATATTGAGACTAATTTTTTCATGTAAATGAAGGTTTATATACATAATATATCCATAAATTTTGATAAACCAATCATCCAAATTAGTAAGTCACTAATAGGCCTATTAGTGAAAATAGTGAAAAACTTAGGTAACAGTGAGAGGAA
Source organism: Torreya grandis (assembly GCA_037957365.1). Taxonomy (NCBI): domain Eukaryota; kingdom Viridiplantae; phylum Streptophyta; class Pinopsida; order Cupressales; family Taxaceae; genus Torreya; species Torreya grandis. The sequence goes on along the minus strand of JARHVA010001526.1, from coordinate 1,074,240 downwards.
GATTAGGAATGTGTTACCATGATAGAGTAAACCAAGTGTATTAATATGTTTTTTAGGAGTTTTAACACATTTTAATGTTTTGTATAGGTTTTGGATCTTATTTATTATAGTGAAAAAATAATTCTCACAAGTTGACATGTCTAGTTTAGATGAGACAGTGAGATATAAGTTTATGAGATTGGTTTGCAAGACCAATATTACCATTTGACCATATTATATTTATATCTAAGAATTATATAATGATATAATAGATCATATACATTAATCATAATTCATTTAATATTTATATACAATTTTTGGAGGTTTGAGTCACCATGATTGGTCTTTAAGGAAAACTGGCAGTTCTGGGTGAGCAAGTTGCAAGAGTTTTTTTTAGCCCTTTTGCCCTATGTAATGAAGTATAATACACTTGATGAAATTTTTGAGGTATTTTAGGTTGTTTTTATATAATTTATTTTCATTTTTTTATTTCTAAATAACATGTTATCTTCAATTTTTTAAGACACCTTTTTGTGTGTATGAATGCGTAATGTGAACAGTACTAATAGTGTGCTTCAAGTTGTGGTTGGAGATATAAAGTGTCAAAAACCTAATATGATATTATTGGGGGTATAATTTAGTGGTATATTAAGTTTTCCTACCATGTTTATATTTTTAAAATGTTCCAAGGAGATCAAGGTGTAACGTGTACTAATGAAGGCCTAATTGAATTAGGTCTCCTTAAGGCCTAAAAGAGGACTTGGTATTTTAAGTTGAGGATGACCTATTTTAATGATTTATCAATGTATGAATTATTATATAAGACATATTTTAAGGTTAATACAAGTTTTTAAGTGTGTATGTCTAACCAAGATGTGTATGATCTAAATAAATGTATAAGAACAAGGTCTAATTAATGAGTTAGAGGAGAAGAGAGTGCAAGTGAAGGATATATAACTTCAAAAGAGATAAAAGAGGCCTTGAATACAAAAATATAGGTGTATATAAAATACAATGAATATATAACAAGGGTAATTCATATGAATATCAATGTCATATGACCTAATCTATCTTGAAGAGACCTAGTTGAACAAAGAAGCCTAGAAAATAGTTTGAGAGGGATAAAATAGTGAGAATATATATACAAGGTGATTATCATCTATTTTATGAGAAAAAAGGTTTTCTAAAGGTTATAAAAGGTTTTATGTGGTTGATTTGGTTTTGAGGGTTGGTGCTTCCTTGAAATTTGGTGCTTGATAGAGCCTAGTGGAGTTGGTGCTTAGTTAGTTGGGGTTGGTACTCAATTTGAAGTTGGTGCTTCACTAAATTGTGATATTTTGACTTATAGGAATTTAGTAAATTTTAAATTATAAATGGGTTTTATTCTTCTTGAGGTTTTACCATATATGAAATGTGTTTCATGATATTAAATGGTTGCATATACTTTGCTAGATGTTCATGTTTATATGAATGGTTCATGTATGCTTAAGTGGAATTGAATGAATTTTTTTAAGACACTGATTCACCCCACCTATTAGTTATTATGATTCCAAAATGGGACATAATGTTGAACATGTGACATTAGATAAAACTGATCTTAGGATTTTGAATGTAGAACTTAAGGATGTTACCTACAGATTGTTCATGTTTACCTTGATAGATACAACCTATTATTGGTTCCTAAAACTATTTAAAAATACATTACAATTTGGGATCAATTCAGTAAAACATGTTCATGTCATAGTTAGGTAAATTCATTTAACTAAGTGTGTTATAAAAAAAATTCACTTTCATCAAAAAAGGTCTGAATGAGCCCATTAGTAATTTTAGTGCTAAGTTATAGAAGATGTATGATCTAGTCACCATGCTATATGTGTTAGACACCAACTAGATATTAAAATGTATAAGAATTCACTAGACACTTTGACTATTATATTTATACAAAGAGACCCATTAGTGGTGGACTTACCCCTAGCCTATGGTAAGGCCATAAAATTGGATAGATAGTTGAACCCTCAAGGCCAATTGGCACTATCCATCTTGAATGTATTTCCCCATATGCCTGCCTTGAATCAATTCTTCAACACTACTCAAAATGTGTTGATGTCTTTGACTATTCCTGTGATAAACCAAATTCACTTTAGAAATTATATTCCTAACTAACACTTGGGCTTCCTTTGCCTAGTAAATAATGAAGTAGTGCCTTAACCTCATAGTCAAGCACCTATCCCTGATATGAATAGTGTCCAAAGCATACCAAAATAATATACTAAAAATGAGTTGGATTCTATAAAACACATGGTATAAAATCTTAGTAATGACTTTTTGTGCCTCCAAAGATAAGTTGTAAATGCTTATGATAAAAATTCAAACACTAATTTAACCTCTTATAAATCTAATCATCCCCACAACTACTAGAGAACTAACTAGAATATTAACTTAATAAGCTACATAAGAAAAAAAAAATTATATGTAATTTCCAAACTAATTTCATGTGTACAACATATACCAACATGTGGAGATCAACTATACTGAGTTGTGTAGTGCATTTGACATATTACAAATATAAATGGAAGAGTATGATGTGGTCCCCAATCTTACCAATCAGGTTTATGTTCATAAATCCCCAAGATAACTAAGAATAACTATGGTATAAGATACCTTTGATTTCCCTATATAAGATGACAATGAACTAGAATATGCCACTAATGAGGTGTATGCTTTCCAATAGTTCCAATAGATAAACTACACTCTTAGGAATTGGACACAATAATATCCTCTTACCACATGTAATCCTACCAATAATGGTGTAACCCCTCATAATCTTAGAGAATTAAATAATCATCCACCTCCAAAATCTAATATCCCTAAGCTACTTGAAGAGTCCCAACCTAATTTTACCAAGAATGAGTATGACATAGTAGAAGATGTGAATAAGATCAAATCAAACATTACATTTCATGATCATGCCTAGTTCATTGATTAAATATATCTCCTCCTATAATTCTTGATATAAAAACCATCTAAAAAAAATCCTAATACTATGCACACCAATGTGTTCATACATAAAAATAATGTTGAGGTTCCTTCTTTCCTCCTTGTAGTCTAAATGTTTGGAAAGAACCTACATAACTGCCTAGTTGATTTGGGAGCCTTAAAAAATGTCATGCACATGGGTTTTTATCTAAATTGGATTTGACATAATTTAATTTAGAAAAGATAATATTAAAATTGGATAAGTATGAGGTTAAGGTAGTGGGTGAGATATTATATGTGCATATGCAATTGGAATCTAAACCTAGAGTCAAATAGTTTATGGACATCCAAGTGGTAGAGATCTTATAAGCTTACAAGATGATACCTAGTATGGATTGGTCTAAAAATATTAATGAGTACATGGATAAAGAATTATTCATATGTGGTTTCCTTGAAAAGGCATGACCAATCAAATCCATGTTGATAGAGAATCTAGGATGAAACATATGGTCAGGAAATATAATGTAGTCAATGAAAACGTAAACCTAATATCCTTCAAAATAAGTGTGTTCACTCTATCTATAAAAATTTATAAGATCAAAATCTATGATGATGGTTTGTTTATAGTTATGTGGTTCATGTACTTTGATGTGGCCAATCATAAGTAAGGTTTTGGGATGGAATTATTCTCATCGATCTAAAAATAAAGTGACACCTAGTTGCCTAAAAGTTATAGTTCCCCTATACCAACAACTTTACATAATATGAAGCCTTGAGCATAGGGATACAATTCACCTTTCAATATAGAGTGAATGTAATAAAAGTATCTAGGAATTAAAAGATAGTAATTAACTAGGTTAGAAGTAAATTTTAATGCAAATGATCTTATCTGAGGTAATATATATATATATATATATATATATATATCTATATATATATATATATATATATATATATATATATATATCAGGCATGATATTTGATATAAATTTTTAGTTTTTTTAATGTCATCCCCATTCTTAGAGAGGAAAACTAAAACATTGATTCACTGGTATCATCTACTATAAATCTAACACCCTTAGATGACTTGGGTGTGCATAATTTTTTGGTATATTTATTTTCATGCCCATCAATCCTAGATAATGTAAAAACTTCTAAGTCTTTAAGGATCAACACCACATATTATACTCCCCTAACAATTCATGAGTCTTTGATGCCTATGTTATATATGGGAAAAACAAAAATGATTTTGAGGATGATTATTGTGATAAATATGGAATTATTAACCTAAAATAAAACTAGGTTCATAAATGAATGATCTTCCTCAAATAATGTTTGACCTTGATGGGCTCACACATAGACTAAAATGACCAATATGCCTAAACTAGGAGTCAAAGAATATCAATATGGGATTATCAAAATAACCTCAAGATTTTAATATTTGATTAAATTTCACTCCTAATAAGATTGATCAAATCAAAATATTATTGACACACTATATATATGTCATTGATTGGGCCTATGGAGACCTTAAATTATTTGACCAAAGTGTAATCATGCATACCATCCCACTTTATTTTATCCATAAACATTTATAATATAGGAAACATCCTATGAACCCAATTATCAAACCCCTTATCCATAGGGACATTCATAATCTCCTCCCAATTAGGATCATTTTCCTATCCCATTCTCTACATGGGTTACCAACATAGTACCCATCCATAAAAAGAGTATAAATTTGACTATGTGTCAATTTTTGGAACCTAAATTGGGATTATAATAAGGATAACTACCCTTTTCCCTTTATATATGAGGTGATCCAAATGGAAAGAGAATCTCACATTATATCATTATTAGACATATTCTCAAGATATAATCAAGTTTTATCAAGCTCAAAAGAAATGATAAAAATGGCATTCACAACCATGTGGGTCACCTTTGATTTCAAGTAGATGACATTCAATATTATCAATGTAAGATCCAATTTTTAGTGAGCCATAGACTTTATATTTAAAGGTATAATTTTTAAATGCATCATTATTTATATGGATGACTTGACTATTTTTTAAATTATAGCTTTGATCATATCCACTATCTACAAAATAAAATTAAAGGTTTTGAAGTATCTCTCTCAACCCAAAAAATAGAATATTTTGTATCATGTAAGGTAATATACGTATTCCTGTTATCATGAAGGAAGGTATTTATATTGAACCTAAACATACTAATGTAATTTATGAAATACCTCTTCCTAACAATAAAAAGGAATTAAAATGTTTGTTTGGAAAGATTAACTTTGTGCACAAATTCATATCTAGTTTTATCAAAATTTTCAAGTCAGTAAATGTGATTTTTAAATAAGAAGAAAAGATGGAATGGACCCCTATAGCTCAAAAATCTTTCTAAGACATCAAGGATGCCATCATGCAACCAGACTACATAAATGAATTATAACTATATTACTTCACTTTGAAACAAAGAATAGCTATATTATTCACTTAGGAATTGGATACAAATGACTATCTAATAAACTTTATGAGTAAAAAATTAAAATATGTTGAGATGAGGTACTCCACCCTAAAAAATCATGATTATTCATTGCTGAATTTTATGAAGAATTTATGGTAGTACATATTCAAAAATAAGGTGCATGATATTGTCCATGATCTAGCCATACAAATCATGTTGGGATATAATTAGTTGGGAGATCAAAGAGGTTGATGGATGACTGAGTTACAATAATAAAACCTAGAGATCAAAACTATCAAGCTCATCCATGGTCAAGAGCTAACTTAGTTGATCATAGAAATTGACCCAAGAATCAATATGGTAAAATTGGACCAATAAAAATGGTTTAATAAGAATGGTATGATCCCATTTTCCATTATCTTCTTTATGAAAATCCTACCCCAATATTCAACCAAATGCATAAAATGGATCTTAAGATGAAATTGAACTATTACATGTTAAATAAAGGAGTACTATACTAAAATTTGTTTTGAGGAATAGATATTGTATGTATATTAGAATAATAAGTGAAAGAATCCATAACTAAATACCATGAGAAATTTGGTAATTTTCATCCCACAAGAATTAAAACAACCCATAAGATCCTATGAGTGAGATATTATTATCCCACCATATTCAAGGATGACCATGTCTATGTCTAAACCTGCCATGAATAATAGACCTTTACAAAGAAGGAGGTTCATGTAGAAATTTCCCTTTAACCTATGGTTCAATATAATTATTTTTCTCAATGGGGACTTGAATTCATTGGAGTCATAAACCCAAATTCATCAACTATTCTTAATTTCAATATTACAACCACTGATTATTGCACAAGATATATGTAGGTGGTGGTAACTAGTAATAACACATCTAAAAAAGCAATCAAGTTCCTTGAGGAGAAAATAAACACATGGTTTGGCATTCCAACTTCATTAGTATGTGACAATGGTCATATTCTAGTTAACCAAATCTTGTTGAATGGGCTTATGATAATGACATTACCTTAATATTATCATCAAATTAACACCTACAAGATAATGGTCATGCTAATATAACCAATAAGAACCTGATCAATGTGATAAATAAGTCCATAAAAAGGGGACCTAAGGACTGATATTTACTATTAAAATATACTATTTAGGTTGATCACACTAGGTATTATTAGGATATCCTCACCTTTTATACTAGTATATGGTTTAGATTTGATATTCCTAATGGCTCTCAAGCTACCCACATACAAGTTCATGAAATAATACATGGAGGATAGAGGTAAGGTAGACTCAAGGCTATTTTATATTATTTATATGGAATATATATGAGAATAAGCCTTGCAAAACTTTAGAAAACATTAGGATAATTTCAAGATATGGTTTGAAAACAAGGAAAATTTTAAATCCTTTCAGATATCAGACCTAGACTTATTTATGGGACATGGCCCATGAGCAGAAAAGGTAACATTCTAATCTAGAATCACTCTAGATCTATCCTTACCACATTTCTAAGTTACTTGGGAAAGATGATTTTATACTGAAGGATCTCTAGGGAAATGATATAATACTTCCTATGAAAGGTCATTTATTGAAGCATTACTTCTTAGCTACTCCATCTAATACAATCTCAAAATAGCCCTTTTGGGTAAAAGTTGGTAATGTAAATAGTATATTAGTTTTATTTTAGTTTACTTATGTTATGTGTTTGTTGATGTCAAGTTATTATTATTATCATTTATTTGGTTTTTTTTTTCCATCCTTGTGTTCACCCCTCTTGTTTTTGAACCAATAGTAGCCTCTTGAACCCATTAATGAGGCCCCATTCCCATAATATGATAATTAGATAGTTGGTTGCATAGTCATAATACTAAAGATAGAAATTGGTCCCTATATCCTCAGATTTGTTGTTTTCAAAGGTAAATCATGCATCTAATACACATTTAAATAAACAAAACAAAAAGTGGGTCTCTATCATTGGAAAATTTGATAGATGGGGTAATTCCTTTCATAATGAAAATTAGGAAGGAAGCCATTTATTTAAAATGGAGCATATGAATAAAGAAAAGTTTTTTTAGAAAAGAGATCATCACATCACTTAAATTAAAATCAAATAGTCACTATGAATTCATTGAATGAGAAAATAGTTCCCTTTAGTGTTGAATAACTCACTGAATCAACCAATCACCTTAGTTACATTGGTCCCCAACCCTCATAGATTTGAAATAAACAAGACATTAGAACTAAAGGAAGTCTAAAATTCAAGAAAATATAAAAGTCTATTCCTAGAATGGGTAATTTAGAAAACCTCCATTGTAAATTTTCTAGAATGTCTGGCAATGGAGAAAGACCTAGATCAGGACCAAAGTTATGTCTACTAGGAATATAGATGCCTAACTAGTAACATAGTAATTATCAAGCCTTCCCTTATCTAATCTATACAAAAGAGTAAATACATTTTTATGAGTTTTGAACACTTAAAGGACTTATAAATTTAATAATGAATTCAAAAGAGAGATAAAATAATGAGAATAAATAATTCTTCACACCAAATGATCTCTTAAAGGAATTGTAGACCATTAGCTTGTGTGTTGAAGTATACTTAAGTGATTTTTCCTCCTTTTTTGTCAAAAGAAGTTAGAACCACTTGACTAATGGTTGAAAAATGGAGGTATATGATCAAGGTTATTAAAATTGGTAGTGTTTTCCCCACACATTATCCATTTTTTGTGACTAAGATGTCCATTTTAATATAATAAAAGAGGACCTATGTGTTGCAAAAAATTAAAAGCTTTTTAGCACCCAAATTGAGCCCCAACTAATCATTATTCATGAAAAAATGTTAATGCCTAATCAATCCTAATAAATTAAATATTTTATATTATCACCATCATTTCTATCTTACATTAAATAATTGCTCATAGTGATCTGTGTAAATATCCTTGCACAAGATTTTCCCAAAAATTGCATTCCTAGAGTCAAAACTAGTATTCTCCTAGAAACCCTTCCACTTATAGGTAAGTATCCTTTTGCTTATGGGGAATGTGTTATGAATTATGAATTTTTGTGTGTTTTTATAGTCTCATGGCATCAAAGCTATTAGGGCCTTAGGATCCTGAGCCAATGAGCAAGTTTCATGTGTTTCCTGGTAGTCTCATAGTGTCAAAGTTGTCAGAGCACTAGGACCCTGAGTGAGAAAAAAGGATCCATGTCTACTTATGTATAATCAATGGAAGAAGGTCTTGAAATGCCGTAAATAATTCAAAATATAGTATATAATGGGACCCCTGATCTAATGATAAAATTCCATGTGTACATAGTACATCTAAGTTGTCAACTTAGGTACATAGAGCTATAAAGACATAAGAATCCCCATTGAGTCTAGTCAACATGGTACTTACTGACCAAATTTGCACCACAAGTCAAAATTTATCAACCCATCTAGCTTGAAAATTTTCATAGGGATATAAAAAATTTTATATGGTCTTTTCATAGTCTTAAATGGTCCTAAATGGTCTCCATATGGTCACATTAGTCATTGTCTAGCTTTGTCCAACTTTTGTATCATGTGTACTTATCTAGTCCTAGGGGCCATTTATAAGGTATTGATGCTCTAAAGTGTGGTAAAGATCATAAATTGGTTTATATTTATTTTGATATGTTAGTAATGTGTCTTTGAAGTAATACATTTATGTATTAACCTCTTATAATGTTGATATGTGCTAAAAAGTCATTTTATCACCTTTTTGGCTAATCTGGAGGAGTTTTGCATACCATTCCAAGATTAAAATGTTTAAGGGCAACTCATAAAATACATGATGTCATAAATAAGTCAAATAATGGCCAGTACTTGAAAAATTTGCAATTTAATGCCTAAACAAAACAAAATACTCCTTCACAAGCACTTTTGGGCACTTGTACAACCTTGAAAGATCAATTTATAAGGGAGAATGGTTTTAGAGTCTCTTCTAATTCCATATGTAAATTTTAGGCTTTGGATCAAATTTCAAGTATAGTATATTTATTAAACACCCTTTCTCCTCCATTACTACCTTCACAAGCGCAAGAAGGCATAAATAAAATGTAATGTATGGTTAGGAGAGATAAATTTGTATGCTATAACTTTATCCATTTTTATGGTTCCTAATGAGATTAAATTTAGTGTAATTTGAATTTAGATTCATGGCACCTTCTCTATGAATAATCACTAAGATTGACAATAGGTCATTATGCCATGTGTATTCAAACATGGTCTAATTTTACTCCTATTTATTTAGGATAGAATTTGATGAAGGAGAATATATTTGTGGGATGTTTACATACGTAAAATTTAAATTTTAAATTATATTTTCATCAATAATTTAAAATTCATGAGGTGGTTTCATAAAAGAGGAATGTGTCTCAAGAGTATGGAATGTATCACTCCAACTACAAACAAATTTGGTTGGTTCATGATGTTTTTCACCTTAATAGGTTCCAAATGCTTTGTAATTTGTGTAATATCCCTTAAATTCATATATTTAATGTGATATTACCCTAAGATGTGATTATTGTCCATAGTCTTCAAGCATCTTAGTCTTTAGAAACATTGTCAATGTATGAATAGTCTTCTATATATTTGATAGCTGAATTTGGCTCAAATATTAATGATAAATCATAGCATAAGGTTCCAATATACCATTATAGCATTAAAAGTATGGGAAAATGAATATAATATTCAAAGTATACCCTTAAATAAGAGTCATGAAGTATTTCAATCACACATAGGCTCACAAGGATACAAGTAGAAATTCATGATTCTAAGTCTATGTTGGAGGTGTCTTAAAAATATTGAGGTGTAAATTTAACTCTTTTATACTAATTAAATTATGAATAATTCCATTTAATATCACCAATACGGTATGAGTGAATGAATAAACCCTAATTATCATATATAAACCCTAAACATCAACCACTATATGCTCAATGTTATGCATCTAAAAATAAATTTTTATAAGACATGATATATATTTGGAGTTATATAGACCTCTTAAAGATATAATTGGAAGAAGACAATATTGATATAATATAAAACAAAGAGTCAAGAGGATTAGTCCTCAGAAGTCTCAATGGGTAGAAGTAGACCCACATGTTGGTGTACACAGTGAAAAGAGGATATAAAGCACAATGGTGAGAATATATTTTGGTAAATGATATGAATAATCTCAAGAGGTCATATAGTGTTCAATAAAATTGAAAAAGGGAGTTATAGAGATGACCAAATAGGGGTCACTCAAACTTTTCACACACTAAACCAAATGATGCTAAGCTTGCCTACTTAACCAAATGGATTTTTTTTAACTTGGTCTAAAGTTAGGGGTGAGAAAGATAATTGATGAAAGTTATCAATATGGGAAAGTTTAACTTAATATCTCTAAATGGTGAGTTGACCTGATAAGGTATCATCTCACAAAGAAAGCCTATGAAGTCTAGACGAGTTGAAGAACATAATTTCATATACCATAGATCTAATGTAAATCTAAGTATATGGAGAAGGTTAATAGGCTAAGAAGCATTTATACTTAGATATTTATTCAATGAATTTATAATCCTAATGAATTTACTTAAAAACTAAAGTGTCAAATGTCAAAAAAAGACCTAAAATTTTGAGATGATTATCTACAGCTAGTCATGGAACTAGATAAGGATACATGGTTATTAAGGAAGATTTGACTTCACCTAGGTATGAAATGGTTATAAGTACATTATGGAGCATAAGGAAATGTAAAATATAAATTCTCAAATCACAATGACCACCTATAAGTGTTCTCCACATTTGATGGTCATTTACAACCATGCTTAGATGTCTAGTTAGCTGATTGTGTACATTATGAAAGAGGAAGCAAGTGTCTTAACCAAGTAAACACAAGTTATCAAAGATATCTAGGGGGTAGGTTACATATTCTCATAGGTGGCTAAGTGTTCATATAACTCCCTTTGAGGGAAAAACATAGAAACATTTTCATTAGGTCTATTTGTCTAATAGCCTTCCAAAAGCATTACTACGTAGAGACTAAAGTTATAGGATAAGAATGGATTGAATAGGAAATAAAACCAGCATAAAAGTGTATCTAATTGAGTTATATATTTTAAATAAGAATTTTTTTGTTGATAATGGATCAAAATTGTCCATTTTGGCCTAAAATTACCTTAAGAGTGCACAAAATTTGTAGAATGGTCACCTGAGGAACATCTTCTTGTGTATAAAACTATATAGATGATTTTCATGGAGTTATAAGCATGTGTGGAAGGTTAATTTTCCTTATATAATATAAGTTAGTGTCATTATTTCATAGGTTGAAGGCCTAACCATTATGAACTATTGTTAAGAGTCTAAACCTCCCTAAACCTCTCTAAAACCCTAATAGAAGCTTGATGGGAAAGATATTGAGAAATTTGCACTCAAATTAATTTAATTGGTCTTAAAGATAATTGGAACATGTTGATCACTCTTTTAATGTCTTGATCACATAATAATTCCACATTGTCACCTATATGAAGGTAATAAATGCTATTTTTTTTAGGTTTCCAAGGATAAATGAAGGTGCGAAGATGGGTGAGGGGATGTGAATAATTTATGAGGGTATCTAAGTTTTTTATTCAAAATATTAGACCTTAAAATTAATATTTGTCACCCATGAAATCACTTTTATAGGTTTGTGTGATGAGAACAATCTTAAATGGGCTTATGTGAAATAATGTGGCTATTGAGATTATCAAGAAAAAAACTAGGTTGAGTTATCCTATGGTCCTCATTATATACCATAGGACAAAGAGACTCTACATGCATGTCTATCACCTATGAAGTAAGGTTTGTGAATGTTTATGGTCATCCAAGTGATAAGTGTCAAGAAACTAGGCCTATTTTACTATTTGGTCTTATTAATTAAAGAAAGAGAATCTTATGATATGCATGTAAGAATATAAAAGGTAGGTGTCCAAGGGAGATGTTATTTCAAGTAAAGTTTTGAGGGATAAATTAGGCATAATATATATTTTTCAAGTTAGTGTGAAGGTGTCAAGATCCTCCAAGGTAGTTTCAAATAGGTTATTAGCTTCTTAATCAAGAAGGTGTCTTTGGTGTAGAGAGAAGTATAGAGGTGTCAAGATGAGATGTCAGAGATTGAGAAAAGTGTCAATATGTTCATAACATTTATAATGGTGTTTCACAATTGTAACTCCATTTTGTTAAGGTGGTAGATATCAAAACCTCAAATATTTCTCAATGAGTGATCTCTCCTTTCATCTTTGACAAGCTCATGGAGTTACTTGAAAAGTACATTGACACATGTATCAAGGGAGTTTATTATGATTGTACTCTTGATTATTGAAGAGGGTAAATAATTTCATAATTACTTGAAATCATCTTTTCTCCCTCCTAAGTCCACCTCTCTCTCTCTCTCTCATTTATCTATATAAGCTATTAATTTTGGCAGGGAGAAAGATCCTCCATATGGGTATGGTGAATCTCTACCCATTTACAACCTTTGATCAATGAATAATAACTTGGCTTTACCTTATCCATAGAATAGTTTAAATATGCATGCTTGATTAGTTGATCTTGCTAAGTGATAGTCTTTCTTCCTTGTCATGTTTGTCCTTGTTTAACATTCATGTTTAGTTTGGAATCATTTTGTATGTCTCTTGAAGTGTCCAAATGGAGTAAGGGTTTAATGAGTTGTATTTTTATTAGTGTTATGTCATGATGTCTTGGATAGTCATCCTAGCTCAAGATTGCTTTAAAAATATTCATGATAAATATTGATGTAGAGAGGCATATTTGGATTAGTGTCATGTGTAGGTTATTATCTTGTTTGAAATGCAATTGCAACTAGTTGTTAGTGATCATATATATTTTTTGCATCACTTCCATTAGATTATTTTTTCTCCCTTTTCTTAGGAAGTGTTATAGTAGTGTTTGAGCCTAAGTGATTCATCCCATAACCTTGAGGTGTTTCCATGTTACATAAAATCTAGAAGGCTTGAACTATATTTCAAAGGGTGCAAATTTTAGCTATAACAATACTCATCAAGCCCATGAATATTATATTAACACATGAAAATCCCCAAAATAATCCATAATGAAATGCAGGTTAGATATGCATGTTATTTACATTATAATTACATTTGTTAACTTTACCAAGGGAAGATTGTGATCCAAAACTCAAGAAGTCCCATTACCATCAACTAAATCTAAATGGCATTGGTTTTAATTTTTTTGACTTAATGATATATTTTAGAAACGGGTAACCTAGACTTACACCATCAACATATAGCTTAATTAACATGATGCAAGACCAAAAAATATATTACTACATAAGATACCCTAGAGATATATAAGATCCCATTGAGATTTGATTTACTATTATATATTGTATGTGTACTCAAATAATTTTGAGTGCTTTGCATAAAATTCAACCCAAATCTCAAAACATGTCTTGTGATAAGTAATTATTCACATTAATCTCACATAATTTTAAAATGGATGTTTTGTCCTCAAATCCCAGATTCAAACTAGAATTCTAAGAGACTATTTTCCTCCAAGGCATCACTTAGTGTAAGCACTAAAATGAGATATTTAAGAAAATTGAAGATACCTAAAAAATAAACACATATGATGAGGTTAAAGATAATGATATAAAATATGTATATGAAATCATCACTCTTAGATCATTAGGATTACACACAGTTACATCTAAGCCTAAATTTTTCCATTGCACAGTCCTATTCAGAAACCTCTTGCTTTCTTCCTAGTATAACTAGTATATCGTAAGGTCATATAAGATTATGTTAAAAATTATAGATATATTAGGGTTACATTCAAGAAATATTATAACCTCCTAGAGTACACCATGACCTATGACAAGCAGGTCATGGATGCTTTGACATAGACCTACAATATCTAATATGTACTTAGGGAGTAGGTTGAGGATCAAGATCACTAGGTAAATAAAGACAATTTTGATTCATAAAAAAATATAACCTTTAGAGAAGATGTATTCACATGCATGATTATTTTTAACCACTTGTATTGGGAAAGTGATAGAGTTCACATCAACACTTTTTGGGTTCCCATTCTCAATGTAATATTTAAGGGAGAGGAGTTCCTAAATTTGGGAGCCTCACCACATTCAACCTCACTAGACAAGTGAATGGTATTTACAGAGGTGAAAAATTCTACATGATGTCATACATAGTGGAAATAATTTGAACCACATAAGACTTTTGGTGATTAATTTTTCCTCAATAGGTACCAATAAGATATGTGGTGGACATAATGTTTTACAAACTCTTCATCCACCATTTCCAGAACCACATCCAGGACATATGTTAGTATTTATACCCATTCATGTATCATGTGGTCAATGAGAGGTCCATGATAAGGCTCTTAGATTAGATATAAGATTAAATACATCTCATTATAACCTATTTATAATATATGGATAGTTTCATAATTAGTGTCAAAGGCATTTAGGGTGCTCCTCTCTTGTTATATTACATAGTCCCAAAGTGTTGTGTAGATGGACATTACCTTGAATAGATACATAGGTTGTGTCTACCATTACATATGATTATAATGTATTATGAAATAAAAAATATAACCACTTTATAATTTATTTCCCAAAACATGGACTCTTACAATTTAGGTAAAGAAAATAATAGACAGTGGGATCATAGTGGCACAGTTTGAGCCCATGTGGGAAGGATCCCAACAAAGCTCAATATTAATTATCACCATGATGATCACCATAATGATTCATTATGTATAAATGTAAAATTAACATTTATGCTAAATTCATGCACTTGTGACCACTCTTTTACACATCTATCTCTAGACTTGTCTTAGGGTCCCTTTTGATCCCTTTAGACCACCTTGTGCACACTTTTAAGCTAATATATTTCCCCCTAACGAACTTATTCATATCCTTATCAAACCCAAACAACTTTTAGGCCATAAATAACCATAAACATGGTTAAATAAACCTTATAATAGGAGTATCTTAGGGGACATGAGTACACTACTCTAATGTCCTTCCACCATCTCATGTTTTTCTAGAAAATAATGATTAATTTATCAAATTAAATGTTATAGGAAGGTTGGACCATGTCCATAATGATACCCATTAAAATTATTTTCAATTATGTGATTATATAAACACATTTCAAACCATTTAACATAAAAAGAGGCTCTCACACAGAAAACAATTAGAATTACACTTGCACATTGAGAGTAGAGTACCAATTTCTCCTAATTCTAATTGTATACAACCCTAATAGCCTATAACTCAAGTTAGAATAAATTACACATCATAATTCATATTTAAGTAATATAATCACATTAATATTACACCATCATCTTACATATTTCACTAGTTATTCACACACCATAGTAACATGGGATAACTACATGAAGTTTGATCCTTCTTTGGATTATTGGTATGTAGGCAGTGCTAAACACATGGGGTGTTAAGGTATCACCCAAGTTTAATTAATAACTATTTTTTACCATTAATCTATATGGTATTCACATGTAAAGGAATTAGGAGTTTTAGAATAAAATTAGATACATAGTAGTCTCTGCAAGTGATCATAAGCTCCTGTACTAGATACAAGCTCTACAAATGAAGGCACAAAGAACCCAAAAACCCTATATTCCTCACTATAAGTGGATAAGAGTTCCATAGTTTAGATAAGAGAACCACATTTATAGTGTCCTCTTCTTATAACTATTATCCAGTCCCATATCTAGTTTAATATTCCTGAATCTAGTCACCAAACCTCTTTACACAACAAGTTTTAGACTTTGATTCCTTTTTGAGGAATAACTTTTAACTAAGTATTTATTTTATTCTTACACTACTATTTTTAGTAAGGTTTTAGAATATAATAGTTATAAATTATTTTATTTTATTATTTTTATATTATCCTCTTTATTTTACATAGTAGTATTGTCATCTAGGGGTTTTTAATTAAATCTTAAATTTGATAAAAAAAACACATTCCACCTCAACCCTGCTAATCATGCAGAGGTAGGCGTAAAGATTAATGTAACATCTACCATATATCTCCTACCCAAATATTACTTGAAGAGATACTATACATCCATAATAAGTACCCATTTAGACAATTATTAAGGTCTCAAAAACCATAATAAGGATTTTAAAGCAGATCCTATTGGCAATTATAGCAAATACCATTGCATCATCCTTGACATATATATTTCCTACACAACCTCTATAGGTAATCCAACCTTAGGTCACTCATTCTCTTCATTTTGATATTAGTATTAAGTCTAACCCAACTAGGGACCAATTGATGGCTCCCTTGAGTTTGTCAATCCCAACATAGCCTACCCTTATTATGCCTCCCCCTATTTAGGTGATTATAAGTGCAAAATTACCTTCTTATCTTTATGTTTTGTCCTTCCTTGGCATCCCAAGCACCCAAGTTCACCTAATTCATCTTGCATCCCAATTATGGCTCGAATCTACCCATATGACATGTTTTGTTCCCTTCATGACCCTTGTCCTTACCTCATAGGTTAGCTCAACCTCCCATAAAGCTTAAATTTCTAATGCCCCTACATTATTAGTGGCCCCAACAAGTGAAAATACCATTACAATAGTTTCCCCTCCAATTTATCTAACTTATCTAGTGGCTCTAATTATTTTCATTGCACCTATTTTCACACATTTCAATGCTTTTACCAAGTCATCATGCTTGACATTATCCACTCAGCCTTCAAAAGTTTTTATGAGGGATACTCCTACTAATTTTACCTTAGTATCACATCCCTAATGGACCCAAAAAAGATACCAAAGAAGAATCAAAGAGTGATTTCTTATAGGAAACCTATGTCTTCTCATAAAATATAAAACTCCTTCTTAGATTCCATATCCATCACATTAGACATATAGGGATTTAGATTTAACTAGGCAATCTCATCATTTACTTTCAATACCTAACACTGAAGCTTCATTAACCATTAAGTATCCATGACTCTAAACCAATGGTGGTATAATTTGTTCTTCTAAGACTCTTCCTTTGTGATTCCTTCCTTTTTATTGATGTTTCCTCCTCTATCCTTATTTACACTTCCCTCTCCATCTTCCATAAAATGACATGTGCCCCCACACTCTTTCCTCCTTCATCTTTCCATCTACCTTCTACTTCAGCTACCATCACCCCTACTATAGAATCTTCCATAACCCTAGAAGTTGTATTTATGAAAGCATGGATTACACCCATTATATCTTTTAGTTCACAAAGACTAGATATGGTCTACCTTGGGGACCCAAATAATGAGGAATACATGTGGAGAAGAAAGACTACAAGATAATGCAGACTCAGTGATATGAGCCACTAATGAGTTCTCTAAGATTTTTATGGAGGATCTTAAGGATCATGTTAGTGCTCTCAAGTCCCAAGTGAGGAGTACATTCCTCACAAGATTTATTTCAAAAGTAAAGTCAAAATGTACATTGTTGTTCATGGCCATTCATTACGTGATTAAGGCTCTCTCTGAGAGCAAAATATTATCCAAATTTCCCAAACCTACCTCGATGGAATCATTCATGTTGATAGGAAGTGCAAGAATATAGTTTCCATCATTTATAATGGGATGTTCTCAAAGCTAAATCTTATGCCCATAATGAACTTAAATTTATATCATAATTTCATATGGATATGAGAATCAACATTAAATGTTTATTGAAAAATACCCAATCTACCATTAGGACCTTGGAGAATAAAAATGACCATATCCTTAATTAATTAAAGGTGGTTAACATCACTATTCTCTTTCACCTAGATGGCATTTTACTTGGGCAAGATGAATTTTGGGTCCAATTGGAACATCTTGATGAAGCTATGAGTATAAATATGGTGAGATACAAAAAGGATGGATCTAAATCTATCTTATATATTTCTACCTAGTCTATAGTGATCATTAGCTAGGTCAAAAAAGTGAAGGTCTAATTGGAGGTTCCCCTCAATGCATATAATTGACTCAAGTATAATTTCTCTTTTTAGAGCCACTTATAAAAATAATAAAAATTTATCAATAATATAGCCTCATTGATCAATAATTGGTATATTTTTAGAGTTTTTAGAACCAATTAGGAAGTGGGACACCATCGAGCCAAATTTGATTTTCTTTGTGGGGCTAAGATGATCCTATGCCAACATGTTTACATCCCATTATTCCTTATTTTATCTATTCTAATAAATTTTATGGTCAATTTTGTGTTGTAAATATTTTTTTCCATGATGGTTATAAGTGGTATCTTTTGCTACTAGGTGGTGGGTCCTATCTCTCTTATATGTGTTGTTGTACAACTCTTTATCAGGGTCGACACTTTTGTAATTAAACACTAAAGAGATCAATACAAGTTCTTATCTTTCTACATAAAAGGTTTACATTTTCATAAATTTATTCCAAATTATATAAAACATTGAATATATTAGTGTTAAGGAATATAATCAAGTGTTTTTTATAGGTCTATGCATTGATTAGAATGAGCCCAAAATTATTCTCATTTATTCCTTAAATTCTTTCACTTTATCTAAATTAGAATGATATTTTCATGTTTAGTAACAATTCCCATGTATATTTATTTATAAAATGATTTTTGGATTAATAGTTCACTATTCCCTTTGAATCCCCTCCCTTTGTGGTTGAAGTGTGAGATTTTGTGAAACTTGGTATATAGTGGTAAAATTTTAGCTAGACACATCCTTGGTTTTTAAGCATTGATATTGTTCTATGACGCAAAGAGGTTTTTTTTATACCTTACTCTCCTTTCCCTTTGATTTTTATTTATTTTCAAGTGATCTTTGACCTATCTTATAAATTATGAAATGAAGTGAAGTAAGGCTTGTGTGGTGAATATTTTACAACTGGTATAGTTAGTAGTGAATATGTTTTGTGTCAATGAGAAAATGGGATTTGAATATATGGTGGTAACATTGCATATCTTGGAGATCTATTCCAAGAAGGATATTTAATAGATTCCAATACCTATATCTCATGCCATGGATTTTCTCATTGATAATATTACAATGAGAGGATGAAAGTCCTATAATTTTTCCCCTAGCTTGCTCAATGCATCTAACTCAATAGATGCATTTAGGAGAATGAGATCATGGATGAATAATAATGTTTAGTTTTAACACATCATATAATATAAATTATTCCTCAGTTATATCATATTAGATCACATAGATACAAATATACGGTATTACATTTTTGAAACATATTCACTTCCCCCAACAAAGGTAAAGCATGTTATTTTTAAATTTATCTTTTCTATATTCAAATATATTATTTATTATAGAACTATTTCATGCATTTATATTCTTATAGTCCCCCAAATGTATTTGATTTGGGTTTATGATATCCAAATAAAAACCTTTATGCTTCATTATATCAATACCATTTACATTCTTTTCTTTAATTATTGTCACACCTATTGCCTTTCTTTAGTTTTTTCTACATATCATGTTCATATAAAAATACAAAATTGGAAAAATCATGTCATGATGGGGTCTTCATGTTTTTTTTATTAAAATTAAGTTTAATAAGTGATTTATATCATATCATGTTTTGCTTACAGTTATTGTAATGTTTCTTAATAATGTGTTATTAACACAAATAGATATGGAATTAAACCAATCACAACGCCATCATGTAAGACCCAAAAACCTCATGTTAATTATTTATTAATCATATGGTATAAATTCTACCATGGTAATTCACATATTTTATTAAATTTTAAGCTATATTCTTATGGTAATGTGCACCTTGTAGGTGGAGAGCATAGTTTCATAAAAAATACATACTAGATACACTTTTTGGTTGTGAACACAATGAAAATAAAACATACATTTATAAAATGGTAAGTGATAATGTGTTTTAACATTATTTAGATATAGGTGACATAAATAATCTAAACTATTAAATATTTAGACGACCTAAGATATAATGTAAATCAAGCATATCTAAATGTAAAATGTAAATTTATATTGAGTTTACTATTTATATAAATGATGAGGATGGGGTACTTAGATTTTTTTTTCCTATTATGTTATGTTATTTTTTATCTATGTATAGTCGTTATGAATAATTTTCAATGGATCTATGATCACTTGGTTCAGGATGCTAAATGTTAAAGTTTTTTAATGACATTATCGGTAAGGCTAAAACACATCTCCATCAAGTATTTTATCACTTTGAATAATTATTAAATGAATTTTTAAGGACTATAATTGTTGTGAAAAGTATAGGGACTTGGTTTACTAAAAATAGGTGAAAGTATGAGATACTCCCCTTGCACTCAACATTTAAACACTCGACTACACTAAAATTAATCCACATAATGCATAGTCCCTATGAACTCACCCAAAATGAAGCTGAGAATGAATTGAACCCCATGTTGGGATAGTTATGTCATGGCACATAAATTCACTAAGGGGACTTAAACAAATTACCATAAACTTAACTCATAAAATCCATAAGTGTAAGCCTTTCTTGGATTAAGCCTGGGGTCATATACATGCTTAGAGGGTCATAATACTACTTTATTTTAATTTAATCATACTAATTAGATGTAATTTAAACAAGGAATGGGTTATTAACATAGATATATACTTATCCTCCATGAAATATGATGATGATGCCATGAAAATTATAGATATTTCATTTAATTAAAGAACCAGTAAAATGGATAAACATCAATTCACACAATTAGATCAAAAGTATGACATCACAAATATTTGAATCATATAAATAATACTATAATATATGAAAACTAGACACACATCACATTTTAATGTAAGACCATTGTCAATATTCAATGTTCATAGTAAGAGTTATATTCAAAACATAGTATTAACAAAATAAAGGCTCATAAATGAGCTTGGGTACATACAAGTGTACCTAGAGTGGACTCCATTATGGTTTTAAGCCTTAATGGTCACTAGATCAAGGTCTATAGAACATGGCTTCAAATTTATTTTTCCATAGCTTCACTACAAGTCTCTATCTCTCTTTCATCTTCTAGTTCAAGATCCTTATATAAGCCTTCATAAGTATCTTCACCAAGGTAGAAGTTGCATGTTGAGTATTGATCTAGAATTTCATCATCATAACCTCTAGTTCCATGACTCTATGAACTCCATACTACACTTGCCATGTCTCTTCAAATCTTTTTTGATGTTGTTGTTTCCAAAATCTATCACTTGTTTTTGTCGACAATTGGTCGATCATTTCAGTCCTGCAGTCCAAAAATGGTCTCTTTCTTTCTAAAAAATGTTCTGAGCAATCAGGTTATTTAATGGTGTAAGCCTTTTCAGCTAAGGAAATCATAGGTTCAATAGGCAGGTTTTGACAAAGAGAATTTAAAAAAAAACTTAAAGCATTTCCTAAAAAATTGCAAGGATGGTTCATCACCGAGGTTCAATCGAAAGGGTTCAACGACATGGTTCAAAGATAAGGAATGAACCATTGAACCATTGAACCATTAAACTCCACTTTAAAGAGTTCAAATGGTTCAAGGTTAAAAGAGATCAAATCTTCAATGTGTTTAAAGGTTCAAAGTTTGAGTGGAAGGTTCGACCAAATGGTTCAAAAAGTTGGTTCAATGATACATTGAACTCCTAAAGAAGACTAAGTGAATGTGGCTTTTTGTAATAAATATTGAACCATCAAACCACTAAACCATTGAACCATTGAAATGGTGAACTCTAAGAGGTTCAAGGTTCAAGGTTCAAAATGGTTCAAGTGACTAGTGATCAGTGACATCCACATAGACTTCAAATTTGAGACAATAGAATAACCATTGATTTTCAAATGGCACAGACCTGGGAACAAACTTAGTGACCAGCTAAGGAAGGAGCTGAAGGAGCTAGTAGAAAATGAGAAGATAGCTTGAGAGCTCAAATCACCAAGAAGAGACAAAATATAGAAAGAAAAGAGGGAACGATATAGATAATCTAGAAATATATACAAAAGAGTTATTCTAGTAGGTGAAGTAGTCCACCAGGTGGATATCAGAGAGCACATGCATTCAATGGCATGGCATTTTTTCTTCATCGAGTAAAGATGAATGAACATCCATGTAAGTATATTAAAGAGGATTAGGCAACCCATGTTTTGGAGGAGACATTTGAGATGATTCAAAATGCCAAAGTTGAGGCTGATAACCTACTCTAACATGGCCCCTTCACATAATTAACAATGCATTTAATGTAGCATGGGCCATTTCATGAAAAAAAACACCAAAGTACTTCTTTAGATGATATATATTGTAATCTCTTAGTTTGTATAAAGGAGGTCTCTCAATTATCAGAAGCAAAACTCTACCCAAATTGAAAGGCATTCTTGAGACTTTGAGCTCTGATTGTTAATCATATTTTATCAAGTGAATGAGAAAGAAAGTGACTTTTTAGACTTTGTGTTGAAATAGCTTATGTTATCTAGGAAATTGTTCTTATGTCTTTTTCCTAAATATAGTCTTGTCCATTTAATCAAATAAGTAGAACAAGTGGAAATAATCTAGAAGATGTCCTGAAGCTGATTATGGAAGACTTTGTGCTGCCATAATTGTCTTTAGTCTATGTGTTTTGTGTTTTAGTGTAAAGGATGTTGGAGAGAATTTGAGATCCCCTTATCCTTCATAATATTTTACTCTATTGTAGTTTCAGGTGGAGACTTTGGGCTGCACTTGACTCTACTATGTTACTTTGTCCTAAATCAGTAGGAGAAGCAATGAAAGACTTTGTGCTTTAGTGGGTTTCTTGTGGTTACAATTACTACCTAGGAAGTCTTCCTGCTATTTTTTGAACATCATTTCTAAAAGAAGATAAACGCCTTCAATAATTACACCAAAATTCTCCTTTACTTTGTGAACATCATCTCTAAAAAAAGAGAGATGGATGGTGTTATCTCACCCCTGAGTCTATTTTTAGTTTATATTAGTATATACTAGTTTATAGGGAACCTCTCCTTGATGAGAGGATAGATTTATCTCATTATGCTATGGTAGACATACCCATTTTTCTGTATAAATATTCTTGTTCTATGGTTGATATACCTATTTTTCCATCATTTAGTTGATGAGAAAATATTCACCCAATAGTTTTTGGCAACTCTACTAGGAAAGAACATATAGTTTGAAGCCTCGAGCTTCAAATTGAAGCATTTATAGTTATTTTCCATTCTACACTCTAGAATATCTATGGTACATGCAAAGCTAGAGAGCTCAAGGTATTGTTAACCCTATATTCGAGTTTGTATAGCAAAGTAATTTTGATCTTTCCCCTCCACAAACTCGCCTTTAGAAAAATAGGAGTTTTCTTCCTACCAACTTCAGGTCCCCAATACCAGGTAAAGCTTCTCTTTCCTCTAATAACAGAGCTTTGTCTATACATACCCCATAAATATTTGTTATCCCTCCTTTCAACCATCATATCATGGCATCCCAAGGCCCTTGGGGTAATACCTTTGGCCCTCTCAATCTAACCCCACCTTTACATGAACTACCCTGTAGTTCAAGAAAGAATTTTCCCAAGATCTATGGTGATAGGAGAGTTCATCCTGATGAACATATTATATCCTTCTACATAGCCTATGGTGTGATAGGCATTGAATATGAAGACATAGCAATCAAAATATTTGTAGAAACATTACAAGGTGCTGTTGTATACTAGTTTTATCATCTATAAGCATAAATAGTAACTGACTGGAACACTCTCAAGGCCAAGTTTGAAGCTAGATTCAAACCCACAGAAGATGCACATGCCTTGTTAGCTCAACTCACACAAATAAAGAAGGAGATTTATGAACCTATGCGAGACTTCATTGCTAAATTTGATAAGTTGAGGAATAAGATTCCTACAATTGCTCAACCAACACCAGAAAACCTTAAATGCTTCTTCATCAATTCTCAGCTTCCTAAAGTGAGTTTCCTATTGAGGTGGGCTGGCCACATAGACCTTACTATAGCTCAAGATCTAGTAACTGAAGTTGAAGATGATCTTATCTTGGTAGGAAAGATAAGAAGAGATCCTAATAGAAATAAATCTTCTTCATCTTCTAAAAAAATTTCTACAGGCACCATTGATCCTATGGTGCAAAAGCTAGAAAATGAATTGCTAGCTATGAAAAAGAAAATGGCATAAGGGATGTTTACTACTTCTTCTTATGGATATATACCAAGGAGGATGTTTGCCAACCAGTCATATCAAGGCAATGCTACCATAAATGAAGGGAAACCAAATCATCTTCCTCTCCCACAAGGGAAGCTCACCATTTAAGCAACACCAGCTAACTCAGTAGTTGGTTATCACGAAGCTAAACATAATTCCTCTTTCCAACCTAAGTTTGACCAAGAACATGATGATAATATCTTCACAGAAGGAGAAGAAGAATTAGCTAGTGACTCCAACATTGGTTTCTTGAATTACCAGGATGAAGCTAGAAGGGAGAAATGTCTGATGGATCATACACTATATTTAGCAGGTCTTAGAACCAGTCAACTCAACAAACTGATAAGGGAAAAATAGGGGAAGAATCTTGACTAGAAATTTCAATTTCTAAATGGGGGACTTCTCTACATTTCCAATCAAAGGACTCGGTGATCAATAAAAAAGTAAGTACCTCAAACAATCCTATACCTTCTGCTTCAATTTCTCTGACCAATACCACACTCAATAAAACTTAGAATGATTGAATTCCTTCCTCTATTCATATTTATTTTCAGTCATTTGATATAATTGACCATACTAGGAAGACCAAGATCCAAATGACTAAGTTTGAATATTTACAAGCCAACCTTGAGTAGTTGGATAGGTTGGCTGAGTGCATAAAGAACCAAATCATCTGTATAAGATAATGTGTTCCAAAGGTGACTCATGATCCCTCAAAAAACACATCCACCCAAAATAATCTTGTTATTACTCCTATTACCCCTAGGAAAATAGAACCTTTCTATGTTTTCCTTTTGATAAATAGACATAAATTGAGCAACTACATAATAGACTCTAACACCTCTGACAATGTTATGCCCACCAAGGTAGTAGATTCTCTTGGCCTCACTCTGACTAAAACTTTTGGGAGATATTTTTCTATGGAAAAAAAATAAGTGCTTCTTTTAGGTCAGATCAAAGATGCCTAATTTGTATTTGTGACCTTCCTAGAAAAAAGGATTAAAATGACAATCTTGGTGGTCAATGTTCTAGCTTCCTATGGCATTCTGCTTGGACAGAAATTTTGCAAGGATGTTGGTGGAGAATTGAGTATGGACCTATCTAAGGTGAGGATACCTATCAAGGGCATCATGCAAAGGCTACTTCTTGAAAAGGAGGCAAAATACATTATCAGTCAAACATCAGACCTTGAAGCTCAAATATATTTTGAATCCTCAAGAATGGGTAATTACTTTCTATCTACTAAATATGTTCATACTTCATTAGATGAAAGTTTATCAAGTGACAATCCAAAAAATTTAGATAGGAAATTAGAAGAATTGGTAGAGCATAGTTCAGACGAAAAAGGATCTTCCCTCCCTGACCAAGAGAAATATTTAAAGAAATTAGATTCTAATGATATCTAGATTTTGGAATTTGATGGCAACTATTCTTCTACCAATTTTGGAGCTAGGATTGTTTTGATATCTCCTCAGGGAGATATTTTCCTTATTCATACAATTTATAGTTCAGCAACACCAACAACACTGTTGAGTATGAATCTTTGTTACTCAGATTGACAGTTGCTCATGATAAAGGTGTCAAGTTGCTTCATGCCTAAGGAGATGCTAAACTGGTGATTTGTTAGGTGAGGAACTTGTATCAAACCAAGAATGAAAGATTGTGATATTATCACAATCTAGTATGGAACTATATTGAAGGTTTTGATGCTTTTAGTATTTTTATGGTACTTAGAGAATTTAATGATCATGTTGATTCCTTGGCTATCTCTGCAACCCTCATGGTTCTCACTAAGATTTCAAAGGGAACAAGTACACTATTAAACTAGTCTTTTAACCAAGTGTACCTAATAATTTCAACCATTGGTAAGTGTTTAATGGTGACAACCAAATAATTTATTTTTTGGATTAGATGGATAGATTTGAGGAGCTTTATTTTGAAGGTAGTAAGTCTCCATCATGAGAATTAGCTCCTGAAACAAATTTCAAAACTGGTGAAGAGTTCCTCTTGCTCAAAGGGAATAAAATTCCAAAAGGGTTGGTTTCTCTTGAGAAGCTTTTTGATAAACATGACAGGTTTGTCAAGAATCAACAAATGGGTTCAAATTCCTCCATGGATTTTGATCAAATAAATTTGAGTACAGAAGATAATCCCAAAATGGTCAATATTGGGAATTTTTGCACTCCTAATGAAAAGCTTAAATTCATTACTCTACTTTGCCATTACATTTATGTTTTGGTGTATTCTTATGATGATCTAAAATCTCTCAGTCCTAAATAAATTTAGCATGAAATTCCTCTCAAGGTTAGGTCATTACCTCACAAGCAGAAACAAAGGTAGTACAACCCTAAGATATCAGGTACTATTCTTTTTGAGATCCAAAAAATGTTAAATGCAAGGATAATTTTTTCAATCCATCATTCCACCTAGATTGTGAACATAGTCTCTGTGAGGAAAACTAATAGAGAAATTTGCCTCTATGTTAATTTCAAAAACTTAAATCAATCCTCTCTAAAGGATAAATACCCCTATCCATCATGGATCAAGTACTAAAGACAGTGACTGGCTCAGAGATGTTATCAATCTTAGATGTTTTTTTAGGGTATAATCAAGTAGAAGTCAATGAAGTAGACCAATATAAAACCACTTTTACTACACTTTGGGGCACCTTTGCATATCACAAAATTCCTTTTTCAATTTTGGCACCACATTCCAGAGATAAATGGATCTTGCTTTCAAAAATGAAATGGGGAAATTCATTGTGTTATATCTTGATGACTTCACCATCTTTTCCAAACATCATCCTAATCATGTGCATCATATAAAATAAGTTCTAGAATGATGTCAATATAATGGCATTTCCCTTAATCCTAAGAAATTAGTTTTTGGGGTTACTAAAGGGAAACTTATCAGTCACATTATATCTTGAGAAGGCATAAATATCAACTCATAAAGAGTCAAATCCATCCAAGAGATCACTCTTCCTACTAGTAAAATTGAAGTTCATTCTTTCTTTGAGAAGGTGAATTTTCTATGATAGTTCATTCTGAATTCACAGAAAAGACTCACCACATTATTGACATGATGAAGAGTAAAGATATTTTCTACTGGATTGAAGAAGGCAAGTCAGCACTTCAAGATATCAAAGAAGCTATCGCCCATGCCCCAATCCTATTTTCTCTAGATTATACCAAAGACTCCATAGTATATAACTATGCTTCTAAACACACACTTTCAATGATTTTGGTTCAAAAGAATGAAGAAGGTGTGGAATCCCCCATTTCATTCATGAGTTGTCCTCTCAAAGCTCATGAACTAAAATATTCAAACATGTATAAACATGTTTATGCCATGGTCAATGTGGTAAAACACTTCTGTTTCTACATCCTAAACTCACACACTGTTGCTCTGGTACCTGATACAATAGTAAAGTCAATTTTAACTTAACAAGAGTTTGGTACCAAAATGGGCAATTGGATTGCTAAAATCCAAGAGTTTGATCTCGTTATCAAACCTACAAAGCTTGTATGAGGAAGAGGTCTTTTCCAATTAACTGCTGATAACATACAAGAGGAAGTAGGACATGAAGAAATAAAAGCTGAAGACATGCCTATAGTTCTCTTTGTCACTACTATGGATGAGTGGTATTCCAAGATCACTCATTTTCTTACCTATGGTGAGTGTCCTGCCCACCTATCTCATAAAGAAAAGAGAACCATTAAGTTAAAAGCTGATAATTATGTCCTATAGGACAAACATTTGTACAAGAGGAGCCTTGATGGGGTATTTCTTTGTTGCATGGATAAAGTGCAACAGAGTAAACTTCTAGATTCTTTCCATAATTTGTCTTGTGGAGGACATTTTTTTCACCTGTGACTCCTCATAATATTCTATGAGCTAGGTACTATTAGCCTACTCTATTTCAAGATGCATACACCTGGGTATGTAGATGTGAGCTATGTCAACAATTTGTTGGGAAAACAAAGTTGGTCACATTGCCTCTCATGTTGGTGGTGATCGAGGATCTATTTCAATAATGGGGTATTTATTTCATTGGCACTATGAACCCATTGTCAAGTGCTAGACATGACTATGTTCTCACAGCCATAGACTATTTTACCAAGTGCTTGGAAGCCATTCCAGTCAAGCATGCTACTTTAGATGTCATATGTAATTTCTTCAAGGAAAATATTATTTCCTGGTTTGGAGTCCTAACCAAGATTGTAATAGATAATGTAGCCTATTTCTCTTCTCATGAGATTACCTAGTTCTGCTACTATTATGGAATTATCCTCTCCCACTCTTTTGACTATTATCCGCAAGGAAATGGTCAAGCAAAATCAAGAAAAAAGAACCTGGTGACCATTATTAGGAAGTTGGTAGATGAAAATCAGAGAACCTAACATAAAGCATTATTTAATGCTCTATGGGCATATAATATTACACCCAAGAGGGAAATAGGTATGTCACCATTTTAACTTCTATATGGTTTGAATGCAGAGATACCAATCACTCTGTAACTATCAGCACTGAAGTTGGTGAAGGCAGTCAAAGATCAAACATTTGAAAATTCTATCGACAAGAGGATCATGTGCTTGACTAAACTAAATGAGTAGTGAACTATGGTGGTGGACTGTATTGCTACACATCAAAGTCTAAAGAATCTCTTCGATCAGAAATCAAGGATTCATGATTTTCATATTGGAGATCAAGTCTTATTGTGGGATAAGAGGAAAGAACCAAAAGGAAAGCATGGAAAATTGGATTCCTTGTGGAGAGGCTCATTTTCCATTCATCGATTCAATGGTGAAAATAGTTTTTTTCTAAAATATCAAGATGGAATGCCAATTTCACTACCTCACAATGGGTAGTATCTGAAGCACTTCAACTCTTGATGTATCAGATGAGTCCAGTTGTACATTTTTATAGTCTTTATTTGTTTTGTGTTGTTCATTTTATTTTTTGGAATCTTTCTTTTTTTTTTTATGGCATGACTCCATATCCCAATGGCATAGATGAAGGCACTTAGATTCTATATTCTACTCCCTTTGATTTTTTAAAAATACAATCAATGGGAGTTCCCCAACTAGAGCCAACTATTGTTCCTAAAATCCATAACTTGTTTCTGTGGACAACTAATCAATCATTTTGGTCCTATAGTCCAAAAGTGGTCTCTTTCTTTCTAAAAAATGTTCTGAGTAGTCAAGTTATTCATTGCCACAAGCCTTTTTAGCTAAGGAAATCATAGGTTCAATAGGCGGGCTTTCACAAGGAGAAGTTCAAAAAACACTTAAGGCATTTCCTAAAAAATTGCAAGGATGGTTCATCACCGAGGTTTAATCAAAAGGGTTCAATGGTGGGGTTCAAAGATAAGGAATGAACCATTGAACCATTGAACCATTGAACTCTACTTCAAAGAGTTCAAAGGGTTCAAGGTTCAGAGAGTTCAAAAGCTTCAATTCATTCAAAGGTTCAAATTTTGAGCAGAAGGTTCAACTAAATGGTTCAAAAAGTTGGTTCAACAATACATTGAAATCCTAAAGAAGACTAAGTGAACACAACTCTTTGCAATAAATATTGAACCATCAAACCACCGAACCTTTGAACCATTTAAATGGTGAACTCCAAAAAGTTTAAGGTTCAAGGTTCAAAATGGTTTAAGTGATTAGTGATGTCCCCATAGATGTCAAATTTGGGACAATAGAATAACTATTGATTTTCAAATGGCACAGACCTAGGAACAAACTCAGTGACCAGCTAAGGAAGGAGCTAGTAGAAAATGAGAAGATAGATCGAGAGCTCAGATCACCAGGAAGAGAAAAAATATATGATGGAAAGAGGGAATGATATATAGAATCTATAAATATATGCAAAAGAGTTATTCTAGTAGGTAAAACAGTCCACCAGGTGGATATGAGAGACCATAAGCATTCAATGGCATGGCCTATTTTTCTTCATCGCATAAAGGCAAATGGATAGCCATGTAAGTATCTTAAAGAGGATTAGGAAACCTATGCTTTGGAGGAGACATTTGAGATAATTCAAAATGCCAAATTTAAGGCTGATAACCTACTCCACCATGGCCCCTTCATAGAATTTCTAATGCATTCAATACATTCAATGTAGCATGGGCCATTTTGTGAAAGCAAGTTCCAAAGTCTTTCTTTGGATGCTATATATTGTAATCTCTTAGTTTGTATAAAGGAGATCTCTTAGTTATCAGAAGCAAAACTCTACCCAAATTGAAAGGCATTCTTAAGACTTTGAGCTCAAATTGTTAATCATATTTTATCAAGTGAATGAGAAAGCAAGTTACCTTTTAGACTTTGTGTTGAAATAGCTTGTGTTATATAATAAATTTTTCTTATATCTTTTTCCTAAATATAGTCTTGTCCATTTAATCAAATAAGCAGAACAAGTGGAAATAATCTGGAAGATGTCATGAAGTCGATTGTGGAAGACTTTGTGCTACCATAATCATCTTTAGTCTATGTGTTTTGTGTTTTAGTGTAAATGATATTGGAGAGACTTTGAAATCCCCTTATCCTTCATAATTTTTTACTCTATTGTAGTTTTAGGTGGGGAATTTGGTTGGCACTTGACTCTACTATGTTACTTTGTCCTAAATCAGTAGGAGAAGCAATGAAAGACTTTGTGCTTTAGTGGATTTCTTGTGGTTACAGTTACTACCCGAGAAGTCTTCCTGCTATTTTTTGAACATCATTTTTGAAAGAAGAGAAATGACTTTAGTAATTACACCATAATTCTCCTTTACTTTGTGAAAATCATCTCTAAAAAAGAGAGATGGATGGTGTTATCTCACCCCTGAGTCTATTTTCAGTTTATATTAGTATATAGTAGTTTATATGGAACATCTCCTTGATGAGACAAGAGATTTATCTCATTATACTATGGTAGACATACTGATTTTTTTGTATAAATCTCCTTATGCTATGGTTGATATACACATTTTACCATTAGTTAGTTGATGACAAAATATTCACCCAATAGATTCCTTTAATACCCAAGAGATGGTTATCCATTTACCAGTTAGCATAATATTTTCACTATGATCTCCAGATGGCTATAAAAACCATAAGGCTAACCACTTTCCAAAGATATCTTCTCATAGCCATGTGGATTTCAATTTTTCATTAATACTCTACTAATGGGTTAGGGGGCCATCATTACCCTATATAAAAACTGTGGTCTACCCTCAAACTAAGTCATCAAACTCTTGGGAGCATAGAACTTAGGTGGATTCTCATGGAGTTCAACATTGAAATCCTAAAATCAATTTATGTCTAGCTTGATTTCTTGTGTGTAACTATGAATTTTATATGATCTAGTATTGAGTGAAAGTATATCTATCTTATTTAGTTCCTTATGAAAGGATTCTACATTAGATTTATCCTTTTCCACACTTTCATCTACGATTTCCCGTTGCTCACAAGCCTTAGTATACAGAGCATGGAATAGCTCTTCCAAGGTCCATTCTTGGTCTTTGATTTGATTACTTATCATGTTCACACTGCCCATGATTTGCATCTATTATGCCTTAGTTATGGAGTATACTTGAGCCATCAGTTGTTCCTTCTCATCCTTCACTTTCTTTATGTATGCATCTATTACTAAGGCTTGATTGGAGATGTTTAATAAAATGGCATATATTATTTTTGTTCCCTTATTCAAATTCACAAAGAGATATTATACCTTTTGGAGCTTGTTTTATATCTCTTTCGTATGTGTGATTTTAGGGTCTTCCTCCTCTTCTTGTTCTTATGATAGTTTGAATTATAATCTTGGGAGCATATGATCCACTAATACACAAATATTATCAACCTATGAAATGTTTAAAGTGTTGATATTGACTAGAAAATATTGTTTAGCTACTTCCATGTGCTCACAAAGCTGATGCAACTTGAACCTACTAGCCTATGCCTCCTCCTTGGCTTCCTTGAGGATGTTTTTCAAAATTTTCACCTTGTTATTTTTGATGATGTTCCTACGCATTAATTTTTAGCCATTTTTATTAGTTCATTCCCAAATTAGACTGGGTTCATGGTACATGGGTCAAAAATAAGAAATTATTGCCCTTCCTCAAAATCTTCTATACTCCAAATATCCACTTGTGGTGCCTTAAAATAGGGCTTGTTCATATAGTGGTCAAGTATAAATGAGATTTTTTTGTACATCCTTGTAGTGGTAGCTTGGGGTAGGCATATTTTCATACAATATTAGATCTCCATCCCCCTAATTATTTTGGACTATCTCCCTTATGTTAATCTCTCTATCATCCTTCTCAACAATAGCCTTCTTTGTGTGTTCTACCTCTTTACTAGCACCATCACTCTCTTCAGTGTGATCCTTCAAGGTTTCAATTATTTGGTCCTTAAGCATTGATTCATTGGATTTTTCCCCCTTGTATATTTATTCATCTTGGGTATTTTCAATACTTACCTCTAGAATTATTCCTTGAGTGCTAGTGTCACCTTGTTATTGTTGGTTCTCCTTAGCTACCTCCATTTATTACTCTGAGGTGACAATATCACCTTATTTATGTCTAAACATCCCTTCACTACTTGGGTGTGACTTTTTAGCTTCCTCTACTAGTCTATAGGGTTGATTTGGCACCTATTTGACCAATTATACTACTGGTCTTATGCTTGAGGGAACCTTTGGGACCCTTTTCTCCAACTTGGACTTCTTCTATTATTGATCAACCTTCTACTTCTCTTCAAATGACTAATATCAATTGATATCTTCATCAATTAGTCCCATATTCCTCTTGGCCTCTCTTTTATCCTTGATACTCTGAGGTTCCATATGGGAGGCCTTATCTATAGATGCCAGTGCTAGTTTCCTTGATGGGATCATTAATGAGGTGGCACTGAATGTGAGACTCACCATTTACTCCATTACTTTTAGTGTGATAGTGTCAATTTACAAGGCCTCCTAAACATTTAAAATGTTTAACTCCTCTTTTCCTTCCATTATTTTTAGGATATAGGTCCCTAATCTATCTTCTTTAGTCTCCTCCACTATTATGGGTGTAAGGGATGCCTCTCTTTCCATATCTGCAAGGGTCTTGCTAGGGAATGTTATAAGTCCCTTAGTATTTTTCTTTAGATGCTTCTTGGAAGATTCAACCTCTTGCATGAATTTCACATGCTTCTTTAGGCTAGGGACATAATTTTTTATTTAGAGGCTACTTTCAATTGTATGAACTCCATGGTCTCTTATAATTTTTCACCCCATTTACATTAGAGCATCTTCACCTAAAGATTCAGTATATCCTTCCCTTCATTGTTGAATAATAGGGGGTGATCATCATCATTTCAAGTATCTCAACCCTTCATGCACAAATTCATCTCATATTACAGGTTAAAAATCCTTCCATTCATTATCACCCTTTAGAGGGGATGGATGTCAATCCTATTATTGTCATCCTTATCATCTCTAGTTTCCTTTGTTTTGAGCACAAAAATTGGTGCCTCATAATTTTTCTATCATGATTCATTGTATTATACTAGATATCAATTTATTATGCATTATGGATTATCTTTAGCATCACCATGAAATTTGGCTGAGAATGCATAAGGTAATCTAATCCAAACTGATATACTACCATATGTGAGTACTAGGTTCACCATATATAAGTGTTACATCATGATGAAGGTTTTCATTCCCAATAGTTATTGAGGGTGTTCTTGTGAGATGCACCACTCCTTCCCAAATTCCTCTACATATATTTCAAACTACCCTTACATTATAGTTTTATATTTCTATGGGAAACTAGGGGTAGATGAACTCTTGGTACTTCATTACTAAGGACTCATGTCTTGGTGGGAACACCCATAGGTGGTCATCATCACCATATAACAAACCTATCTCCTTAAGTACCATTAGGATAAGCATGTATCTCCATTGAAAGGTCTCATGAACTCAATGTTACTCTTGCACATTATTGATGATCTCTTCCACAATAAATTTGTATATGTTAAAAATTACTCCTTATACCATGTGGTGGGTAATGCATATGAATGTTTTACTTATGTCAGACCACTAGCTACCAAGGAAAATTTTGGTGATTCAAAGGTATGTTTCTACTCTTATGCCTAGAACTTAGATGTCCTTGGTGAGGAATGTAAATCCTAACTTTTAGTAGCCCAATAGCTTTGTGACCCTTTCTACCTCCACCTCATCTTGCATCATCGCTTGAATATATATCCTTGTGATAGGTATCCCTATGGTTTTAATTATATGTCTTACATAAATACTCATGTGCCATTTATTAAAATTGAACCAGTTACCATACACCCATGAGAGAAGGAAATGCACCATGTCTTCTAGCTTGCTACAACTTGGTACTTCAAATAATTATTTGGCACTTGTGGTTTGAAATTTATCTTTGATGGATACATTGAAGAGTATGGCACCTACCTTAGACTTATTACCCATATCTACCATCAAGTCCTTGTTTAAATCCTACATACTATTTTCTATCCTATGGTTATAGTCTTTTATCTTGCAAATATGTGTGAAGGATACCCACTTTTTCCCTACCATGACATATGGTGTGTCCTCCATCTCTTTGTATATGAGGTTGGTTCTCATGGTTGGATCAATATTCATGATTCCCACTCTCTCCACCATCTGTGCCTCTAATTTTATGGTGGTTACGTCCCTTACCACCCATTCTTGTGGTAGACATGTGATCAATCATTTCTTTCCCATCATGGACCTTTTAATATTAAAGTGTGGCTGATTGATCTTACTAAAGCTCAAAATTGTGCCTGGTGTTTTTTATAGTCATAATAAATATGACTATGCATTTATCTATTGAGCTTCTTACCTTGTTAATGGCAACCTAGTTGTTCTATCAAAATATTACTCCCCTATTTCTCCATCAAATTATCTTTTCTTACCACCTTTTCTTCCCAAGGTGAAATAAAATCTTCTTCTTTCTCTTTCTTTCTCACTTGGGGAGGCTATGGGTGACTTATTTCCAATCTATTAGCATCTTCTCAATCAGTGGCTTCAACTCCTTGCTCTATCTTTATCTCTTAAAAATCATAATAACCCTCTTACCTCTATATCTTCCCTTTTATATGCTAATCTCATATACCACATTGATGGATGGCAGTGTTTAGTTTATTAAGATATGCTAAATCATGTGAAATCTACCAAACTCCACCACCAACTACTAATTTAATCTAGATCTTTATTATTTCATCATTTTAAGATTAACTCTACTAATGATTTCCTTAGTGAAGAGATAGGTGATTCAAATGGTCACTTCCTATTGAATATTGGGTCTGTGACATATATTATAATGATCATTATCTTGTAGTTTCTCATCTTGTTGTGACATTTTCCATCCTTATCATTATCTAAGTGCAACACTTAACATGCATGCAATTTAACCTCATAGGTTCCATCTCTTCTCAGTGTTGTGCTTCCTTTCAAACATACCTCTCTCTCTTGTTCAATTTATCTATGCTTTATTGTCTCTTGCTTTGATCTCCCCTACTCTATATAAATAATTTTATGATTCCTCAATCACCTTATTATTTCTTCTTTTTTTCTTACATATGAACACCTTATGTTATTTCCTTCATCTATTTCATACTTATAATTTACTTGGCTTGGAAAACTTCACACATGCCCATAAACTTAGTTGTCTATCCTTAGGTACTTAATTGACTGGGATTGGCTCACTTGAATCAATTTATGTGGGTGTAAGTGCTAAAAAAATTCTACTACGGGCGTAAAAGTGCCACGCTTATTTGAAAAACATAAAACATAAGAAAAATATTTAGCTTGCACCAATTTTATTATGGTCAAGACCAAGTGACTAAGTTTTTGACCAAGAAGTTAGTGTTATATGGTGAAAATGATATCCTAATGATGTTATAATTTTAATCTCTAATCATTGAAATGCCTAGGGAGTATTTCACTAAATAACATACACAGCTTGAGTGCATTAGTATCCAAGATACTGTGGATGACATAAGGTCCCATTCACCTGATCTATAAATTACATAGGTACCTTAGGTACTTAAAATAAAATAACAAGACTAATGTACCTTCTATAAACACCTTTGTACTTGGTGTGCTTATCATGCCATATCTTCTTTTGGTGGGCAGTCTCTATCTATTGGCTCTATCTTGATTGGGCATGTGTCTCATCCAACCTCTCTAAATCTTATAGGTGTGCACTTAAAGATTCTTGGTCATCTAATCAACCAATATACATGACGAATAATAAGATTACTAGTAACTCCATAGGTAAAATGGTAGCTACACCAAACACCATTTAGAATGGTGTAGACTTATTCAATCACTTGTATGTTATGTGATAAGCCCATAACACCACTAACACATGATCATCCCAATCTTTATAACCAATGTTGCATATTTTTCTGAGGCATGTCCCCAATATTTTATTAAAAGCCTTTATAGTTCCACTATCTTGGGGTTGGTAGGGTGTTATTTTATGGTGTGCCACCATATATTCAGACAATAAGATTTAAACTATTTTGTTGATGAAATGTGTGACACATTCACTAGTCAAGTTAAATAGGCATCCATACCTATTGATAATGTTTTCTAAAATTAATATTGATGTTATGATGGCTGTATAATATTTATTTAGTGCTACTTTGTTCTGTTTGGTGAAGTAATCTTTAGTAGCTAAAATGTACCTTGTACTTGTTCACCTTGCAATAGGAGTAATAGGCCAAATAAAATCAATGGCCCATTTTTCAAATGGCACCTGGGCAAGGATGAGGATGAGGGGAATCTCATCTTGGTGGTTTGGTTTTCTAGTGCATTGGTAGACATCACATGTTTTGGCATATTATTTTGCATCATGAAATAGAGTTGGCCACCAAAAGCCTAATTGTAGCACTTTTCACATCGTAATGTGTCTAGTATAATGGCATCCAACAATCCCCTCATGTTTTTCTTGTAATAATGATTTCCATTTGTGTTATAGGACACATCGACGTATGATTTCATTAGGGCTCAATTTTTTAAATTCCATGCCAATGAGTTGAAAAGGGGTGGTAGAGTATGTAATTAGAAATGCATCATGTCTATAAATCAATCCTAACTCAAAGAAGATATATCATACCACACACTTTTCATTGGGGACACATTTATTAAGTGAGAACATGACCAATATGAAGATCTGCTAGACTTGATTCGGGGATCTCATACCACAATACATAATTCTAAACTAAGCTATGTATGATCAAGATCCTAATACATGAAATAAGAAGAGTAATATTATTTTAGGCCAATACTTATGCTACTTCTATCTACTAAAGAGAAGCAAAGTTAGAGAATACTTACTTGAATAATAAACTTGTCAAGACTCAATCTCTCCCTTA
Organism: Torreya grandis; assembly: GCA_037957365.1. Classification (NCBI taxonomy): domain Eukaryota; kingdom Viridiplantae; phylum Streptophyta; class Pinopsida; order Cupressales; family Taxaceae; genus Torreya; species Torreya grandis. The sequence goes on along the minus strand of JARHVA010001526.1, from coordinate 1,036,142 downwards.
GCCAAAGAGGACTCATAAGAGGTTATTTTGGTTTGTAAGAATCATTAATAAATATCAATATATCCAAGAATTATCTACAAGACTAGATTTTTCCAAGTATAAACCCTAATATAAGACTCCTCAAGTATAATGGTGGAATAGCAAATTATAACTAAGTACAAGTGAATAATAACTCATGATTGCATATTAAAATAATGACAAAATTATCTATTATATATAGGTATATTTGACCCTAAACCATTCCAAAAATACCAAATGATAGGGTTGACCCAATTGAACTAGCATAATTTTGGACAATTATTCACTAGGTCATGAGCTAGATCAGCCAAGGACCAAACTAGTTCCTAAGTGAAAATCACCCAAAACTATACAGGGTCAACCTAGTCAACATAGCATAGATGACTAATGGAAAGGGACTTAAGTTGAGGAAAAGAAGGATGGGAAGTGGAAATTTTTTGAAGGAGTGTGTAAATTAGGAGTAATATCTTAGGGAATAGTTTTTAGGAGCTGGTTGGATTGGTAATATGTGGTAATAAGGGACAACAATCCTACAAAGCACCAATGGTTTGCCTACCCCTTTCTCAATGTACCTCTTAAGGTATGCACTCAAAGAGATTGAGTCTCGATAGGTTATTTCAAGATGTAAAGCATCAATATCTGATAAAAGTTGAAAATATTATGTGTATACATATGCCCCACTTGAAGCTCATCATGTGTCACTAAGGTGCAATAAGGGATGGTGCTTCAAAAAAGAACATAAGAACACATAATGCTAATGATAGAAAAAAATTGTAATATTATAAAGCATAAAATAACTAAAAGTAAATGATACAAAATTAAACAACTAAAAAATAAATGTAATGTGTACCCTAACTTATCTTTATTGATGGATGGTTATTTGTTGTGTTGTTATTTTTGATTATGTAGGGTGCAAAGACTGCTTTCAACAAACCCATAAATATAAAAATAAAGAGAAAAAATAAATAAATTCAGGAAAGCCAAGATAATTGGTGCTATGAGGATGGGATGTGCTTGGAAATTTGGTAAGCTTGGGTGATAATTTCTATGTTAGATCAAATGACCAAGTCAAAAATAATAAAAAATTGGGCAATTGAAAAGCCAAGGCTACTAAAGACCAACAAACACAAACAAGTAAACCTTAAGAAAGGTAAATTCACCAAGTCAAACCAAGGATACATGTCAAAAAAAGATGATAATAAAATAGTGATGTAAATTAGTAAAAAAATGGTAAAACAACATTGGTGAGTGAGAAATAACAATCCTTATCTCACTCAATAATGGAAAAAAAGTGCATAAAAGGATAAATAATGTTGTTGAGTGAGAATTAAAAAGCCAACCTTAATAATAAAAAAGTTACATACTCAGGTGACTATAAGAGAAGGGTAGTACAATAATGACAAATGGTAAAAGACAAGCAAGTCTAAGAATGTAATTATATGGTGTAAATAAAGTAATCCATAGTTTCTCAAGCATGTCGTTTCACTATAAGGATAGATAAAACTAAAATAATTTAGTGATATCATGTTTTTAAGAGGTGAAAAAGAAGTGAATATAGAAGAAGAGGGGAAAATAGATTTGGAATAATAATTTACCAAGGTAGAGGAACTTTTTATCAAATTCAAGATACTCAAATTAGGTTTGTCAAAGCAAGAGGACTTTAAACCTTAAGGACTCTAAAGAAATATTATCCATACAAGTCTTAGGTCAATAAATGTAGTATATATATCATCCCATGAAGGATATATACATGAAAAGTAAAATAGACTTACCTTCCCACAACATGTTGCCCATTCCTTAGGATCCCTTATAGAGTCATTGATCTACTATGAAGATTAGGTACTTACATGAGAAACTAGGTAACACCATAGAGTTTATTTAATTCTCCTATTCCAATCTACTAGCCTAACACACCCTAATGGACCTTGGCTCTATGTGAGGATAACTATGGAATTTGATATTCTATTAGAGATAGGATTTGTGCTTGTAATCATGTCTTCTGGTATTAGTTTTAATTTTAAGATTTGTATGTTGCCTTTTTTTATATCATTGCCTTTTGTTTCAAATGTTATTACTTGTAAATTTATTGATGGATTTTTTTCTATTCCTCCTTCATACGTATTTGGAAAACCAAACATGGGTGTTAAAGATGACCTTAATTGGAATACTTGGGACTTGGATACTAAGAAAGATAAATTCAAAGATCATGGGGTCTAATATTCTCATAAATCTAGGTAAAATAAAAATGCTATCTTGACTTCGACCTTGTTTTATCCAATATAGAGTGAAAGGAAAGGAAATCAAGATGAATGACACATGGAATAATTTGATTTACTTCAAATCATAAAAAAATGTGACAAAGGATAAAAAAGGGATAAAATGATAGTAAAGTGTAATTCATTATCATAAGAATGAGGGAAATGGAGGAAAACATTCTAACATATATTGTTGTACAAATCCCATCTATCAAAGAAGAAAAATCTAAGGATGAGAAAAAGGATCAATAACATTTTCTTATAAAAATAATGACAAGATGGTAATTTTATGAGGGCCAGGTCCTATCCATGGTCTTATACTAAAACTCATAAAAGAGAAACCCATGAGGATGCCATAAACTATGTGAAAATAAATGATAAAAAAAAGAAAAAGATTGTAATTGTGAGGAAGGCTAGGTCATATCCATGGTCTTACACTGTAACTCACAAAAGAGAAACCCAAGGGGTGTAAAAAAATGTGTAAAAAGTATGAGAATAAAGAAACTATGGTACACTATGAGGAACACTAGGTTCTATCCATGGTTTTACAATGAAACTCATGAGAGAAAGGGGAAAAAAAATACCAATAAAGGAAGGAGTAAAGGTTTTTAAATAAAGAGAGAACTACCACAGAGGGAGAGACCTATATAAAGAACCTACAAAAAGTGTTAGATAGATAGAATATAGAAAGCATGAAAATAAAATAAGGATCCTACACTAATGTCTATGTCAAGGATGAGCATGTGAGAAATAAGATTATGTCTCATAAAGTTTCTTGAAGTTAAATTAATTTGGTATCATGCCAGGTAGAATAAGAGTGGGCATTGCAAGATACCCCAAAGGGTAATTGGATGTAAGGATGGGCATCTCAGGATGCCCCAAAGCCTAAAATGATAGGTGGGTAGGCATCAAAACATACCCCAAAGGCTATATAAATTTGTGGATGGGCATCATAAGATTCCCCACAAGTTGAAAAGAGGAAGAAAAGATAGGAAAATGTAAGAAGCAAAGGGAACCCCATATAGTGTCTAAATAGATTCAAGTTGTCAAGAAGATTATGCTAAGGTACATGATGTTTGAGATAAATGAAAAAAAATTTAAGAATGAAAAACAAAGAACTGTATCAATAAATAGGAAAATAAAAAAAATGAAGTTGATTGGGTCGACCTAGTATAGAAAATAGGGTCTAAAAACTGTATAAAGTTGACAGGGTCAACCTAGTACAGAAAATAGGGGTTAGAAACTATACATAGTCATTAGGGTCAACCTAGTATAGTAAGTAGGGGAAAAATAGATAGTCTATAAGAGACTATGTCAACATAAATGACTTTGTACTAAAATAAGAAAAGAATTGTGACTACTTTTGAAAGTGAAAAATGAAGGGAAATGTGCAATCAATTGGATCAATGAGGTTGATCCAATTGAGGCACACAACATAAAACCTTTCACCAAAGTTATCTAATTAATTTTTTTACAATAAAGCATATCATTTATAAAAAACAAGAAATCAACTTGGAAAGTAAAATCTAAAAAGTGGTTAACTTGAATGTCATTAGATTATTAGAGTATAATTCTAGATGTGATAGGAAGTTGGATGTGAGCAAGGAACTAGAAAGTAATCTAAGGATAGTTTTAGGATGTTTGGGATAAAAGGGATATGCATTATCAATGGTATGGGATTGGTATTTGGGCCTACCCACTCACTTCACACACTACATTGATAAAGGTATTGGGTGCTTAGTCAAAATAGACCTTTAACCAAGTGTTTATACTTGGTCAAAAAACCAAGTCAGCTTCCCCCTTGGTGATGAAATCCAACTATGTAGGCCTTGGGTAGAGATTTGTTAAAATTCATTTTAAGATTTTATGATTTGGTAGTGTGTGCATAAAAGAGAAAATAGTGAAAATAAACGTTATATTTAAAACCACCTAATTAGACTATGTGATTTATTCTAAGTATGCAAGTAAAAATAAATGAAAGTGTGATCTAATTACTAGCATATGAGGGTTAATTCCAACTTTAAAACAAAATACAATGTTGATTCAATCAATAATGTATGAAGAGAATATAGAATAAGGTTGATAGTATCACCTTTATACCATGGAATCAAGGGTTTGAAAATGAACTATGTCAACAGAGTCAACCTAGCTTTCTAGAGAGAATACAAAATATAGAACTACATCGATAGGGTCGACCTAGTTGAATGCACATGGGTAGTTTTAAAGATTGCAAACTATGAAAATAAAAAGTTAAAAAAAAGTTAGAAATGAAAAAGAATGATATAAATGAACTTTGGTGGGTTAGAGGATGCAAATAAAAATAATATTGCTATTGTACCCTGATTTATACTTGTAAATTCTATTAACTGTGTCGACTGGGTTAACCTAGTTTTGTAAAAACCTATTGCTAATAGCCTAAAAATGTACAAGGTTGATTGGGTCAACTTAGTATGCTGAAATAGAAGTCTAAAAATGTACAGGGTCTACTAGGTTGACATAGTATCCTAAACTTGGTAGAAAGCCTACATAGACAAAATAGAGTCATATCGATGTGACTGTATGTTAAATTTATGGATAAAATTTAAAACTATATCGATACAATCAACCCAATATCATAAATATATGATAATAAAAATGATCAAATAATGAAATAAGTGAAATTAAAATGTATAAGGTTTAGATTCACATCATGTTCACCAAAACTTATGAAATAAAAAATGCATCATGTCTATAAATCAGTCCTAACTCAGAGAAGATAGATCATACCATACACTTTTGATTGGGAACACATTTGTTAATCAGGAACATGATTAATATGAGGATCTTCTAGACCTGATTAGGGGATATGTTACCATAATACACCATGCTATGGAGGTATCCAAATCCTCTAGTCAAACACAATCATTGAATAACCCTAAGGGAGTCATATGTTTTAATATCTTATTGAAATAATGATAAGTAAAGTAAATATAATCTAGTGCTCACTAAAGATTATGGAATAATATGAGGGGTTGGTAAACAATAAAAACATGTATAGGATAATATTAATTAATCTATGCATGAATAAGACCCTAATACATAGAATAAGAATAGTAATATTATTTGAAGCTAATACTTATGATACTTCTATCTACTAAAGAGAGGAACAAAGTTAGGGAATACTAACTTGAATGATGAACCTGTCAAGACTCAATCTATCCCTTAGTCAAATGGGATTATCAAGAGGTTGTTTTTGTTTATAAGGATCACCGAAAAAGGCTAGATCATCCAAGAATTATCCACAAGACTATATTCTCCAAGTAGAAACCCTAAGCTAAGAATCCTTAATTATAACGGTGAAAGAGTAGATTATAAAGAAGCATAAGCAAATAATAAATCTTGATTACATATTAAAATAATGAAAAAATTATCTTGTATATATAATAAGATCTGAATGTAAACCCTTTCAAAAATATTGATAGATAGGGTCAACCCAGTTGACCTAGCTCAATTTTGGATAATTATTCACTAGGTAAGCCAAAGGCCAAACTAGTTCCTAAGTGAAAATTACCTGAAACTATAAAGGGTCAACCCAGTCAACCTAGTATAGTCGAATGACATAAAGGGATTTAATGTGAGGAAAAGAAGGATGGTAAGTGGGAAAATACTAATGAATATGCAAAGGAATAGTAATATCTTAGGAAATGGTTTTTAGGAGCTGGTTAGATTGGTAATATGTAGTAATAAAGGACAAAAATCTTGCAAAACACCAATAGTCTACCCACCTCTTTCTTGATACACCCATTAGGTCATGCACTCAGAGAGATTGAGTCTCGATGGGTTATTACAAGATGTAAAGTGTTAGTATTTGATAAAAGTTGAAAATATTATGTGTATATAGTAGAAACCATGAACTAATTTTTTCTTTAGTTATCATGATCTGAGGTATATATCTAGAGGTCAAAAAAGTGGTGATCTCTGCTAAGTCATATGGGGTGCATTGGATCTTGTAAATTTGTGCATCAAGCATATTATTTTTAATTAGTGTTATCACATCACCAAATTTAATGCAAGATAAATGGTCTAGGCCTGAGTTCTATTTTCTAGGATTTACTAAATAGAAAATTAGAATTATTGAAAGAAAATGATCCATAGGCAAATGCACCCATGAAAAATGGGCTTATTCACTAGGTACTTAAGAACCTCATAACTATTAAATAAAATGAAGTGGGTTGCCAAAAAATACTATATAAAATTATGTAAGGCATAGACCATAGTAAGCAAATCATGCTCAGTTATGGTGTTGTTGACCAATTTTTGCTCATAGGCCAAAATCGTTCACCTTCTCCCCTTGCTTTTTGAAGACAGTATTTCCAGGTTGCACAAGTTCATACCAGTGGTTCTCTACTTGGTTCAGCACAATTGTGTCATTAATTTGGTCCTCCTAGTTGGTTTATCCACAATTATTTTATCTTCTTCAAAGTCCCGCGGCCTTGTTCGAGCTCAGTGCAACACTTTGGTCATTGGCCTGGTCCTTTGGTTCGGTGGTCTAGTTCATTATTTCGGCTTAGTTCAAGTTCATGTTCACGTCCTTGTATAAGGTAGGTGATCTAAAGAGGAAATTGGGTGAAGTTCAAGTCAATCAAAAGTTGGGAACATTTCAAGGCCAAAGCCCGTGGCTTAATACAAAAGCAAAGACATAAGGTAGGCATTTACAAATGCCAAAGGGGTGGGTGGCATGGCTTATACAAAGGTAAAACATGAATGAATTTCTGTAGAATTTTTGTCTGCGGGAAAACATCTGCAGACAAAAGTTTGTGGGGGGAAACACAAACAAATGCAGATGAATTTTTGTGTACTTTTTGTTTAGAGGAAAACATCCGCGGATTAAATTCTGCAGAGACATTAAAAGCTGGGGAGCAATTCGAAGAGAAAAGCAAGCCCGACGTGAAATATAAAGGCCTGGCAGTAGTTCAAATAAATGAGGATCCATCAAAGTCAACAGGGAGGGAAGGTGCCAAGAAATAACAAGGAAAATCAAGCCGCATGAGCCAATAAGGATTGTGAAAAAGAGCGACAGCCATGTGGACGTCAAGTTTAGTGAAATAGAGATCACCATTTGTATTCAAAACAAAAGAAAGTGCTAACTAGAAAGGAGCCAGAAGTGAAGCAAACAGCTGAAAGTTCACCCCTGGGGGGCCGAATAGGCAAATAAGACAAAATAGAAAAAGGGACAAGGTAGAAACCATGGTCCTAGTAGAAGGGTGACGTCAACACAATATTTTTCTCCTTCCCAATGAGGGACATGATAGGCCACTTGCAAGGAAAATGCCAATGAGTCTTCTCTTGGATTTTCCATATAAGTTTGTGAACTTGGTCATTTCAAAAGATCTTCCACATTTGTAAAGGGCATAACTCTGAAAAATTTCACCTATATCAATACAAATGTAGTTCTTTACCTCAATTTGGATAGACATTTATGTGTATGCATTGAATGTTTGCTTATGTCCAGTCATTGTCTTTTGATGCTCTCATAGGTTCAACACCAGTAGACCTGTTGTCTACAAGTCACCATTATTGTAGCTGATAAGACAAGACCAGTATTTGGGAGTGAAGGAGTAGAATAAATTACTTCATAAGTGTGTGTTTCATAGCACCTTGGGTGATCTCTATTCTAGATTTTCCATTGAAGCCTCCTTGCTAGTTTCTTGCAGCCTTGTCCTTCTACCAAGTGCATAGAGTATGTATGTATTTTTCTGATTGTGAGAGTGGATGTGTGAAGGTCAAATTTTCATTTTGGTGGATCACCTCTTTTAGAGTAGGTTGTTTTTTTTCTACATTTCTCTCTCCCTTTTCACCCCCCCTTTTATTATATCTATATATCTATATTTTGCACTGCCTGAAACAAACATGATACATCAAAGGGAGCTAGCCCTTATCTAGAGACTCTCCTCTCCTGCTTCACCATCCCACAAGCGAGAGAGGAGTTTCCATGTTACGAAGAAAAGGTAGGAGTTCAACTTCCTATCACTGGGTGCAATTTTCTTGCGTCAATAGTTCTGGCATGCCCGATGGGACTACAAGTTTTTAATCAGTAAAGTTGTAGGGTTAGTCACTGATCCTGTTATAGTAAAAGAACCACCAATACAACACCATGCACATTAATAGTTCTGGCACGCCTGGTGGGACTCATAGCTTGACAATGTAGTAAAGTATTAGGATTGATGTTGGTCCTGTTATAGCAAATCGAGTACCTTCAACATCTGGTGACTCCAAGTTAAATTTGATGGTTAAGAAGCCTGGTGCCTTCAAAAATCACATCTTATATGTATACTTATTTTGCATAAAATCATGGGTCTTATTTTCCTTCATGTGAATATGATCAAGCTCTAGATATTTATGTAATCCCCTCAAGCAGCTCTCTTAGTTGCCCTGCAATGATAAGAGAAATGGCACTGGAATTTGAGAGGAAAACAATGGAAATTGATAGGCTAGAAGAGTGGTACAAATATCAGTAAGAGCTGATGTATAAAGAGGAGTGCTTGTTTAGGCAAGCATAGGCCTTGTAGTCCATGGAAGAGGAGGCAACAAAATGGAGAAATCCATCTATTCAAGGCAGTCAACCTTGCATGCCCCCTCCTACCCTGAAGAAAACCCCCTCTTTTGCACCAAATCCATTTTATCAAATTACACTTGCTCATTCCAGCTCATCTAATACAACTGCTCCCAATCCCATGCGCCTAGCTTTCCAACATCAAAAGACATCAGAACAACCTCCCATTGAGATGAATCTTCTAAATTCCTCATACTACGAATCTCCCATTGAGAATAGTACCACCATCTAGCACGTCCCTCCTCTAATGCATCAACAGTGTTTTCCTTGCATTTCTTAGTGTCCCCAAGTTTTCTAGCATGATGTGCAAATTTTGTGTTGGAGAAAGGAATGCTAAGGACCAGCTCAGAGCTTTGAAGAGGATCATGCTGGTGACCTCTAAGAAAGACTCTTTCAGGACAACCTAGCCAAAAAAATTGAGGATTTAGAGGCCAAGATGAAGCTACTCCTTGAAAGAGAGTTAAAACTTCTAGACCTTGCGGAGGAGCCTCAAGACCTTGTGGAAAATAAAGTTGCTCCCTATTCGCAGGGGCAGAATTCTAATTCAGAGATCCTACATTGGGGTAAAATAGTGGAATCATGGGATAGCAAGAAGGAAGAATAAGAGCAGGTTTTTTTTTCAAAACCTTGAAGAAGTTGAGGCTGCCCCTGTTCATGATTATGCTAGTGACCTCCAGGAAAGGCTTTTCCAAGAAGATCTGGCCAGGAGAATAGTAGAGTTGGAATCTAGAGAGAAATTCCTCAGCCAATGTGTAATGGATGGTTCAGACCAAACAACACATTCTATGTTTGAACACACCCCACCTACACATTTCCAAGAGAGTTATTAGGTTGCACCTGATATTGATGAAGTGCTGACCAAATGGAAGGAGGAGAATCATTTGATTCTAACTCAAGGACTGCCTCCTCTTCCATGTGTTTTTCTGACTTCACCCCTTCTTAAGGAGGAACCTATTTTTCAAGAAGCAGGTGAGGAGCAAAAGATCCAATCTATAGTCCTTCAAGAGGCTGTCATGAGTGACAACAAAGAAGAAATCATCATTGATGCTCCTTGTGAAGACCTTATCAACAATGGAGAAGATGCAGGCCTTGCATATATGTAGATGTTCTAGTAATATGAGGAGGAAAAAATGCATGGTAAGCTCTCTTCCCCTCTATTTGATGAAATTCCTTGCTATTTTGATGAGGATGACTATGCTGAAGAGCTTGAGAAAGAGGAAGATCAGGGGGATATTTTTGAAAATCTAGAAATTCTGATCAGTAAAGAGGAAAAAGAGAGGTCTGTCTTCTTAGAGGAATGCCTTGAAGAAGAGAGCTTTAAACAGAGAGGTGGTTTTCTATGGGATGAGCAATCATTTTGTGAGTCCATTTCAGACATCACTACAGTCACCCTTCTTCAAGAAGGCCAAGAAGAATCAGAGGATGAGTCTGACAAGATTTTTAGTGAGGCAGAAGGGAATAAGTCAGACCATGATATATTACAGAAGGAATGTGTAGATCAAAGGGATTTTGGTGATGAGCCAGTAGCTATTGATTTCTTGGTGTGGAGCACCAATAGAAAGGATCAACATTTAATAGGCCCCCAGGGACAAGCAAAATACATATATATCGGAGGCATGTTTGAATCTGATCCAACTGGATTCTAGCCAACTCAAGTGATAGGCAGGAAGATTAAGTCACCAAATCTCATTTTCTTTCAGCTACTTGCCTGCCACCATAAGTATTCTTGCCAGGAAGGGGACTTGAGAAATTTCCCTTTTGATCCAAGAGGGAAGCGAGCATTCCTGGTTAGCTATATATAATAGTTTGCTTTCAATTTCTTTTCCTATTTTCCCTAAGTGCAATTGTACAGGTAGTTTTTTTAGCCTTGTGTGTTTCCCTTTACATGTGGGGTAATTCTGTTTGTTTGATTCTCAAAGCCTTTGGGGCTATTGTTAACTTTTCATAGCTACATCTGACTCTATGCCCAATGGATTTTCAAGGCAAATAGGTTTCTAAGCATAGCAGGCATGCTTCCCCTATGAGTCGCCAATCTGTTGACCAATTTTTGCTCATAGGTGAAAATCATTCACCTTCTCCCCTTACTTTTTGAAGATAGTTATTTCTAGGTTGCACAAGTTCATACCAATGGTTATCTACTTGGTTCAACATGATTATTTCAATCATTTGGTCCTCCTAGTTGGTTTATCAGCAACTATTTTATCTTCTTCAAAGTCCCGCGGCCTTTTTTGAGCTCAGTACAACACTTTGGTCATCGGCATGGTCCTTTAGTTCGGCAGTCTAGTTCATTGTTTTGGCCTAGTTCAAGTTCATGTTCACATCCTTGCATAAGGCAAGCGCTTCAAAGAGGAAATCGGGTGAAGTTCAAGTCAATCAAAAGCTGGGCACATTTCAAGGCCAAAGCCCATAGCTTAATATAAAAGCAAAGACATAAGGTAGGCATTTACAAATTCCAAGGGGGCAGGTGGCATGGCTTATACAAAGGTAAAACATGAATGAATTTATACGGACTTTTTGTTCATGGGAAAACATCTGGAGACAAAAGTTTGTGGGGGGAAACACAAACAAATGTGGATGAATTTATGTGGACTTTTTGTCCATGGGAAAACATCTGTGGACAAAATTCCATGGAGATATTAAAATCCGGGGAGCAGTCTGAAGAGAAAAACAAGCCTAACGTGAAATATAAAGTCTCGGCAATGGTCCAAATAAACAAGGAGCCATCAAAGTCAATAGGGAGGGAAAGTGCCAGGAAATAACAAGGAAAACCAAGATGGAGGAGCCAGCAAGGACTGTGGCAAAGAGTGGTGGCCACGTGGATGTCAAGTTTATTGAAATAGAGATAACCATTTATATTAAAAACAAAAGAAAGCGCCAACCAGAAAGGAGCCAAAAGTGATGTGACCAGCTTAAAGTTCACCCTTGGGGGGCCGAATAGGCAAATAAGACAAAATAGAAAAAGGGATAAGGCAGAAAGCATGGTCCCAGTAGAAGGGTGATGTCAACACAATATTTTTCTCCTTCCCAATGAGGGACATCATAGGCCACTTGCAAGGAAAGTGCCAATGAGTCTTCTCTTGGCTTTTCCATATAAGTTTGCAAACTTGGTCATTTCAAAAGATCTTCCACATTTGTAAATGGCACAGCTCTAAAAAATTTCACCTATATCAATACAAATGCATTTCTTTACCTCCATTTGGATAGACATTTCTGTGTATGCATTGAATGTTTGCTTGTGTCCAATCATTGTCTTTTGATGCTCTCACAGGTTCAACAACAGCAGACCTGCTATCTACAAGTTGCCATTATTGTAGTTGACAGGAGAAGAGTAGTATTTGGGAGTGAAGGAGCAAAAGAAATTAATTCATAAGTGTGTGTTTCATAGCACCTTGGGTGATCTCTATTCTAGATTTTCCATTAAAGCCTCCCTGCTAGTTTCTTGCAGCCTGGTCCTTCTGCCAAGTGCGTAGAGTATGTATCTATTTGTCTGATTCTGAGAGTGGATGTGTGAAGGTCAACTTTTCATTTTGGTGCATCACCTCTTTTAGAGTAGGTTGTTTGTTTTCTGCATTTCTCTCTCCCTTTTCATCCCCCCCTTTTATTATATCTATATATCTATATTTTTCACTGCCTGAAACAAACATGATGCATCAAAGGGAGCTAGCCCTTATCTAGAGACTCTCCTCTCCTGCTTCACCATCCCATAGGCAAGAGAGGAGTTTCCATGTTGCGGAGAAAAGGTAAGAGTTCAAATTCCTATCACTAGGTGCAATTTTCTTGCATCAATAGGTGTAATTTATTTCTATCTTGGTTAGTTTCCTACTTATAAAAGAAATATAATTATCCATTTTACCTTTACCTAGTTGTGTGATAATGGAAATAATTACATTACTTAAGGCATTAACATGGAAATGGAAGGGATTTACTCAATCAAAAAAATGCAGTATCAGTGCACTTACTAATTTTAGATTTAGGGTCTCAAAAGTATCTTCTTATGTTGTGCCTAATAAAATGGACCATCCTTCTACAAGAGTTCCTCTGCCAGCACCACAACCCTGGCATAATTTATTATGAATTTCCTATAATACCCATAATGTCTAAGAAAGGTGTAGATGTCTTTGTACATTGATGATGTTTAAAACTAAAGGATGATTACAATATTGAAAGGATCAATGAGCAAACCATCTTTGTAGATGATGTGCTTGATCAATGTGCCAAATAATGTAACAAAGACACATTTAATGAGATACAAACAAATTTATAACTATTTGTACCTCTCAAACATTAGGAGAAAATTATAATAGTGATCTTTCACTAACCCATACACTATCCATTGTCTAAGTATACTTGGAAGAACTTGTGAATAAAGTCTTTGAATGTAGTGGTCACCACCTAGGATAAAGTGGCTAGCATACTATTCAGCCCAAAGGGCATTACATTATATGTAAAACACCCCCATTTAGTCATAAATATGGTTTTAGGCTTGTCTTCCTCCTTGATTTGGACTTGATGTTATCCTAAAAATCCATCACTAAATATGTATATCTTGCAACCTATAACACCATCCAATACTTCATCATTAAATGATGTTGGTAAGGGGTTGATCATGTAGGTGGCATTCAACATCATGTACTCAACACAAATTTTAATGTGGCCATCCTTTTTGATGTTGATAACCATGAATTTTACCCATTTATATTATTATAGTAGGTATATAACTCATGTGGCTAACATGCCATCGATCTCAGTCTTGACCATGGCATGAAGATTTGGGTTCATCTTGTAAGGCCACTTCTTGATGGGTCTTGCATCATTGAGTAGTTTGATGTTCACATTCTTGAGGTATGGGTGGACACATTTCATGTCTTTATATTTTAATGGGAGAAAATCATGAAATTATTTTAGGAGATCAAAAATATGCACTAATTCCATGTCAGACTTACAGGTGTCCAAAGTGGCAATTTTGGGTTCCCCCTCTAAACTAATATCTACCTTGGTAGTTATTAAAGGTACCTAGTAGGGTTAATGATTATTTTGGTGTGAATCCTTGAGTTTTCTACTACCCTTGGTTGTTTATATCCAAATATGGGTAGGGTATTCTTCTTCTGGGGTGCTACCCTTAACTTGTCACACTAACTTATTTTTCCTTATCAAATTATTCCAGTTATGAGCCTTCAATGTGTCATCATCTTCATCATTAGAGTCACTATTTAGATATTATTATTAGAATAAGGTTAGGAGCACTAAACTTTTTTCACTAAATATGTCCTTTAGGTTCACTTTTAATATAACAATGTCCTCAAACATTGACCTTCAAATTACCTATAATGGATGAATTAGTTAAATATTTTGTGAAGAAAAGGAGAAGGTATAAACAAACCACTCCTTAAGGGTATCCCAATATATTGTTTCATGACGTGTCTCATTGACTACATACCATTCCCACATCTAAGTATTTAAAGTTTTGTAGAAGGTGTACACCCATAGATTTCTTGGGGCATTTTCACCATAACTAGTTTATGTCTCTTCATAAATACGTACATGTGTTATGGGGTTAGAGTCACCAGAGTAGGCTGAAATGTCCAGGTCCTTGTTACTTTTTTTAAATTTGATGTAAATAGTTTCCTTTACATCCTACCAAGTTGGCAAGCTAGGTTTCTTCACTACCCACCAACAAGAAGCAATGCTCTTTAATGTGTATACTGATGCACCCATTCTATCCACATCATTTACGATGCATTAATCAATGTTATGGACATAGTATTCTACATGATTAATTACTTTATATCTTGGAATCACAACAAGTTTTCCCTTACTAAGGTTAAACACTCTTTTTACTCTTTTCTTGGTGTAAGGGACACATAATTTAGGAGTGTGATCAATTTGTATCCATCTTATATTTACTATATTTGGTACCTTTGCTTGTACTAAGTAACACCATCAACCAATAGTCTAATATGATTCCTCAACCAATTGATTGAAAACAACATCTATGGTGTCTAAGGTTGATTATCCATCTTCCTAAGATAAGATTCATTGATCATTTGGTTTTAGAGTCTTGGTGCCTTGCACTTTGATGTTATAGATATAGTTGATTTCATCCTCAATGTCCATGTTTTTAACATAGGGGGTCTTTGGTCATTTGAGAGAGGTATACCTACCCTCTCCTTTCTATTCTCAAAGGTCATGTAGTGTTATTTGAAGTACATATCTAAATTATTTTCATAACACCATAAACTTCCCATAAGCATTGAGTAGTTGACCTACTTTACTTACTCTATTAATTTAAAGTCAACATAGAATTTGATACCCATAATATCTATAACTATGCTTTCTAAAATTATGATAGGCTGTGATCAATTTTTATTGGACATGAAGTAGACATGAGGGGAAGGTATCAAAGCTAGCCTACCCATCTTCTCCCAAGTATTATTTGTCAATATGTTGACCTCAGTGTCTATGTCTACATGAACCTTATAGAAAAACCATCTATTGATAGTGGCATCCACCAGGAGTTCTTGGTCATATTTAGCATTTTGAGTGTGTCAAACTTCTCATGCCCTTTTTATGTGTGGTATGGTGACATTAAATTTATTTTTACCTGTGTTTAAGGATTAAGTTTTTCGATAGGGGAAATATACCCTCAATCTCTAGGAAACATAATATTTTAGTTAATTCTTGGACTTTAGCCTCTCAACTATCATACATTTTTCAAGAGGTGACAACCTACACTTTTAGGTCCCATGATAATTAGAGATCCCCTTGCAAGTTTTATATTACACTTAGCCTATTATAATAAATATTTTTATTGTGTTAAGTATATGTACGACACAAATTTTGGGTCATTCTATGTTATGCATTCATTTTTACCCCTATCCCCATACTTGAAGCTTAACTCAGGTATTGGCATAGCTGTTAGCTGAGTGGTGAATCCATTACAAGTAGTTACCTACACATTGATAGACTTTATATGTGTATGCTACACCTTTGGAATCAATTTTTAAATTTTATGCTCATTCCTAATCATTCTTGTACCCTTGTCTATTATAGCCCTACCTTGGGTCAACATTTTATAAAGGTCAAGTAATTCTTTGACCCTGTGGGACCCTCAACAATACCCATATATGGGATGTGTAGGACAATCACATTGGTAATGATCTATTGAAACACACTTATAACTTAAAATAGTGGAAACCTTTCACCATAACATCCTCTACCTTGCCCTCTAATGCCTCTCTACATCCTAAATCCTATATTTCTTTAGCCATAGCCATCACTCCCTTGGTTTGCTTATCCTCTGATAATTTTTATAGCCTATTGTGTACCCCTTTCCATGTTTTTGTGAATTTCATCAATCACATATCAATAAGTAGCGGTATGGGTGTAGGCATTATATAAACGACAATAGATTGCTATGTTGACTTGGCTGGCATGTTGCAACAAAGTAAATTTTTGGATGTCATGTACTTCACGATAGTCTTCATATCTTAAAATCAAAGTATGTACATTACTCTATGGGAATTTAGTTCTATTATGTCCTTATAATTTTTAGTCAGTGCACCATAGCCCATTTTGATTGTCAGGCACAAATATAGAAGTAAGATTTTGAAGTTAGGAGGCCATAGATGTAATTTTTGCCTCCATAAATGGATTGATCTTGGTGTCTGCACTTCTAATTACTTTGGATCTAATCATGGCTTCAAGTTCTTCTTGAGGGTATATAAAATTATTCATGGAAAGCACTCTTTATAATGGCATGAGAAACCCCCCATTGAACCACTATACATTTTGGTAAGGGTGAATATCATATGGGAGATTTGATATGAGAGTTTTGAACCATGCATCATACAAGTGCACACTCTCTGAGAGTCCTTGGTTAATTTATTTTAGTGTGGTGATGCCCTATTTTTCAAACTCTAGGATTTCAAATTCCTTTATGAATACATCCTTCAGGATATCATAGTCAACCATATCATGGTTGGGATCAAATTTTATAGACCAAGTATGGGCATGATCAAGAAAAGTGGTTGAAAACTAAGTAACCTTGTGCTTTGATTTGGTTATGCCTTGTACACATAATTATAGTTCACATTTCATCACATATTAAGTAAAATTTTCCATGTCATGATACTCTAAGAGGTGAATAGACATTTCATAGTAGATCTTCTATGGGGGGAAGTTGGAACTTGAGGTTCTTGTCCTTCTAGTGCCTATCCTAGAAGTGGTTCTCCAACACCTCCAACCTAGAAGGTAGGTATTGGTTCTATCATTCCTGATATTTTATTTGATGATGTTGGTGCTTATAAACACTAGATATCCACACATAATAGTTCCAAATATCTCAATCCCCTTGGACCACCTCATGACCCCCTTAGTCCCAACCTACATTATTCAACCCCAAACCAAGCCTATCCCAAGCCAATTTAATCTACTGAATTAACCCACCTTTTACACCAAATTTTCCTCAGCCCTTGACCATATATGATCACCTTGAACATTGATAATCATCTTATTCATCAAAGGTCAGGTTCTACTATTTAAACTAGCTCAATTGACCCTTCACTTTGACTTTTTTTTCTATAATTAAAATGTCTAATTTGTGTGTGACCCCATTCATGACAAAGTTAAGATTAGATAGAAAGTTGGATCCCTTGTTAACATCTTGTTACACCTTTCCTTACTTTCCTACAAGAAGATATGATCAAGAGATGCAAAGGGATCCATACATAACTATCAAGAGATTTTGCATCAAAAACTTCTTTTATAGGTACTCTTCCAGCAATCTATCAATCCAACCATCATGATAGAAAGCTGACTCATTATTTCCCCTCGATTGATAGCCAAGTACCATTACTCTACTAAAATCATGCTAGACTCTACCAATGAATCAATCACCTCAACCATTCTTCTGAATAACCTTTTAAATGCTAAGTATTTACTTTCCATTATTCAATTACATTTTTTATTTTTCATAATCAGTCTAACATAAACCCATCTCCCTAAATTGCCTTTTGTGATCCCATCAATCTAAATTTTTATCACCCAAACCCAACACATAGTAACTTTTGATAGTCATCTTAATCATTGATAGTGTGTCCAATTGTTTATGGTCAACTTAATCACTGACGATATCATAATTATTGACAGTCACACCAACCATTGATAGTCACTGTGGTAGGAAATAATAGCAACTTATTTTCATCCAACTACCTCCAACCAAAACTAACTTTATTTTCATCCACCTATTCATAAATCCCAACATATTTTGTGAACCACACACAAACTATTTATCACTAGTATTGACCTACTTATTACTATGTTAGTCGTTTCAATCATTTTCTTTATCAATAATTTATTGTGTTCAATTTTAATATCTTTTGATTATTGATGCAAGAACTTTATATTCTATTTTCTAAACTTAATTATTTAAAATGTGTGGATTGACAGCCCCTGAGAAAGACCTTGCTTCTAGGATACAGCTAGCACCAAGAAATCCACCCAGTTATCTATCTAACCAACCATTTTCTTTAGTGTTATATTATTTTTAGGTCATCTTCTTAAGCTAAAGAGGAGATTTTCATAGTCATCTAATTCAACACATGCAAAACCAAAATGGTTTTTCTACCATACCCATATTTATTTTATTCTTCTTCCTTTCTTGAAATATAAGATAAAATTCACTAAAACATTTTAGCATACCTGGTGGGACCTTGAGTCTATACTTGGGTTTATTTTATTTGCATCTGCATGCTCTTCTCCCTATTTTGTGCTAGAAAATGAAAATGAAATTTATTTTGGGTTTAAAATCAACTGCATACATTAATTGCTTGCAAGTTTAGCTCACATAATTTAAATTAAAGGAAATTAATTCAATATTAGCATCACTTTTATTTCACACACTAAACCAAACCATCTACATCAATCAAACATCAAACAATTTGAGACAAGACCTGACTAGGATTTCATCACCTAGCAGTCACCTTACACTTTCCTAACAATCTCACTTGGAGGTCATTACCAAGGGGATAACCAACTTAGCTCTTTAGTTGATTATGATCTCTAAAAATTAATATATATTGGTTAAGCACTTGATAACCTTATCGTTATAGTGTGTGAAGTGAGGGGGTAGGCCCCAATACCAAGACATATATTGATTCCAATACAAATCCTTTTTGAGAGCCTAAACAATCTGAAACTATCCATAGATTTATTTTCTAGTACCTGTTCTATAGCCCAAGTGGAGTCACACAATTTCTTGAAAGCTTAATGGATAAGCCAAAAGAGAGACTAAAAATAACTTTAGGACTTAATGTAATTTATTGTGTGTGATTTCTTTCCTTCCTCATTTCTTGTCTTCTCTTTATTTGAGTGGTGAGATTGTTTTTGTATTTTTTCCCCCTTATCTTATATGGTTCTAACTCACCAACAACAAAATAACTAATTAGAACAAAACCCATCACTAAGATAATCAACCTCTTATACCTCCTCATATATGGAGTATGTTTATGAACCAGAGAACTCTCTCCATCTTTTATTAAGTCATTCTTTTACTTAGGAAGTTACCCAAGGAGATACAGACTTTGCCACCTTTTTAGATAGCAATCTTGTGGCCTTTCTGTATTATATTAACACCATGCATCACTGTACCCTTGCCTCAGTTCCATGTATTGACTCACCTTATGGCATGCCTTCCCACCTTATAGAAAAAAATCTCTATTTACATAGTTACCACTCAATCATTGACTACCTAATCTTATTCATCTACCAATAATAATTTTGATACTACTATGGAAAACCAACCTACCCAACCTACAAATGCCCTTATACCTTTCACCCCCACCAACAACTCCTGTACCTTAAGATCAACCCAACCCCTAGCCACCTATACTCCCATTACCATGGGAGTACCTATCACTAACATTGCCAACCTTTATTCATATACCCAAATTTGCTAACCATTATCCCACTTCAAAATATTTTGGTGCCTATACCTTCTACCTTACCACCAATCAGTATAAAGGTCAGTGTCTTTCCTTTTATCACCAACCTAACCACCACTTCTACCCAACAGGTGCTCATTGCACCAAACTCAAGCTACATCCCTAACCCATAAGGGCATGTAGCTTTACCAACTACCCAACCACCTACATCCACCTACCCTTACATAGTTTCCACCCAACCATCGATGTTCACATATTAATATGTGGCAGCTCCTTAACCTTCTACCAATTATCAATATGGCACCCAACCATGACAACAATATGCACCTTACAACCCTTTAGGTGCACAACCCTAAGAATATCTAATGAAAATGCTCATTGATAAAATTACTACCTTAGAATCATCCATTTTGGGAGCTCACAACATCTTATCATATGACTAGATCTACAATGATCCTATCCACCCATCTATCCCTATTAGGTCATATCCTCCTTGATGGGAACTTCCCAAGTTTTCTAAGTTTTAGAGTAAAGAGGATCCCTAATAGCACCTCAGGGAACTTAGGCATGAATGTTATTTGATTGCCTATGATGATGCCCTCCTTCTTCATACCTTCCATATGTCCATGTCTAGTCTAGCATTAGAATATTATAATGCCATAACCAAGCACTCTTTGTTCTACTTCACCAAACTGGCCCAAATTTTTTTGCATCATGTTTTAAAAAATATCTCCAAGAAGGTTTCCATCACTGACCTTTACTGTATCTAAAAATTTGATGATGAATCTATTGTAGATTTTATAGCCCATTAGAGGAGCCTAATCAATCAAATTTTCTTCTCTTTACCACAACTTGAATTGATAGAACTTTTTTCTTGGGCATATGCTAGGCACATCTCTTCTACACAGTGTGTCTAGAGCTTCTAGACCTTTGACTAAGATTTTACCATGGTGCATAATCTAGAAAATAGAGCCATTAATGAAAGAAAGTTAAAGTTAAAAAAAAACTCTACCTACAAAACCAATGACGCCTCTTCCTCTAAACCAAGCAACCAAACCAATACCAATGCCAAAAATAAGGGGACTATGAATATGGTTGTCCTTAAGACCACTCCTTCACCATCTATCAAACAATCAAATTCCTCTAACTCCTCAAATCAAAACACGTGAAACCAAAACCAAAAAAATTAAAATCAATTCAATCTACTTGGGGAATCTTATTCTTCAATCTTGGAGAATTTCCTAAAAGCCAATATCATACAAATTCCTCCCATCAAGCCCCTAGAATAATTTGATTTTTCTCATCCTACATCTAGCTAGTACAATGAGAATGGTCTATGTGTTTTTAATCAAGTCATGGGGCATGACATTAATATGTGTAACACTTTAAAAATCATCATTCAAACCCTCATCAACAAAGGGGAACTCACATTGGACAATCCCAACACACCTCAAAACCAATCTCTTGACCTTTTTTAGATAAACCTTTACCAATCATACACCCACCAAGAATGATAAAAATAAGTTTGAGTATTCTCATGATGCCCATACCATAAATATGATTCTTGACACATTCATTACTGAATAACCTACCACCTAATCTACTTGTTCTTCACCCTGTCTACTTATTGAGGTAGTGGAGTTACCTTCTCCCCCTCTAGAGACCCAAAATGAGGAAGTAACATTTTCTTCTCCTCTACTTATTGAGGTAGTGGGGTTACACTCTCTTCCTTTTGAGACTTAAACTAAGGAAGTACCATCTTCCCCTCCTCCACTTAATGAGGTAGTGGAATCAATAATCCCTCATTCAATTGACATACCAAAAAAAGCAACCATCACCACTTTACCTTATCCCTCAACTACCAAACAATTCACCCCCCTTTGGAGATCATTCCCAAGGAAGAAACCACCTCATCTATACCTCCCATAGAGGAACCACCCATCCACACCTTTCATCCTTTGATTGAGGAAAAGGATGAGGTCACCAATCCCCATTCTCAACCTATAGGTTTATCTTTTGAGCCCACTATCTAGGGAACAAGGTTGGTCTATAAACCATTCTCTAGACTAGTTCAACATTAGAATTTATCTCTAAACCAAACATGGATTGAGCCACCTTTTGGTAGAAACTAGGGATCCTTTACATCACCACACAAGAACTTCCAACCCCATTTTTGAAAAATTAACCCACCACTTCTATTATCCAACCCATTACCATATCAACCCAAATAATTAAGACTTTTACCAACCCAACCACCCTTCAATGATCCAAAATAACCAAAACCGAAATGACCAAATCCTCTCTTATCACTTTAACCAAACCAACTAAAAACTTTGGCATCTTCTCTATATAGAGCCTTAATCATCCATCTGTGAAATTAGATCTAACCTCACCAAACCCATCAACCAAACACCAAACCAAACTAACCAGAGAGGTAAAACCACCAAGAGGCCATAAGGCCAAATTTCTACCTCCCTCAACCTTACCCTCTATTTTGGGGCCTCATCCATCTACTTTGATTAGGAAGCTAATTATTTCAACCAAAACCCAAGCATCGCTTTTGGTTATGCCATCACAATTGCTTTTTGACACACCCATCTTCATCGAACCATCAATAACTAAGTTAACCACCTTAAAATATTCCACCTTCAACCTATCAATCTTCTTACCTAAACCAAAATCATCAACTAAGAACACCACATTACCCAAGATCTCTACCACCAAACTCATTCCTAAATATAATTCCATCTCACCAACCAAGTTCAAAACCTCCAAACCCTCTCCACTTTTATCTAAATCCTACTTGACTATTTTCTAAAGGTTATTGTAAGATTCTTGTTTGACCTTGCCTCCTATCATGCCATTCAACCCTCTTGGTATAAAACCAATCTGGTATAATGACCGCTAGGTATGATCCTCTCATAAGACACCTAGGCATGACACAAATAACTATAAAACTCTCTAAACCATAATCCATCAACAAGAAATACAATTTCCATAATTGATGGAAAGATAAAGTGTCCATCCCATGGACATACCCATGTTTCACCTCCCAACCAAGTAAAAATCAATTATCTTCACCTTCATCCAAAGAAAAGGTATCTATCTTAGGTTCCTCTCAATCTAACCCCTCTAAATCCATCAAAAGAGTGGTTCTCAAATAACTTCACCAAACCCTGCTGAAGATGAGCCTCTACAAGTTGATTTATACCTCACCTCATCACCTCTAAGAAATGTGTTAGGCATTGAAATCAATATAGGTCCAACCTAAAGATCCTCAACCTATGGTAGTATTTTTTGGAGATATCTAAATTTCCAACCTTGTCACCTTCAAGGATTAATAAATACCTTCCATCCATCATAATGACCAAGTAAAAATCAAGTATCTTCACCTTCATCCAAAGCCAAGGTATCTATCTTAGGTTCCTCTCAATATAACCCCTCTGAATCCATCAAAAGAGTGGTTCTCAAATAACTTCACCAAACCCTGCTGAAGATGAGCCTCTACAAGTTGATTTATACCTCACCTCATCACCTCTAAGAAATGATTTAGGCATTGAAATAAATATGAGTCCAACATAAAGATCCTCAACCTATGATAGTATTTTTTGGAGATCTCTAAATTTCCAACCTTGTCACCTTCAAGGATTAATAAATACCTTCCATCCATCATAATGACCAAGATCCCCCTCTTTTCATTAATGAATACATAAACTAAACCCACATCAAATGGGTTATGATTGATAGAGGAACCACTATTAACCTCATCTCCTACCATGCCTATGATCAACTTAAACTAATGTGTAATGTTATATCTAAAACCTTGATCATCCTTTGATCCTTTAATAACACCATGGCCACTTTTTTAAAAACCATTGTCCTTCATATCCATTTAGGACCTTACACACTCCCAAATCTCTTTTATGTAGTAGAAGGTGAATTCTAGTACAATGTTTTGTTGGGATGACCTTGGATCCACTCCATGGGTTGTGTCCCCTCTACCCTTCATAATTACATCAAATTTAAGCATGAAGGTTAGGTTATGACCATACAAGCTTACAAAAGTCCCTTATCATCATGAAACATGACTTATCAACCCAAAAATGTCTTCCTACCTCCATCTAAAACACCCTCATCAACCAAAGATAAACCTTCAACCATAAAATTTGACATCGTATCTTCTTACACCAATGAGGCATCTACTAGCTCATCCATCTCCTTAGATAAAATCCCCTCCATAAACCCCTTGAAATCAACATTCCATTGCATTTCACTTGGGGAATATTGCTTTTTGACCCTTGACACCTTCCCTATTCCCAATGAGTATGGGAAACTTAATAAACAACCTGAGTATGTATTAGTGTAGGTTTTTATTTTTCCCTATTTATTAATTAGGGAAATTATATTTCTTGTGCATACATGGAGTTTTCCTACATTTGTGGGATAGACTAGCTTATGTGGAGGTGTGTGTCATAGGTGTCACAAGAATGTCATAAGTAACTCCCTTGATGGGAGTTACTTCTCTATTCTTAGCACCTTGTCACCACCTTTCATGGAGGAGTTACATTCTATTCTTGGGGTGCCTTGTCCACCTTTTATGGAGGAGTTACTTACGTACTCTCCTATTTGTATTCCTCACTTTGGCCATCTCATGCTAATTAGATTTTGGTTTTTTCCATTTTGTCTTGTGCAATTTATCTTATTGTGTTAATTTCAAATTGCTTCAGCATCTATGTGGTGTGCACTCGCATTATTCGAATTCTGGAAACAATTCCAATATGGTATCAGAGTAAGAATGGTAATCGTGTGTCTAGTTATGCTTTTAGTTCATTTTGAAATCGAGAGGAGTGGAGTTCTCTTTGTTTTTTTTATTTTCTAAATCTGATCTAAAATTTTAAAAAAACTTTCAAAATCTTTTTTGGTATCGTTTCCTTCGAATCCTTGGCCTTTGGGTGTCTTGGTTGTCTTCACTTCAAGAGTTGGTTTAGCAGTTAGCCTAGGCACCATTGTTTTGTGAAAGAAGTAGAGGGAGGAGTAGCTCTAAGCAACTTTAGCTCTAGAAGCAGAAGTCCTTCCTTCCATCCATGCCATTAGTTGTACATCATCCAAAATAGGTCTATTTTTTTGTGAATATGGCACTTTTTTCTTGTATTCTTCTGCCTAGACCTATTGTGCATTGAAGTCAACAGATTCTAGCTTATTTTCTTACCTAGCAAGGTGCCAAGCTGGCCGTACAGCGTCCAGCAAGTCTACACATTTATTTTTTTGTCTTTTTTGAGTCAAAATTTTGGATTGTTTGCTTTTAGACGCCCCTTCCTTACTTGGCATCCCATTTGGCACCCCTTGGACACGTGGCATCCATTATTATATCTATGCTTCATTTTTTTTAGTTGAAATTGACTTGATAAAACAAAAATTAGTAAACTTGACTGAATATTCAATTTTATAGACAGTTTTGTAATTTGGGGGTTTTCAATTAAAACTTGTATCTTTGCCTGTCGAAGACGAAGGGTGAGGCCTAGGTTGGTGGGAGGTCAATTCCCCCTCACACAAACCTCCTTTGGATTCCTCATTCTGTGTTGAACCCAATGAGTGGTTGGAAGGCCACTTTATTTCTCAAAATAGGCATTTTTAAAAATGTTTTAGTGCTTTTTTTTGCAAAAACACTAGTTTACGAGAAAATTGAACCTTTAATATCTTGCAAACGGTAGCTCAATTTTGGGTGCCATTTTTTTACAAAAGTGCTTGTAATTCAATTATCCACAGTGTAGACTTGTTATTTTTCAAAAACTCACTAGTTTATAAAGTGCCAAAAAAATGGGTCTCTCAAGATGCATTTTCAGCTGAGTCTGACATCTTTTGAGCATGCACTTGCATATTTGGGGGGGCTCAATATTTTTTTTGGGGGTGGGTGTGATTGATTTTCACAACTTGCCTTCATTCTCCTTTTTGCATACATTCACAACTTACAATCAACACAACTTCACCTAAATTCAGCTAAAAAATGGATTATTTTCAACTTAAACCCCTAACACCCTTCAACTATCATGAATGGAAAGTTAAAATGCCAATCATTCTTAGACACAAAGGGTTGTATAGGATCACCATGGGTATAGAAGTAGAACCCAACACAGATGCTGAAAAGGTCAAGTGGTACAATCGTAGTGATGAAGCCTATGGATTACTGAGCTTGTCTTTGTCTCCTAAAGTTCTCTTCCATCTAGAATCCTCTCAGACTCCCAATGACATATGGGACACCTTAAAAAATTTATTTGGGAAGCTTGATGAGATGAGAGGTCATGAGCTTGAAAATGAACTCATAAGTCTAAGTCCTAGCAACTTGGACACCCTACAGGACTTCTTCACTAAGTTTAAGGCCCTTAGATTGCAATTGAAAGAATGTAGGATAGAGAAGAAAGATGATCAACTCATACTTTCTATTCTCGCAAAGTTAGGTCCAAGCTATTCAGTCCTTGTCTCCACTTTCCATGCCACAAAAAGTGCCCTTGGCACTACATGGAAAATGCCTTCTTTGGATTCATTCATTGCCAACTTGACTAGGGAGTAAGATAAGCTAATTCAAATGGGCACAATGAAGTTTACTCAACCACAAGCTTTGATAGCTAGAAATGGTAAGGACAAGACTTCAACAAAGGAGAAGAAGAAAAATAATAAGGACTAAGAGAAGAAGAAATAAAACAACAATCCTACCAAAAACAACACTGAGTCTTCATCCTCCAATGCTAAACCAAAGAAGGAGAAGGTTAAGTGTGCCTATTGTAAAAATATAGGGCATGATGAACACAAATGCATGAAGAAACAAATAGATAACCTTAATCATCTTTTAGAGAAGAACAACATAGGTGTTCCTGAGTCCATCAAGCAGAATTCATCTACCCAAGATTCTACCAAGGCAAAAGGAAAGGGTAAGGAGAAAGAAAAGGGCAAGGCCCTTGTAGCTACAATAGCTTCTACATCTTCATGGGTCATTGACTCAGGTGCTTCTCACCACATGGGCTCTTCACTAGTTGAGTTTTCATCTTTAGAGCCTTATAGCATGACTTCTATTAGTTTGGGTGATGACACATCAGTTTTCGTTGCAGGGAGAGGGTTAGTTGAAATGGAAGGAGGAACATTCAATAATGTTCTAAGTGTTCCTTCTCTTTCAACCAATCTCCTATTAGTGTACCAAATCACTCACATTGGTCAGGGCATGAGAGTTGAGTTTTCACCAGATTTAGTGGCTATCATGGAGTTACATAGTGATACTATAGTGGCAATGGGTAGGGTAATCACCAAGCCAAGTTATACACCTTCTCACATTTTGCATCAAATTCCTCTCCAATAGCATTGCTCACTCATTTAGATGGAGTTATTAAATTATGGCATGAGTGGTTTGGCAACCTTAACTACTGCTACCTTGAGCAATTTTGCAAACATGACATGGTCATTGGCTTGCCTCGTGTCTAATTCTCAAAAGGACTTTGCGAGGGGTGCTCCCTTGGGAAGCATCCCGAAGCAAAATTTGACAAAGGAAAAGCTTGGAGGGCTTCACAACCTTTGGAGTTAGTCCCCAGTGATGTATTAGGACCCTTTCCCAAACCATCTTTCACAAGGGCCAAGTACATCCTCACTTTCATTGATGATTTCTCTAGGTACACTTGGATATATTTTCTCAAACAAAATCCTGAAGTGTTTGAGAATTTTCTAGACTTCAAGGCTCTTGTTGAGAAATAGAGTGAGAAATCCATCAAAGTTATTTGAACTAATAATGGAGGGGAGTATGTCAGCATTAGGTTTGAGTAGTTTTGCACCATAGAGGGGATTGATTTATAGCACATAGTCACCTACAGTCCTTCATAGAATGGGGTTGCAGAATGCAAGAATAGGTTCTTGAAAGAGATAGGTAGCTGTATGATTCACTCCAAATCCTTAGCACCATAGTACTGGGCCGAAGCCATCAATTGTGCTTGTTACATTCAAAATAGGGTTCCTCACAAAGCTTTGAAAGGGATAACACCCTTTAAAGCTTGGCATAAAAGGAAACCTAATGTTGAGCACCTTAGAATTTTTGGATCCCCAGCCATGGCCCACATTTTGAAGAAGAAACACAAAGCTATGGAACATCAGTCCAAGCCTTGCATCTTTGTAAAATATCCAGATGGTATTAAGGGATATCACCTTCTAGATCTAGTCACTCATGAGTTGTTCATCAAGAGAAGTGTCCATTTTTTAGAGAGTCCTAAAGACTCAACACTTAACACTTCTTCTCCCTCATTGGATCTACTTCTTCATGACGATTCCTCATCAGATTCAGATTAGCCATAGCAGGTTCTTGAGCCAGAGACATCTTCTTCTTCTTTGAGTTTAGATAGTGAGGACAGTGATGTAGAGTCATCCACCTCTAGTCAGTTAGAGGATGAGGAGTTAACACATGACTCGCCCACTTCTGGGCCACTTTGGGCCAGACAGACACTTGAGAGTGCTGGCACTTGGGTAGGAGATCCCACAGATGATAGACGTAATAGGGAGGATTTTTAGAGAGATCCACATGCCTTCTTTTCTTTAGTTTTAGATCCACAGACCTTTCAAGAGGCATTGGGGGTACCTGAGGGGGATAATGCTATGGAGGAATAATATTATTCATTAATCAAAAATCACACTTGGGACTTGACTTCACTTCCTAAGGGAAGAAATATGGTTCAATGTAGGTGGATATATCAGAATAAGTTTGCAGAATATGGGTTGGTTGATAAGTACAAGGTGTGATTGGTCGCCAAGGGTTTCTCACAGGTGGTAGGCATTGAATACTCAGAGACCTTTGCACCTATTGTAAAGCTGACTTCTATCCGACTCACCCTAGTTATTACCACAACACATGGTTGGGATGTGAATCAAATGGATGTGAAGAGTGCCTTTCTTCACAGAGACCTAGAGGAGGAGATCTACATGGAATAGCCACCAGGATTTGTTCAAGATTCTTCCTTAGTATGTAGACTTATGAAATATATCTATGGCCTCAAATAGGCCCCTCGGGCTTGGTATGCCAAGATGGATTCCTTCCTTCTCATAGTAGGTTTCACTAGGTGCCATTCTGATCCCAATTTCTACTTCTTGCGGTAGGATGATTCACTCTTGATTTTGGTTCTATATGTTGATGACCTTTTGATCACTGGGAGTTCTTCATCGGCTATTGTAGTAGTGAAGGCATCTCTTCAAGATAGATTTGACATGATAGATTTGGGTTTGTTACACTACTTCTTTGGCATCGAGATCTCATAATCAAATTTAGGGATTTCTCTTGCATAGCCTAAGTATGCTCTTGACCTATTGGCTCAATTTCACATGGCTAATTGCAAGCCATCTCTGACTCCCTTTCTATCAGGAGTCAAGCTTGAGGCTAATTGTTCTTCACCATTGGTTGATGCCACTTGGTATCGATAACTTATTGTTAGTCTCATCTACTTGACTCACACCAGGTCTGACATTTCATATACAATGGGACTTGTCTCTAGATTCATGTAGGAACCTCATGAGCTGCATTGGAAAGCAACTAAGAGGATCTTGCATTACATACAAGGTTCACATAAATATGGGATTCATTACAAATTTGGCATAGAGGTTGACTTGGTTGGATATATAGATTCAGACTGGGCTAGCGATTCACAAACTCACAAGTCCACTTTTGGTTACAGTTTCTCTCTAGGTTATGGTCCTATCAGTTGGTCTAGCAAGAAGTAGAATGCTATTGCTATATCATCCATAGAGGTAGAGTATAGGGGAGCTGTTAATGCAGCTACTGAGGCTATTTGGCTTTAGAGGATTCTTTCTGAGTTTGTCATTCTTATCAGGCAGCCTACCATCATTTATTATGACAACCAGAGTACCATTCAGATTTGCAAGAATCTAGTTTAGCACCATTAGACCAAGCACATAGAGATTCACATGCATTTCATTTAGGAGCTTATTCATAGTTAGGTCATTGACTTGATATTTTTCCAATCTTTAGAGCAGGTTGCAGACATCTTCACCAAACCTTTCACTGAGAGTAAGTTCATTCATCTACGAGCTCTTCTTAGGGTGTGGTCCACATCTATAATAACATCATCTTCTAGGGGAGCCTTCTAACCTCTTCTTTTCTTTTATGTCTCTCATTTGGGGGGGAGTTTTTTATTATGGGTTTTCTCCTTTTCTCTATCTTATGGGATATTGCATTTGTACATGGGTACCTCATCAAGCCTAGTTGTCGGGACCCATTTTATATTTCCACACTACCCACCTAAGTTGTGATTATGGGGGGTATTAGTGTAGGTTTTTATTTTTCCCTATTTATTAATTAGGGAAATTGTATTTCTTGTGCATACATGGAGTTTTCCTACATTGTGGGATAGGCTAGCTTATGTGGAGGTGTGTGTCATAGATGTGTCATAGGTGTCATAAGAATGTCATAAGTAACTCCCTTGATGGGAGTTACTTCTCTATTCTTATCACCTTGTCACCACCTTTCATGGAGGAGTTACATTCTATTCTTGGGGTGCCTTGTCCAGCTTTTGTGGAGGAGTTACTTATGTACTCTCCTATTTGTATTCCTCTCTTTGGCCATCTCATGCTAATCAGATTTTGGTTTTCTCCATTTTTTATTGTGCAATTTATCTTATCATGTTAATTTCAAATTGATTTAGCATCTATGTGGTGTGCACTTGCTTCAACTTATGTGATCACGTCTCCATTGCACTCGCATTATCCAGATTCTAGCAACAACTCTGATAGTATGACCCCAATATTGGAGCCATTATTTCCTTTAGACCTCCAAACTATCAAAAATATTTTTTCTATGGGGGACTCGATAAATCCCTCAATTCTTTTACCATTTCTCTTTCACCTCAACCATTCCCTACTAACTTTACCTACATATATAAATGAAGTTTCACCAAAATATACCTTCATTAAGGTGCTTGGAAAGGAATTGGCCTTAGACGACATGAACAAGGACCACATGAGTTGCTTCTCATTGAGACCCAAACACCCCATGAGAAACATGGAGTTAGTTTATCTCTAACATACCAAGACATCAACTCACCTAATACTACCAAAATTGATGAGGATATCCCATCCTCATCATTAGACCAAGAGGATGATGACATCATCCACCCCAATTTTTCTCATCAACATGATCAACATTAGAACCCTAACCTATCATAAGAATGGGGCAACCATAACCATCCCTATGACCTATCCTAAGATGATAGGAGATGAATCTCCTACCATTAATATCATTTAGTTTTAGGATGATGATTCCATTCTCACCTATCTTGGTACACTTGATTATTCCATCCATATATTTTTGCCTCCTAAAACTTCAACCATGTTGAATGAATCCACCATGGATATCAATGTTGGTACCTTAAATGATTTATGTGTTGTTAAAATTAGTCAATCATTAAATTATATAGAGATTTATAACTACCTCTCCTTCCTTCAGGATCGTAACATAACATTCACTTGGTCTTATAGTGACATGCCTAGAATTGAACCCATCATTACCACCCAAAACATCATCACCCATTATGATGTCAAACCTGTTAGGCAAAAACTCCAATGAATGCACCCTTGCATAGCCCTTCTCATCAAAGAAGATATTTAGCATCTCCTTTCTATCAATTTTATTCAACCCATTGATTGCCCCTAATGGGTCTCGAATGTCATACCTATCACCAAATCCATAAAGGGATTATGTATTTGTGTAGAATTTTGTGACCTCAACCTTGATTTACCAAAATATGACTTCCCTCTACCAAGCATCTACCAACTAGTTGATCTTATATCCAACCATGAGATGTTATCTCTCATGGATGGATTCTTAGGTTACAATTAGATCCTAATTACCCCCAAATATCAACACAAAATTTCCTTTATCACCTCCTGGGGAACCTTCTACTATAAGGTCATGCCTTTCATACTAAAAAATGTTGGTGTAACCTACCAATGTGTCATGGCTTACATCTTCCATGAACTTATCCACAAGATCATTAAAGACTATGTGGATGACCTTCTTGGGAAATATAAATATCACATGGATCATTTGGGTGTTCTTAAGATTATATTTGAACACCTCATCTATTACCATGTATACATTAACTCCAAGAAATACATTTTTTGGGTCTTGTTAGAAAAACTACTTAGATTTATCATCTCCCTTCAAGGAATTGAAGTTGATATATCTAGAATCAAATCAATTATTGACATGCTTCCTATAATAAAACTCAAGCAACTCCATAGTTTACAAGGGAAGCTCCAATCCATTCATCTCTTTATCTCCTAGATCTCAAACTGATGCTAACCCTTCCATAACCTTTTAAATAAGGATGTATCAATTAATTGTTATAACTACTACCAAAAGGCCTCTGATTCACTCAAAGAGTACCTTTTGTCTCCACCTATCCTCACCCATCCCAAGGATGATCAACATTTCTACCTTTATATCTCCATCACTAACTACTCCCTAGGGACAATTTTTTCTCATTGAGATGAACAACACAAAGAGAAAGTAGTCTAATACATTAGCCACATTCTTATAGAAAGTGAGACTTGGTATACCCATACCAAAAAACTTTACCTAGTGTTGATCTTTATGGCCACCAAACTTTATCATTACCTCCTCAACCATAAGATCTATGTCATAACCAACACTGACCCACTCAAGTACATTCATTCCAAACCATACCAAAACTAATGTATGGAAAAGTGTCTCACGATTTTAGCTAAGTTTGACGTTGAGTTCCTTTAGCAAAAGTTAATTAATGGTCAAGTATTACCAACCAATTTGTCAATACACCATTAGCAGAAAACCAACCTCCTCCTCTTGAGTTTCTAGATGAGTCCATCATGACCCTCTTTTTGGTAGACTTCACCTATCAAGTGACCATGTTCTTTGATAGATCAAAGTGTCAACATGGTGGGGGAGTTGGTATCATCTATATCCCCTTTGATGGTGAACCTCTTCCATTTTATTTCAATCTATATTTTGAATGTACCAACAATATGGCTGAGTATGAATCCCTAATCATAGGATGCCAAACTACGTTAGCCTTGGGAGTCAAAACAATCAATATATTTGGTAACTCATAACTTATGGTCAATTAAATCAATTACTCTTACCAATGTAATAATGATGTCCTGCAATAACACAAACAACTAGTTAATAAATTTTTTACATCATTTAAACACTACCACATCCAATCCACCCTGTGGTCTGCCAACAAGTTTGCTGACACCATGGCTTCCCTCACCTCTTAGATTCCCTCTACACCCTCTGACTCTAAGATATCTATCATTATCCACAAACTTACCTAGCCTTCCTATATCAAACTAGATTTTCCTACCATTTTTCATGTGGAAGAGACCCAACCTAATCTTTACTATCAACAGACCTTTAACTATCTTCACCTTACCATCATTCCTTCTAGTTTTTATAGGAATGATCAAAGATAATTTATTTATATAACCTCACATTATACCATAATGGGGGGGGTTATTTATAAAAATGGATTTGATGGTCTCCTTTTCTATTACCTACATAGTCACGAAGCCTCTCATGCTATCAAGGAAATGAATGATGGGATTTGTGGGGGACACTTTAGTGGCCTAGCCATCACTAAACACATCCTTTGCCTTCACTATTACTATCCTACCCTTAACCAAGATTTTTTTGATTGTGTGAAAAAGTTTTTTAAGTGTCAAAAACAATCTAATTTACATCATACACCTAGCCATATCCTTCACATCTCTACTAATTTCTAACCCTTCTCACAATGAGGTTTGGACCTTATTGGTGAGATTAACCCCCATTAATCATAATAACACAATTCTATCATCATCCTAACCTCATATTTAAAAAAGTGGGTCAAAGCCATTCCTTTTATCTCTAATAAAGTATAAAATATTATCAACTTTATTAACCATCACATTATCCGTTGCTTCAATGTTCCTCACAAAATTATCGTCAACAATGGTAAATCTTTTAAAAATAAATAAGTCTAGGGTCTTTATGATGCATTCAATATTAAATTAAGTTTATCCTTTCCCTCTCTCCCTCAAGTAAATGGATATGTTGAGTCCTCTTAAAAAACTCTCAATAACATGCTCACTAAAATGGTCAATGCATCTAGTCAAGATTGACATTTGCACATCCCCTTCACCTTATGGGCATATCATACTAGCTGATTTAACAATTTTGGGAATATTGGTGTATTATTCCTAATTTAGTTAAAGGGTTTGAGTAGTATAATTAGTAAATAAATATGAAATAATTAATATACTAATTTATCTAAACTAGATTTCAATTTTAAATTTTCTAAAAATAGTAATAAGAGATGGAAAATAAGACTTAGGTAAAAATTGACTAATTTGACTAAGACAAGGTTTGATATTCACTATGCAAGACTAGGACACTATCATAAAATAAGATCTATTCCTCATTTTATAATTAGATATAAGCATTAATAGTGTACAATAGTGGTATCAATGTTGTATTCCACCTCTTCCACTATTATTCTTTGGATCTAAGCTTTCTAGGTTTTGTCTGCTAGGTCTGTGTGACCTTGTCTATAAAGTTTTGATAGATGGAAGTCTATAGAGCTCCCTGTAGAGTAGATTTTATCTTCAAAACTTATGTTTCATTATGATTTGACCAATTTTGAAAAATAAGGGGGGTTTAGTGTGTACAATATTCACTATATGTGGATCCATACCCCTTGTGTGGGCACACTATCTACATACCAATACTTCAAAGATGGATTAAGCCATATGTAGTTCTCCCACTTAATGTGACTTGTGAAATTGTGTGTATGAGGATATATAATGTTAAATTAGATGTGTTTGAGGTGGCTAGGGACTAGTGTAAGGATTTGAATAAGCTTGTAAGTGTATTGGTTAGATGTATGTAAAGAATAGGGAAGATTACTTGAGTAGTCTTACTTGTATTATTTCTTGCTTAGTGATAATTACCAACCCTCTCCAAATTATCTTTGAATGAGATTTTATAGGGATCTATTGGTCATAGGTTGAATGTGTTTTCATTAGGATGGTAAGGAGAAGGATGGGAAAATAGAATAAATTTATCATTACAGCCAAAAATGGACTTGGGTAAGAGTGATAAAAGTGGATAAGATTGGTATTGGCATTATAGTCCTAGTGCAACACTATTGTCCTTAGTAGATAGGACTTGGGGGGATAGATCTATCATGGAAATAGGAGTCTAGCTCAGTGAGGATGAAGTATAGAAGGTTATGGATGATTGGGTATCAGTGAAAAGATGCCTATAAGGGTCATGAGAGAAAACAAGAGGGAACTAAAGGTTGGGTTCCATTAGCCATTCTCAATTTACCATTTTTTTCATTTTATATGACTACATTTACCCCCATTTATTCTAGTGATGTAGCAAAGTGAAATACTAGGATAAAATAACATACAAAGCATACCTGAACTTACCAGTAAGGGTAAAGCTCATGAAGTTGTGTGATTTTGGGTGTGCATAGAGAGAGCACACTATGAAGTGTAAATATGCAAGATAAAATAAAGAGTAGACCAATTCTTACTAGATACACTATATCCAAAATAAGAACATACAAAGGTTGGGTAAGAGAGATAGGAAGAGAAATGAATGAATACACCTCACTAGGTATGTGGACTAATATAAAACCTATTGTGATGTTGAGTGATACTGAGTAATGTTGGATGATGTTGTACCAAGAGTAATAACATGAATAGAGCTGAGTGCTCAATTCCTTGAGAATGGTTCAAGAGTGTAAAGGCTAGCACTTTGGTTCCATCATCACCCACTAAGTGAAGGTAGCTGGTCATACGTGTGTTGATAAATGTTTGGACTATGTGTCCAATCCCTTTGAATAAGTGGATCAAGAATATAAAGGCTATCTAGTCATTTGGCTCCATAATTTCCCCATGAAGTGAAGTTATGAACTAATACTGGTATGAAATGTGTGTCATATGAGATAGCTCCCGAATCTCATGAATGTACTATGATCTAACAATGTTGGTATGGATAGCCAAATGTATGCTAGAAATTAGGCCACTCTTGGCCACTCTAAAATACGGAGACTAGGCTTCTATGAAATCCATTCTAAAAATGGTGCACTAATCTTATATGAAATCCACTCAAAAACTCAAGAACTCATGAATGTGAAAGTTAGGCTTACATAAAATCCATTACAAAATGATGCCAACCACCTACAAATGGGATAAGGTACATAACAACTCAGGAATGTGAAAGTTAGGATTATATAAAATCCATTACAAAATGATGCCAACCACCTATAGATGGAATAAGGTACACAACTATTAATAATGCTTGGGTAATGCTAAACTTAGAAAGAGAAAGAAAACAAATGTACTATGCACATTGCTCATAATCACTAGTGTCTAGAACATGGATTTTGATCTAAAATTTACATTAACTACCATGTCTAAAAATAGAAGTGAGACTCATCATGCCATACACGATTTCCCCTATATCTAAATTCTTTGAGCCAAAGTGTATTAAAATTATTGATTATAAATTATTTTGGCTATACAAAATTGTAGTTAAACCTAATTTTTTGCCTACTTTTAGAAAGTTTGGTTTTTATTTTGTTTGGATAGGAGCATTGAAAGTTGACACTAGTGACACCAACACTATAATACATGTTGGGTGCTATTATCTTGGGACAAATTTGGTAACTATTCTAATATTTTCACTATTTACTTAGTTTGTTTTGACTATTTTAATGTCTGGTTACTATATTGGGTGTTATGAATGCTAATTTTTTTATCATTAAAATTTTTGATCTGAATGACAAAACCCCTATTTGTTTCCCCCTCCTTTAAGGGTAGGACTGAAGACCCTACAATGACTACCCTCAAAAGAAAGAGCCCTGTAAATGTGTTATTTTATAAAGATACATGATATAGTAATGATTATCAATAAGATATCTTAAGATATATCATGAATTGTATTGAGAGATTATTAGATCAACAAAGGTATTCCTAGATGGATATAAAAATGTAATAACATGTGCAATGTACTAAACTAGAAATGAAAGTCTGGTTAGTTTTTATTTATTATTTGGAGGGATGGAGCATGATGTCCATCATGGCATCCAAGAAACCAAGATAAATGCATGTTGTGGATAATGAAATTTCAAACAATGAGAAAAAAACAAGCAACGAGCACATAAGGTAAGAATCAAGAAGCATACAAGGGTAGCCATTGGTAAATGTCCTAAGGCACATATAAGAGATAATTAGGAATTGAGAAATGTAATAACACCTAACTAATCAAATCAAGAAGTGAAAGTGTGTAAGATATGTTAGCATAAGACTAGTTATATGCTAAGAAATGCACAAGTGATATATACTAGTGAGTGTCGATAGAGTAATCTATGTAAGATAGTAAGTAATGTACATCAACATGATAAATATAGTGTGTGGTGTAGGAATGACATAACTTAGATAGTGTAATCATGTAGAAGATGCCCCCAGTGGGTATGTATATCGATGTATGTCTCAATATAGAAGTAGGATGCCCCCTCAATGGTTAGAGTGAAGCAATCAAAGAGATATATGTCACTACACACACTCAAAAAAGATCAAGTGAAGCATGGTAATATAGATAAATTAGTAAATAATAGCATATACTAAAAAATGCAAGTCTAACATTATAGTATAAATGTAAAGCATAGATGATGCATAAAATCAAAATGTTTTTGGTTTTTTTGAATTATTTTCATGTTTTTGTATTTTAAACTTATTTTAATGTTTTTGTATTTTTTAATGTTGTATTATTTTTTGTATTTTGAATATTTTATGAACTATGTAAAATCAATCACATAAAGACTATGTATAGGAAATATTGAGAAATTATGTATAAAACAATGTGGAAAATGAAATGTTAAATATGGAATCTCTGTAGATGCATAATATTCATTGGATTTTTGAATTTATTTATTTTAAGTTAATTTAGATTATACACTTTAGGGATAATATTTTTGTAATGATGTATATACCTAGCCAATTTGGTTTGAATTTTCTTTTGATTTATTCTTTGGCATTGACATTGATTTTTTTTTTGAGAATGAGATTATTAACTTTGAATTCTCTAGTGTGAACTCATTTATTGTAGGATCATTGTATACATTGTTGGTAGATTCTAAGATGTTGTACTACTTGAATGTGTGTATGGTCTATCTACTCAAGCTAGTGTAGATGCTTTTCATGATACTAGTCATCAGTGAGAATACCTTTAAGAGAGATATGAAGAGATGGGATTTCTAATTCCAATGGTTAAACTACTTCTATGCCATAAATATTGGAATAAGGAGTGGCTCCTATGGGTCTGCAGATACTTGTGTGATAGGCCCATAATGCAAAGACTAGTTTATTAGTCCAATCATCTCCAAATTTGGTCACTATTTTGCTCAAAATGTTGTTCATAGTTTTATTGGTAGCCTCTGCTTGATCATTTTCTTATGGGTAATATGGAGAGGATAATTTGTTTTTAATATTATATTTTGTGCAAAAATTATTGATAATTTTGTACCTAAATGATGTTCCATTATCAAAAATGATTGTTGTAGGTAACCTAAAGTGTGAAATAATACGAGTCATGAGAAATCTACAAATGTACTCATTTATAATAGATTGAAGTGGAATGGATTCTACCCATTTGGTAAATTATTTTGTGGCTATGATTATGAATTTATGTCCATTAGTAGATTTAGGGTTGATTTTTCCAATAAGACCAAATCCCCATAAAATAAATGGCCATGGAGAAATGATAGTCTATAATTGTTATGATGGTGCATGCTGTATGTAATTATGCCATTGACATTTATCACATAGTTTTGCATATTTTAAACATTAATATTCTATGGTGGGCCAATAATACCCCTATCAAATAAATTTGTGTGACATGGATTTTCCACTGAAGTGACCACCACACTCACTATCGTGTATTTGTGTAAGAGAAATTTTGGCTTATGGTAAAGTTAAACATCAAAGTAATAATACATCAAAGGATCATTTATAAATATTTCCACACATGATTACATAATAGATTGATTTTTTTTGTAACTTTAATTTATCATTTTGAGAAAAAAAAATTAGTGTAATATATTTATTTATAAAGTTATAGATATCCAAGAACCACTCTGTCATTGTGGAACTACATGTAGTGGTGAGAAAAGATAGTGTAATCAAATCTACATTGTATATTAATGGTGATTGTAATCATTTAATTTTTAAAATATCTTGATCATCATTAATTTTTATAGGAATAAAATGTGTGTCACTTTCCATTGAATCTACGTGTCGATTGTCTTTTCTTGGTATACTTTCTATAAAAAATTAGTTGAATTGTGATGATAAACATTGTACCATGTTTCAGTATAGGATAAGATGTTTTTCTTTTGTCTGATAAATATCATTGACTTGATTAATCATAAGTTAGGAATCACCAAAGACTTTAATAAATCTAATTTGGAAGGACTCGGTGGTGAATAAACCTAGGATAAGTGCTTCATATTCTATGGTGTTATTGGTGTAGGAGAAACTTAATCAATAACTAATAGGAACTATGTGACCAGAAGGGTTGATGAAGACAATACCTGCCCTTATACTAGATTCACATCTAGAACCATCAAAGAACATGGTCCAAGTATCAAAATTAGTATAATAGGTAGTGAAATCATCTCCAAATTTGTCACTAATAGGATTAGTGTCTAGGAGTGGTATGATTACCAAATGGTTTGTAATGATTTAGCCCTTTATTTATTTTTGGAGAACTATTTTTAAGTCAAATTATATTAATAACATGACCCATTTTATAATGTGATCAAAGAGATGTGGTTTTTCCATGATAAACTTTAAGGGATATGCTTTTGTGATAACCTAGGTTTCATTGTTTACCATGTAATGTCAAAGTTTTTATGTGGTGAAAACTAGTGATAAACATAACTTTTCTATTATGGATTAATTTAATGTAATCAACTAATGTTTGAATAATGTAATAAACTACTCATTTAGTTGTTTTATCATCATGTTATACTATGAGTGCTCTTAATGCATGGTCTATTGTTGAGATACACATTAGGAATGGTCTGTCAATGATAGGTAGTTCTAAGATAGGTGGATTAAGAATATATTGCTTAATTGTATCAAATATTTATTGACAGGCTTGGTCCAAGACAAGATTTATATCTTTCTTTAGTAATCAAGTGAATGACTATGTTTTATCAACAAGTTGAGCTATAAAACAATGGATTTATTGGATTTTGCCCTATAGGGATTAAAGTTACTTTGAGTTCATAGGAGATGGCATGTCAATGATTGATTTGAATTTATTAGGGTCAACCTCTATGTCATGCTAAGAAATAATGAAACTTAAGATTTTTCTTGATGTAATTCCAAACACACACTTCTTTGGGTTCAATCAAACATTGTATTATTTGAGTCATTGAAAGATATTTCATAAATCAATAGCATGATGTTGTCATTGTTTGGATTTAGCTATGATATCATCAACATAATCCTCAACCATATGGTTCTAACATATATGTGTCATGGTACACTAGTATGAGGATCTAACATTTTTCTATCTAAAAAGCATGAAAATGTAACAAAATGTATTTCATGGTGTTGTAAAAGATGTTTTATCTTGATTTTATTTGGTAATTTGATTTGGTTGTATCTTATAAATCCATCCATAAATGATAAATTTTCATACCAAGCTATGGAATCAACAAACATGTCAATGTTAGGTGAATGAAAATCATCTTTTGGGCATGATTTATTTAAATCTCAAGAATTAGAATAACACCAAATTTATTTGTTGGGTTTGATGATGGGGATTATATTGGAAACCCATTCAAGGTGTGCTACTAGTTAGATGAAACTAGCATCTAAAACGCATTGGATCTTGTCTTTGACTAGGAGAGCCACCTTAGGATGCATTTTGAATTTTTTTTGTTTAATGAGTTTAACATTTGGGTATAAACGAATCTAATGAACTGATATATATGTATCAATTCCTAGCATATCTATGTAAGACCAAGTAAAGAGTTCTAGAAAATATATTAAGGTTTGATGAATATCTATATCTTCTTCCTTTCATGGGGTAGTGGCTAATAAAATAATATGGGGATCCTATTTGATTCCAAAATTGAAATTAATTATGTCTTCATTAAGCAATGTGTAATGATCTAGTGTGTAGGGAGTCAAAGGAATAGTATCATATGGATCAACTCATATGTCTTGTGGAGAATCTAGACTTTTTCTAAAGTAAGCATGGGAATTTGTGTGATGAGTAAATCTATTTTTATGGTATCAATATGGAAATTCCTCATATGATCTAAGAAATTATAGAAGGTATTCATCGTTAGAGAATTCATTTAATGTGAGCATGTTTGGCAAAACTACATTATCAATAAAATCAAGATAGATCAATGATAATGTTGAAGTATGATTAACAGTGTGGTCTATTATTTTAGTGGGTGTACAAAAATTTATATGCTTTGAAGTGGTGGAATAAGTCTTATTATGAAGGTGGGTAAACTAATATCCTAGCGCTTGTGTTCCATGTTGTGTAGATGCCTCAATAGGATTGATAATTCCTTGTTCATACTTTCTAAGACCGTTTCCATGATATCCCATCTTAGTGAGACATTTAAGTGTGAAAAGAGAGGTCAAATAGTGATTTGGTATCAATTTTATTATGAAATTTAGAGTTTAGTGATGTATTTCATGATCCAAAGGTACATTGTGAATAATAGGTTGTGTCGGTATATTACCAAGATTAAAGTGCAAAATATAATTTTGTGGAGTTTCAACAATTTAGAAATATTTAAATGGTTCATTATCTATTGGGCATTTGTAAATTTAGCCTTTGTGACTAAATTTTAAATAATTATGGAGTGTAGAAAGGACTGTAAGCATATCATGAATGTAGGGCTGACCAAGTAATAAATAATAGTTGAGGTCATTTGGCATGACTTGGTAAGTAGTTGGCAGTGTCTTAGGTCCTAATGTAATATTGAGTGTTATTTAATCCATGAATTTATGTGAAATGTTGTCAAAACCTATAATGTTCATATTAAAATGGTTGAGATCATGAGGTTGTATATTAAGATGTTTAAGAAAAGAAATGTTGCAAATGTTGAGTCCTAGACCATTATCAATTAATACCCTTTTGACCTCCACATCATTAATTTTAAATTGAATATACAGAGGTAGATTTTTTTCAATGATATGTCATGGGGTTAAATCCTTTTTTCTCAAATGAAATATACCCTTTAGTCCATTGCATTATGTTGATGATAGAGGCAACATAAGCTAGTTCGTCAGAAATAACAATTCTATTAGTATGAAGAGCTTCATATAATACATCTTTGTAAACATTCGATCATTGAAGGATCTCATGAAATAAAACTATATTGGAAGGGGTGCTAACCTGAGTAATAAAGCTATAGCCTTGGGTGTAACCAACCTACTGATATTTCAAAACTTGACTAATAGCATGTAACACATGATCTAAAATAGGCATAGAGTTAGTAGTAGGTGAGAGATAAGAGATAGATGTACAAAGTTTGAAAGGAGGAGGAATAGATATAACCACTAGTGTTTTCTTATGTCTAGTAGTGACAGGAATATACTCAAAAGTAGCCAAGTAGTTATATGCATCTAAGTAGAAAGCATAAATGTGGGATGAAATGCATGAAATGTGAGTGATGAGCTGTAAAATAATATGTTTATAACAAGCATTCCATAGAATAAATAGTAAGCAAGGGATAAGGTGCATGAATTTTTGCATAAATGCATAAAGATATTTGACATGTGTTATGACATTTCTAATGTGTTTAGCATGATAAAATTTTAAAAATTTCCACATGAAAGATAGAAAGGAAAGGATAGAGAACATGAAATTATGCATGAATGTATAGAAAATATTGACATGTATCATAACACTGGTAACATATTTAACAAAATGGAGTTGAAAATTATTTTTCATGAGTGAGAGAGAATATACAAAAGTAATATTGAAATCTTGTGCATTTTTAACAATAAATGATGTAATATCATCCTTTATTATGAAAAATAAGCATGAAATTCAAAAAATCAAGCTTTGTACTAACATATGATAAACTTCATCATTCATGTACATGATATGACCAATGATGGTCTCCATATTATGTGTAAGAAATGTAATAAAATATTGTAAATAAGTGAGATTCATTTTCGAAATCTGATTTTAGAATGTAAGGTGATATCTCAAAAGTAGTAGGACCTAGTACATGTAACTAGGGTTTGAAAAATAATTATTTGAACAATTTAGTATGAAAATTTCAAATTGAAAGTGAATTTTTGAGTTAGATATGTAAGTAATAAAATAGAAATTTATTGGAAAATTAGTGGTTTAATGGGACCTAGTATATCCAACTAGGGTTTGGAAAAATAAATATTTTTTCAAATTACTATTGAACTTTGAATTTTGAATTAATTTTTTTATTTTAATATGCTAGTAAAAAAATCAAAAAATTATTGGAAAATTATCGAGAAAATACTGGGACCTAATATGGGCAACTAGGGTTTGAAAGAAAATTATTTTAAAATTACTACATAATTTTAAAATTTAATGCTAATTTTTTATTTTATTATGTAGGTAAACAATTAAAAAAATATAGGAAAAATCAATAATAAATTAACCCTAGGGTTTCTAGGGTTTTTATGCACAAATGAAGTAAGTTGGGTTCACCAAATGATTTAACAATTTTGGGAATATTGGTGTATTATTCTTATTTTAGTTTAAACATATGAGTAGTAAAATTAGTAAATAAATGTGCAATAATTAAGCTACTAATTTGTATAAAATAGATTATAATTTTGATGTTTCTAAAAATAGTAATAATAGATGGAAGAGAAGACTTAGTTGAAAATTAACTGATTTGGCTAAGATAATGTTTGA
Organism: Torreya grandis; assembly: GCA_037957365.1. NCBI lineage: Eukaryota > Viridiplantae > Streptophyta > Pinopsida > Cupressales > Taxaceae > Torreya > Torreya grandis. The sequence continues at coordinate 992,327 of JARHVA010001526.1, read as the reverse complement.
TATTCACTTTGCAGGACTAGGAAACTATCATAAACTAAGATCTAGTCTTTGTTTTATAATTGGATAGGCATTATAAAAGTGGATAGGAGTGGCACCAGTGTTGTAGTCCACCTCTACTACTATTATCCTAAGGATCTAAGATTTTTCATTTTATTCAGTAGGTCTGTGTGACCTTGTCTGTGAAGTGTTGGTAGTTGGATGTTTATAGAGATCCCTGTAGAGCAGATTTTATCTTCAAACCCTATGTTACATTGTGCTTTGACCAATTTTGAGAAAGAGGGGGGGGGTGGGTTAGTGTGTGTAATATTCACTAGACGTGGATCCACACCCTTTATGTGGGCATGCTTCCTAAATACTAATACTCTGAAGAGGGATTAAGCCATATGTAATTATCCCACTTGATGTGTTTTGTGCAATTATGTGTATGAAAATGCAAAATGCTACACTAGATGCACTTGAGGTGGCTAGGGACTAGTGTAAGGAGTTGAATAATATTGTAAGTGTATCGACTAGTTTTATGCAGAGAATAGTGAAGATTTATTGAGTATTCTTACTTGTATTCTTGCTTGCTTAGTGATAATTTCCAACCCTCTCCAAATGATTTTTGGATGGGATTTTATAGGGATCTATTGGTCATGGGTTGAATGTGTTCATGTTAGGCTGACAAGGAGAAGGATGGGGAACCAAAATAAATTGACCATTGGGACCAAAAATATACTTAGACAAGAGGACCAAAAGAAAATAGGAGTGGTACCAACACTATAGTCTTAGTGTTGCATAGTTGTCCTGAATAGATGGAACCTGGGGGGATAGATCTATCATGGAAAGAGGAGTCTATCTCAGTTGGGATCAATTTTGTAAGGATAAAGATGACTAAAAATCAGTGGAAAGATGCCTATGAGGGTCATGAGATCAATCAATAAGGACCTAAGGGTTGGTTACCATTAGCCATTCTCAATTTACCAATTTTTGCATTTTATATGACTACGCAAGCATTCAAATCTCTATAGGTGATACCTTTTTTTCTTTTGTGTTTGGAGAATAGGTCATATTTCCTCTTGAATTACAAATCCCATCTCTTTTCATATCTTTGTAGGATCTCATTTTTTAGGATAATTATCATCAATATTGTTTATCCCATCTAGAGCACTTGATGAGCATCACTTAACTACCCTCACCCATCTTCATGTTTATCAACAACATGTCAAATGTGCATATGAAAAATGCCTTAGAGTGTGATAATTCAACATTAGGGACATCATGCTAAAGTAAAACCATCATGTCACCAATATGGAAAAAATCAATTAGGGCAAGTTTACTTTCAACTAGCTTAGACCTTATGTCATAACCCACACATATATATTGTGAGCTTACTAGTTGTCCTCTCTTGAAGGAAACCTAGAACCTAATCCCCTGAATGCTTTATAGATATATCATTTCTTTTGTTAAAGAATATCAAACTCACCTTTTGTCTAACTTAAACAATGAATCATGTGATCATCCATCATAATCATAGCCTAATATTGAACAATGGTACCACGAATCTACCCATGGCATGATTCTCATGGTACTTTTTACCCCATTTCATAAACTATTACCTTGAAGGATAGTTGTTTAAAACATATTCAAATTAATCCAAAGTAGACTACTCCCTTTAAGGACAACTATCAAAGGCATTAAACAAATCACACAAACTTGGACCACTACCTTGAAGGATGGTTGAGTAAGGTATTTGTCAAAACAAGAAATTTCTTGGAAGCTTCCCACATCGATAAACTTCCCCAAACCTCCTAAGTAATAATAAAAATACCCATTCTCAAGAAAAAGAAAAAAATAAAAGAATTTTAAAAGCAATCATCTCTCATAAGAAAAATAATATTGAAAGCCGTAATTGGTTCTCATGAGTAAACTTCCCACATCAATCAGTCTACGCTTAGTATGACATAGAATTTTTTATACTGGCTCTTTAGAAACCTATAGAAGAGGCATAATAGTTGCATAAGAAGGTTCCATGTTTAATCCACTCACCTTTATACACTATAAGTAAGGTATTTTGAGCTCACTTGACATTATGTGATGAAGACACCTTTTTAACTAACTAACGAATCCTAATGTGAATAATTAAAAGTGGTTTATTTTCTTTAAGCCAATCCAACTTCAATTTTATTTTAGTACTTGTCAAATATGAAGCATTATGTCATCTTCCTATCCTATTATGAATAGTTGATATATTCAATGAGATGTTTGTCTCCTGATTATATTCATTGTTCTCACATCTAGTGTTGTTAATTAACTTACTTTATATGCTCTACCTCAAGCAAAGTAACAATAACCATAAAGATAACCATGGCATATCAAAATGTGTCATGAATAAAAATATGCATTATTATAATATCCATCATCATATTGAAATCAAACATCACATGAACATTAAAAAAAAAATCATTTTTACCACATGTCTAAATATAAATAATGAAGCATATACTCATTAAAATTTAGCATGTCATAAAGCATAAACTATGAATAAAATAAGATACATATCATCACATGCCTATCCCAGTGAGTTCACATCATCAAATGTCATCATAATCATAATCAATATAACATCATCTCATTAACATCAAAGCACACCATAAACCATGAAGAATGAACAAGGATTATATATATAAATTATGAGTCAATAACATCGTAATGTATACAATAATATACATATTTATCTCTCTAAAAATGTATATCTCACTACATCTACTCATAGGCTAGTATCAAAATGATATACTATAATATATGGTATGTCATAAACCATGTCATGACTATGCCCTTAAGGAACCAGTGTCTCTTAGAGCACCACTAGGTCCTAGTTCCTATCCCCTTAAAGTACTTACCAGTCCACCTATGATAGAAGTGAACTACCATGGTGTCACCATATTTTCACCAAATACCAAACTATATCTGTACTCTCCCCATTGGGGATCATTAGGAAAATTCCTTAAGACTATAGCCTCATAGTATTGTAAATCTTCCACTGTGGTTAGGTATCATGTCATAGGGATAGTTCTTAATGGTGTTGAAGATGCTATTATTCCTCCTCCAGCCTATCTCAAGGAGTCTCTCTCATGGATGACCAAGGTTAATGAAGCTCTACCCTAGTCTCTCTCACTCATAACTACAACCACCTAACCTTGTAAAGCCACTACTTGACCTTGTAATACCATAACCTATGCTTATACAGTAGATAGTATCACTCTTACTTGTGCATCTAGGGTACCTCCATGAACCTATGCCTATTGACCTCTACTATCTAGGTCCACATCCATAGGTTACCTACCACCATCATCCCCACCAAAGTCTATTACCACATAAAGATTCCAGTACGATGCATGATAATGATTTATAAAAATTGCATCATCTATCACTAGCCACACTAGAAACTCCTCATGATCCAACAAGGTTTATCCTATATGTGGCTTAGGTAGTAGGATCTATACATCCTCCCACCTATATCTAGGAAATGGGTCTAGGATACCTTGTACCAAACCAAACTACCTTTTCACCCTATCAAATGGGATGAGCTCTAACTCCCCATCTCACCTGCCAAAGATTCACATGTAACTTTATAGGGATAAAGTCTACCTTATGCATCTAGGCCACTCTAGAAACTTAACATAGGCCCTCTAGGTAAGATCATTAATCATAAATGCATCTAGTGCACCCCTAGACCAATATACATCATGAGATCCTCCTCTTGCACCTAAAGTAACAAAGGCATACCTATACCGCATAAAACCAACTAAGAAATATATTTGAGAATACCCCACCCATGATAGTCCCATTAGCCTTAGCACTCAAATGTGCTCATAAGCCTAGTAGTGTAGTAAAAGTTTGATACTAATGTCATACCTCCTATGATATCTAAATCCTCATAGCTCCTTGTATATCTAAACAAGTAGCATAGGTGCCTATCTAAACATTATACATCCTAGTAGCATCTTGACCAATACACCCAATAGGAGATAGGGAAACCTCTTATTGATCAAATCTAGAACTGAAAAGCATGGAATAGCCATCATCATGGTCATTAGTCTCCTCCCACCCTTTACCCTTTGATAGAGTGAAGAGTAACTAAAACCCCTAGCATGCCACCTAACAAAATCATGGCCATCTTCATATATCAACTCTAAGAACTTCTCCTAATCCTCTAGCTCAATGTGATATATCATATCACCCTGAAGGGGCAATTGTGTGATCCTATACATGTCCTCTAGTAAGATAATCATCTCACCAATGGGTGGTAGGAAGGTGTTCATGGATAGATCCCATCTCTTGATGGGCACCACAATCATCATCGCATCTTGTGGCTTGTGCTGGTAGTGTCATATTGATCTGAGCCTAACCTCCTCCATATGTACCTACTCTACTAGGGTTATCCCCCAGTGGATCTCCATGAAGATGTGAGGTACCCAATCCCTTATTTGGATCTACTCCCACACCTACAAGGTTCATTATAAAACATAAATTAGTTACCTATACTATTTTTCCTTTAAATTTCACCTCTTAAACTATCTTATTTACACTTAAGGCCTACATAACAACCTATTTCACTTCACCTCTACCATCTACTATTTTGACTATCCCACTCCTAACATTCAATTTGGGTAACCAAACCTCTTCTGTTTCATCTATCAAACTTACCACTTACACTACTAGCTATCAAACCTAAAACAATTCACTTGACATTAATTTGAACAAAACATTCAACCCTTATTCAAATAAAGACTCCCACTTATTGTTGACTAATGATGGTCATGGTGACCACTAATGATCAAACACATATTCTACTGATGGTCATCAACCATTGATGATTAGGTATGACTACTGACGGTCATTATGCATGAGCATCAGTGGAATACCCTAACCCTACCACCCATAAAACTCACCCAATAACCTGCAACAAGACCACTAATTCTTACCTAACATCTATTATACCATCAACCCATTATACCCTTCAAATTTCACCTTTACTCATAAATTTTACCATAAACCAAAAACACCTAATACCCAAGTCAAACCTAATCTAATTTTCCCTAAGAGAAAACCACCAATCATCTACCTAATTCCCATGCATATGCAAAACCAAATCTAATCTAAAAATTCAATGTATCCCCTACCCCATTCCTTAATTTTCATCAAGGAATAATCTTGGCACCCACTACCCATCTTCATCCATGTCCATGCCCACCCTGTATCTTTTTGGGTCCACTCAGTCCATGCTTCTAGCTCAATAATCAACCAACCACTAACAATAATCATTAGTAGAGTAATCACAAAATGCCATAAATAGATAAGCTCTCACTACTAATAGTCTATTATATAAATGATTCCAAAAGACTCACTTTTTGCTTTTGACCATTAGGATTTTAAGGTTTGCCCTTTGACTGTTGACAATCAAGGTGACTACTAATGATCAACCCTTCAACCTCTGACTATCTATGATCAAGGTCTTAGCAATTTTCCTTTGTTTTCCTTTTCAAAACTTTTTAAAATAGGACCACATCAATCATACACCCATAGAGACTACATTTTCCACCCACCTCAACCACCTTATCACTTCACCATTGGTATATTTTGACCCAGCTAGTGAATGTTTTGTGATAGATTTTACCTATTACTTTTGATCATAATGATAATAATTTCCATGTTGACCACTTTTTGAACTTATGCTACCTCACGTATATAAGACCCAATTATGGCTTCTCAAGAGCACTTCTTACCTTGGATACCTATGGCTTCACCTAACCAGTTTGTGTTTTCCTTAGGATCACTTTTACCTTGGATACCCATAAAAATATTGACATCACTTAGGAGAATTGCATTTATGGGTGTATCTAGCTACCACACCTAAGTGTGGTCATGCAGTCCACTTGTCATATATCCTTCTAACACTGACCTTTATTTTTACCAACTATGGTAACCTAGTCTATGAGTGATCTTGGCTATCTCACTTTTTATCATACTTCATGTATGTGTTTGTTCTTGTTGACCCAATTTTGCCCCTCAGGCAAAATCTCGGTCACCTCCTACACCTGCTTCGCAGGCCCAGTCATTTCAGGTTGCAAGGTCCACTTTCAGGTTTTGACAGCGCCGTTGCAGAGAATAGGCAGCGAAGGACAGAGTCTTTAGACGTCTGCAAGAGAAGAAGGGGAAAAAATGGAGTGTTCGACACTTAGTCAAAAAAGAGGCAGAAAAAATGCAGAGGGCGGCAAATTCACCACCCACTACAAGGGCGGGTAAAATGAGCCCGCCTATGAAGAAAATGTAGAGGGCGGCAAATTCACCGCCCACAACACAAAGAAAAGCAAAGACATCGGCTGATGTCGGCAATACTGCTGTCTTCGGCACCTTACAGAGACCGACATCGGCAGAACCGACGACATCGGCAGCACAAAGGCAGGCACAAAAACCAGAAAAGCCCACCTATGGCGGTGAATCAAAAAAGCCCGCCCATGGTGGCAAATTGAAAAAACCCACCCTAAGGCGGTGAAATGGAAAACCCCGCCCCATGGCGGGGAAAGAGAAATTGCCACACAGAGTACAACTCTACCGACGTCGGTAGCTTATTGTAACCGACGTCGGCAAGATTGCCACCATCGGCAGATTATCGGCCGACGTCGGCAGGTATTCCTACATGAAGTTCATGCAAAGGGTGGCAAAATCACCGCCCACTACAAGGGCGGCAAAATTCACCTGCAGTGCACAAGAAAAAACCCGCCCAGCCACCAGAGGAGAAGACTAGCATGCAAAATGAGGCAATAGGCATGGTCTTGGCAGACTTGTGATGTCATCAATAGTGTTTTTCATGCTTTTCAATGAGACTTCTCTTGGCTCTTCTGCTATAAATACAAGGACTTAGTCATTTTCTAGGGATCTTCCTGACTTTTGTAAAGAGCACTGCTCTGCAAATTTCCCACCTGAATCAATAAAAATATAGTTTTTACCTCCATCTTGGATTGATTTGCTGTGTATGCCCTAAGTACCATCTGTGTTTAGTCATTATCTTCCATGCTTTCACAGGTAATACCAATAGACCAGCGATCTACAAAGTGCCACTGTCTGTTGCTATCAGGAGTAGAGTTTGGTTTTGAAGGTATAGAACAGGTGAGGTCACTTACAGTGTGTGTTTCTCAGCACCTTGGTGGGTCCTTTTTCTTGTGCTTTCCATAAGAACCTCCCTGTCATCCAAGAGACCTGGTCTTTTCTGCCAGATCTGAGTGTATGTATGTTTTGTTTGGTCCTGAGTGTGGATCTGAAAGGTCACTCCTGTTTTTGGTGTATCACCTCTTTTAGAGTAGGCTGTTTGTTTTCATGCTTTTCTCTCTCCCTTTTCATCCCCCCCAGTATATACCTATATACCTATATTTTGCATTACCTGAAACAAACAAGATACATCAGAGGGAACTAGCCCATATCTAGAGACTCTCCTCTCCTGCTTCACCGTCCCATAGGCGAGAGAGGGGTTTCCATGTTGCGGGGAGAGGACAGGAATCTGTGTTCCTGCCGCTGGGTGCACTTTCCAGCGTCAACAGTTCTGGCACGCCCAGTGGGACTGCAATTTTATCAAAGTTTCTAACACAGTAGTATTTCAGGATTGATGTTGGTCCTACTACAGTGATTTTCAAAGATTTCCAGCATCTGGCGACTCCACTGGTAAGAGCTCAGTTCTTTTTTTTAAGACCAGTTACTTAACTTCTATGCCAAAAGTTACCACCAGGTCAGCTTCAAGAAGGGTCCCCTTTGAGTTCGTTGAACTACCTTTAAACTCCACTAAAAGACTCAGGTTTGGAAGAACTCACCCTTATCCACTGATAAATCCTCCTAGACCTGTTGCTAGGAACACCAACCCAGCTCAGCCACAAATACAATCTGTTCCAGCCATGGCCTTACCTTTTGCAGCTTTTCGTGGTGAAAGCCATTTAAACCTCCCACGCTATGATCTGATCCCCGAAATAGCTCTGAAAACTGTGCCTTCTTTTGATGGAGTGGGACCTATTACAATTGTTAAGCATATCAAAAATATTGCCAACCTTTGCAATATTCATAATGTAACAGAAGAAAATATTGCCATCAGACTGTTAGCCTTGTCTCTGAAAGGGAAAGCTCTCGACTGGTATGGCACCTTGCCTATGAATTCCATACATTCTTGGAATGAATTGGGCACTCGTTTAACTGATCATTTTGGGGAAAAAAGTGATGGCCTCTCTCTTGCTGAGCAGCTGACAACTATAAAAAGAGCTCCGCACGAGTATATGCAGGACTTCAATACACGGTTTCAAAAGACTTGGGATAGAATTCCCATCCTGGTAAGGCCGACCCCCAGCTACGCTTTCTTGTACTATCTAAAAGCATTAAATAGTGACATTGCTATGATGATTCAATCTATGGGGGGACACATACTGCCAGCTGCGTATGACATAGCCATTGCGGCCGAAAATTGCTTGATTCAAGCTGGGAAAATCGCCCCTAGACCTCACATGCCACTTTTCCTAGAACCGCTGCCCCCAATTCAAGCAGTCTCTCCTACAATTGCCCCCCTACCTGTCATTGAGAAGCCAACTGCTATTCCATCCAATGAATTAAGTGAAGTTAAGGGCCTATTGCAGAGCATGTCAAATGAACTTGTTGCCCTTAAAAGGCATCAATCTCAAAGCCACAAGCCAAACCAGAGTTATCAAAATTATGGCCATGCCCCTAGACCCCCCTTTCAAAATTATAACCAAGGTCAGGGGCAGCTCACTACAACCAGGCCTTATCAAAATTATAACTCAGGCCCTCCTTCGTCATCTAAATCCATGGTACCTACACAGAACAATCTAGTGCAGGAGCAGCCAGGTTGTTCAAACATGGGACAAGGTCAAGAGCAAGCTGTCCACCCGAATGACATGATGAATTTTTTCTAGAATTCAGAAAATCAGGGTGCTGATTTTTCTCAATTTTTTGAGTTCCCAGCTCAAACCAGCACAAGCAACAATCAGACTCAGTCGGATTCTACCCTGATAAATCACGAAGAGGGCGAGCTCTGTGCAATTAATCATGGGGGCGCTACAGGCAATCATGCTGATTGCGTTGCGGCCAATACGAGATTTAAAAGAAGAGCAGTTAGAGAAGTGCAGGCTTCCCCTCAGGCAATAGCGAATCCTCCACCACACCCTTTTCAAAAGGCTCCAATTCCCAGACAACCATTTGCACCTCCAGCTCCTCAGTCTACATCTCCAACCGGGATCAGCCCAAAGGAAAACACGAAAGGAGTCAGTCCCCAAGTTAATATAGTTGATCAAATGAAGAAATTGCATGTGAGCATTTCTCTATGGGATTCATTGTCTCTTTTGGGACAAAAGGAGGTATTGAAGAAAGAATTGCATGAGCTAGATCGCCAGGCCATCCCAACAGACACTAATAACATCCTAATGATGAATGGGCAACCTTCTGCTCCAGGTCAGGTAAGGAAAGAAGAAAAGACTCCCCCTTTTTATGTATCTTTGATCATAGGAGATTTCTTAGTACATAATTGCATAATTGATAGCGGGGCCAGCACTTCAGTAATGCCTAAATGCATTGCTGATAAGATGGGGTTAAAGTATGAAGCAATGAACAAAGGAGTCTTGCAACTAGATGGGACACCTGCAAAGATAGTCGGAGTCTTGAAATGATTGAGTTTAACATTGCATGCCTGCCCGACATTCCCAATCCCTCAAGATATAGTGGTAGTAGACGTTCCTCCATATTTTGCAATCTGTTTGTCTAGGGACTTTACGTCCAAGATAGGTGGTTATCTAGCAGCAAATTGGTCATACCTAGTTTTCAGAACCAAGTATGGGACCAAAGTGAAAATTGAATCCGAGCCACTCTATAAGACCACCTAGAGTCCTATTCACCCAAGGCAGCGAATGTTAGTTATACTATCATTGATCCAGAAGACTCTCAAACAGACAAGTCCTCATCTTCTGCTCTTGAAGGAGTCACAGATCTACTCTTGGATGAGTGGGGAAGCGATAACTTTGAACACAATCCTTATAAGTTTATTGAGGAGGCAGACCTTGGCATCTATTGCTTGCATGAAGAGAGTGTCGTCATGCCCAATATAATGAAGGAAAACAAAGAAGATCTTGGCCTGTGGCAGCTATATTTCGACGGTTCCAGAAGCAAACTGGGCGCTGGTGGTGGGGCAATGTTAGTCTCCCCTTCTAAAGAAAGGTACTTTTCAGCTTTTCATTTCCATTTCTCTTGCACATGTAACGTTGCAGAATATGAGTCTTTGATTCACGGACTTGAGTGGGCAAGAAAGAGAGGGATCAAAAAATTGCAAATCCTGGGGGACAGTGAACTAATAGTGAACCAAATCAGAGGCCTGAACCTGACCAAGAACTCCTTACTGAAATATTACAAGCACAGAGTCTGGGACTTGATGGAGGATTTCCTTGCTCTTAACATTACCTCTATCCCTAGGGAACAGAATAAGCAGGCTGACAGATTGGCAGTTGTTGGTGCCCAATTTGATGTTCCAAAAGAGATAAGCAAGGGTTGTAGTTCGCGCCATTTAAAAGTGGTGGTCCGGCCTTCAATTCCAGATAATGTTACAAATTGGTAGGTCTTCAAAAGCAACCAACAGATAGCCCTTTTCCTGAAGGAGGAAGCTAAATTTGTGGTCCACAATCAGGTGAAATTGCAGCAGCAATATGGAAATCAGATTGTTCAATTGAAGAACAATAAACTCCCTAAGGGTCTGGTCACACTTGAAAGTATTTTAAACGGAGAGGACCAACTAAGAGATGACAAAGCATGCATCACTACCAAAGAGGAGAATTATTAAAAAGTGGAAATCTTCAAGGATAAGTTGCTGGCGCTTGGCAAGGTCTGCACGTTTCAAGAAAGACAAGCTTTCATTCTGCTGTGCTAGGAGTTTGCTGATATTTTTGCCTGGAATTATAGCGACTTGAAAGGCTTCGATCCAAGGCTCGCCCAACACACCATTGAATTAGATGAAGGCGCAAAACCAGTCACACAAAAGTAGAGACCTGTTAACCCGATGGTCGAGCTCCTTATGCAGAAAGAATTGGCCAAGTTGATTGAGTCCAGCATTATATTTTCGATCAAACATTCCTCATGGTTGGCTAATTTGGTTCCAGTTAGAAAGAAAAATGGGAAGATCAGGCTATGTGTCGACTTCAGAGACCTTAATAAAGTCTCTTTAAAAGATCATTATCCCCTTCCAAATATGGAGCAGATCCTTCAAAAGGTAATTGGTTCCGAACGCTTCTCCCTCCTGGATGGCTATTCGGGATATAATCAGATTCTGGTGCGTGACTGTGACCAATATAAAATAGCCTTCACCACTAAATGGGGAACGTTCGCCTACCAGAAGATGCCTTTTGGGCTATCCAATGCTGGTGCTACTTTCTAGCGAGCCATGGACATGGCTTTCAGTGGTTTGATAAATAGGAACGTGCTGGTGTACCTCGATGATATAACAGTTTTCTCCAAAGAGGCAGGACAGCATATGAAGCACCTCAGGGAGATTTTTGAGAGGTGTAAGGAATTTGGCATCTCCCTAAATCCAAAGAAATGTGTATTTGCGATTCATGAGGGGAAACTTCTTGGCCACATTGTGTCCAAGGAAGGTTTGTCTATTGACCCAGAGAGAGTCCGCTCCATTCTGGAGATGTCCCTACCGAAGCACAAGAAAAGCTTGCAAAGTTTCTTTGGCTGAATAAATTTCATTCGGAGGTTCATTCTGAACTTTGCTGAAATAGTTAAACCCCTAACCTCCTTGCTAAAGAAGGGTGAAGAACTCAAATGGACAATGCCAAGAAAGGATAGATTTGAAGCTATCAAACAGGCTTTGACCCAGGCTCCCGCTCTGATCAGCCCCAACTTCAATAAAGACCTCAATCTCTATACCTTCAGTAACAGAGAAGTAATATCTGCCATGCTTACCCAAGCAAACAGTGATGACCTCGAGCAACCACTCACCTTTTTCAGCCAAGGGTTAGAGGACTTTGAAACCAGGTACACCTATGTAGAGAAGCAAGTCTTGGCAGTAGTGCGCAGCCTGAAGAAATTCAGATATATGTTGTCGAACAGCAAGATCCATCTCATGGTTCCACATCCTGGTGTCAAGGATTTCTTGACCAATCGAGACTTAAACGAGAAAAGAGCAGGATGGATCACCAAGGTAATGGAGTACGACATAGACATCAAAATCACCAAGTTGGTTAGAGGAAGGGGCCTATGTGAACAGCTAGCCGCAGATTTGAGACAAAAAGATGAAGACAGCTTGCTGATTCATGACGCACCCACTGCAGAAGAACTAGCTGTCATAAGAGATTGGACACTGGACATGAGGCGTTTCCTTCTTACGGGTGAATGTCCACAGGATCTCGGTAGGGCTGGAAGAAGGTATTTTAAACTTCAGTCCCTTCCCTATGTTTTGATTGATAGAGTATTATTTAGGAAGGATCTCTCTGGGGTTCTCCTGAGATGCATTAACTCCAGTCAGACTGACAAGGTTTTGGCTGAGTTTCATAATGGGCCAGCAGGCGGACATTTCGCCCCTAAGACCATAGCAGCAAAAATAATGAGAGCTGGCTATTTCTGGCCCACTCTCTTCAAGGATACCCATGCCTGGGTAAGGAAGTGTCAGAAGTGTGAACTCTTTAATGAAAAGCAGCGATTGGCTGCCATGCCCCTACAGCCCTTTCAAGTTGAGCAACCATTCATGCAGTGGGGCCTGGATTTCATAGGGATGATCAACCCTCCCTCTAGCGCCGGACACAAGTGGGTCCTAACTGCTACGGATTATTTCACCAGGTGGGTGGAAGCCATTGCTTTGAAGGAAGCAAATGAGAGCGCAGTCTTGGATTTCTATGAGGACTTAGTGACACGTTTTGGGGTCCCAGCCACTATAATCTCAGATAATGCCTTGGCTTTTCTGGGAACCAAAACTAGTGAATGGGCACTAAGGTATGGTATATACCTCAGCACTTCATCAAATTACTACCCACAGGGGAATGGACTGGCTGAGTCTACTAACAAAAATTTGATCAAGATTACAAAGAGGACCATGGAAGAAAATCAGAAAACTTGGCATGCCAAGTTGAAAACAGCTCTATGGGCCGATCGAATCACTCTGAAAAGATCAATCGGAAATTCTCCATATACGCTTGTGTATGGAAGGGAAGCAAGGCTCCCTATCTCACTCAAATTGCCAGCGCTGGACCTCACACATCAGCTGCAGCTAGAAGAAGGAAGCAGCATGGAGGTCAGATTATGTGAACTAATGGAGCTCCAGGAGGTAAGGAACCAGACCATGGTCTCTATGATCAGTCGCGAGCATCAGGTGAAAAGGCATTTCAACAAGAAGTCTTTGTCAAAGAGTTTCATCGAAGGAGACATTATCTTAAAATGGGACGAAGATAGAGCTAAGCCCGGAAAACATGCAAAATTTGATGCCCTCTGGAGTGGTCCTTACATAATTACTCAGTGCAAGCAGCATAATGCATTCCAGCTCTCCAGGTTGGACGGCGAAGAATTGTGTATCCCAGTCAACGGGATACACCTGAAGCATTGTCACTGAATTTTTGGTTCCGCTGTACATAGTTTCCATTGTTTTCTTCCCTGTTTTCCCTAAGTGCAGTTTGCACAGTTAGTTGTTTTTAGTCTTGTGTGTTTCCCTTTGCAGTGGGGGTAAATTCTATATTTTTGATTTTGGAATCTTCAAAGCTGTTGTGAACTCGCTTCAAAGTCACCATCTGACTCCGCACCCAATGGATATGTAAGGCAACTAGGTTCTAAGCATAGCAGGCACGCTTCCCCCGTGAGTCACCAATTTGTTGACCCAATTTTGCCCCTCAGGCAAAATCTCGGTCACCTCCTACACCTGCTTTGCAGGCCCAGTGATTTCAAGTTGCAAGGTCCACTTTCAGGTTTTGATAGCGCCGTTGCAGAGAATAGGCAGCGAAGGATAGAGTCTTCAGACGTTTGCAAGAGAAGAAGGGGAAAAAATAGAGTGTTCGACACTTAGTCAAAAAAGAGGCAGAAAAAATGCAGAGGGCGGCAAATTTGCCGCCCACTACAAGGGCAGGTAAAATGAGCCCGTCTATGAAGAAAATGCAGAGGGCAGTAAATTCGCCACCCACAACATAAAGAAAAGCAAAGACATCGGCCGACATCGGCAATACTGCCATCGTCGGCACCTTACAGAGACCGACATCGGCAGAACCGATGACGTCGACAGCACAAAGGTAGGCACAAAAACCAGAAAAGCCCGCCCTATGGTGGCGAATCGAAAAAGCCCGCCCATGGTGGCAAATTGAAAAAACCTCCCCTAAGGCGGTGAAATGGAAAACCCCGCCCCATGGCGGGGAAAGAGAAATTGCCGCGTAGAGTACAACTCTACCGACATCGGCAGCTTACTGTAACCGATGTCAGCAAGATTGCCACCATCAGCAGATTATTGGCCGACGTCGGCAAGTATTCCTATATGAAGTTCATGCAAAGGGCGGCAAAATCACCACCCACTACAAGGGCGGCAAAATTCACCTGCAGTGCACAAGAAAAAACCCACCCATCCGCCAGAGGAGAAGACTAGCACGCAAAATGAGGCAACAAGCATGGTCTTGGTAGACTTGTGATGTCATCAATAGTGTTTTTCACGCTTTTCAATGAGACTTCTCTTGGCTCTTCTGCTATAAATACAAGGACTTAGTCATTTTCTAGGGATCTTCCTGACTTTTATAAAGAGCACTGCTCTGCAAATTTCCCACCTGAATCAATAAAAATATAGTTTTTACCTCCATCTTGGATTGATTTGCTGTGTATGCCCTGAGTACCATCTGTGTTTAGTCATTATCTTCCATGCTTTCACAGGTAATACCAACAGACCAATGATCTACAAAGTGCCACTGTCTGTTGCTATCAGGAGTAGAGTTTGGTTTTGAAGGTATAGAACAGGTGAGGTCACTTATAGTGTGTGTTTCTCAGCACCTTGGTGGGTCCTTTTTCTTGTGCTTTCCATAAGAACCTCCCTATCATCCAAGAGACCTGGTCTTTTCTGCCAGATCTGAGTGTATGTATGTTTTGTTTGGTCCTGAGTGTGGATCTGGAAGGTCACTCCTATTTTTGGTGTATCACCTCTTTTAGAGTAGGTTGTTTGTTTTCATGCTTTTCTCTCTCCCTTTTCATCCCCCCCAATATATACCTATATACCTATATTTTGCATTACCTGAAACAAACAAGATACATCAGAGGGAACTAGCCCATATCTAGAGACTCTCCTCTCCTGCTTCATCGTCCCACAGGCGAGAGAGGGGTTTCCATGTTGCGGGGAGAGGGCAGGAATCCGTGTTCCTGCCACTGGGTGCACTTTCCAGCGTCAACAGTTCTCTAGTGCCCAACCTATCACCCACCTTCATGACATTCACCTTCATCATCACCTTCACCACTCATCAAACTTATACTTGATTCCATATTACCTCATCAACTCCCATTTTTTGGGGGAATGCCTCCTCCCATGATTAGGGAAGCCAAACCTTTAACCAATAATCCATTTATGTTTTATATCTTATTGATACAAAATACATAACAAAAATGAGCAAAATGTAGACACCATAAATCTGCACATGATAGTTCCAAATGTAACAATCCTCTTGGACCATGTTAGGACCCCCTTGGGCCCAAACTACACCATTTGACCCAAAACTAGGATTAACCCAAGTCAATTTGACCTACTGACTTAACACACCTTTTACACTAACCTTACCTCATCCCTCAACTATCAATGGTTACCTTAACTATTGATGGTCATCCTGACCATTGATGATCAAGTTCCACTATCTAAACCATCTCAACTAACCCTTCATGTTGACTTACTTTTATATAATTAGAATGTCTAATTTGTGTGTGAGTCCATTCATGATGAAGTTAAAATTATATAGAAAGTTTCACCCCTTTTTAATGTCTTGTTACAACTCTCCTTTCTTGCCTATAAGAAGAGAGGATTAGGAGGTGAAAAGGGATCCATCCACAACTATCAAGATCTTTTGCATCTATAACTTATTTTATAGGTGTTCTTCTAGAAATATAATAATCTAACCATCATGATAGAGAGTTGACTCACCACCACCCCTCAGTCAAAAAACAAGTATCGTTACTCTAATGGAATCATGTTAGACTCTACCATCAATTCAATCACCTCAACCATTCATCTAAACAACCTTTGGAAAGATAAGTATTTGATTTCTATTATTCAATTACTTTGTTTGTATTTTGTAATCAGCCCAACATAAACCCATCTCCCTAAATTACCTTATTTGATCCCATAAATCTATATTTTTATCACCCAAACCTAACACACAATAATCACTAATTGTCAACTTGACCACCAATGATTTATCCAATTTCTAATGGTCACCTTAACCGTTGATGGTCACCTTAACCACTAACGGTCACACCAACCATCAATGATCACTATGGTAAGAAATAACAACAATATATTATCATCCACCTACCCCCAACCAAATATAAATTTATTTTCATCTACCTATCACAGTCTCTGAACCTATTTTTTGAACCACACCTGAACTATTTAACACTAGTATTAATCTGTTTATTGCTCTAGTAGTCATTTTAATCATTTTATTTATCAATCATTTATTGTATTAAATTTTAGTATATTTTTATTATTAATGCAAGAAATTTATCTTCTATTTTCTAAACTTAATTTTTTAAAATGTGTGGATTGATAGCCCTTGAAGAAGCCCTTACTTCTAAGATCTAGCTAGAGATAGGCAATCCACCTAGCTATCTATATAACCAACCATTTGCTTTAGTGTTATCTTATTTTTAGGTCATCCTCTTAATCTAAATATGAGTTATTCACAATCATTTGATTCAACATGCACAAAAATAAACAAGTTTTTCTACCACACCTATATCTAGTTTCTTCTTCTTCCTTTCTTGAAATATAAGCTAAAATTCACTAAAGTAGTGTTGCGCTTCTTATTTGTGGCATTGAACCACTTGTTATAAGCTATTTCCCACCTTGTGTTGCTAACATTGGCTAATTTGTTATGATTACATTTAATTTATATTATGGTGAGCTATCACTCAATATTCTAGAGGAAGTTATACTCACATCCTTGTATGGAATAATCTATTCAATCACAAAGTTACAATCGAAATCTACAAATCATCTAAAATATGAGGTGTTATTAGGGTCAATAATAAATTTTGTACTATCTTCAAGTGGGGGATATAGTTCATGATCATGAACTATAGGTTCAAATAGGGTAGGCATGTCATGCATATCTATAGTCACCAAATTTTATAAGAACTCAGCAAATTCTACACCTATCAAGTGTAAAAATTGGTCTATCACTTCATCATATATCTCATCTCTAAGTTGTTACCCTTCAAGAGATCCTTCCCTATGCCTTTCCTATTTGATATATGTCATCTCTATGCTTATAGGTTATATATCATCCATTAGGAAACACTATCTCTTGTTATAAGCTTGTCTTCTAAGCTCTCGGTGTCAATTTTTTCATCCCCTTCTATTATTCCTCACCTACACATCCCCTTCTCCCCATTTAAACAACTCATACATGAAATAATTTTATCATTCCATTTATAAATTTTTAAAAATGTAATCTACCATTAGCTTCTTGAGATATATGTTAAACTATTTTATGAATTTGCCTCTAGAGTTGCACAAAAACTTGTACTCTATTTCCTTTGAGCATGAATAAGTTGATACAATAAACTCTAGTATGTATTTATTTATCCATTTCTTTAGTCCAAGTAACATCTAGGGTCCCAAGCTTCTTTAGGTGTTCCTTTAACCACTCATAGTACCATCCATAACTTCTTTTCTTAAGGGTTGAATATACAGCCAACCACCTACACACATGCTCAAGTAACTCACATAAAAAGACCTCATACAAATCATCAGATAGGTTGTCTTGAACACATTTCTTGGATTTTGTCCTTTGTAAGTTAGATGCTTTTGTGCAAAACTATTTTCCACCTATTACATTTAGTGCTTGATTTTTTTGGGAGAAAGTTGGTACATCATTCTATCATACCATCATAGTAAAAAAATATAATAGTGTCCTAGTAATGAAAGCAAAATGTTGTGAAAAATTTAGTGTCTCAGTTTATTATAACTAGGAATAAGCATGAGATACTCTCCTTGTGCTCAACATTTTAACACTTAGTTGTATCAACATCAATTCACATAAGGAACAAGCCTTATGCACTCACCTTAAGTGTAGATAAGAATGAATTGGGGCCTGTATTGTGATAATTATTACATGACATGAGGCTTCACTAGGGGGACTTAAAAAATATACTATAAACTTAACTTGGCATATATATAGGTGCAGGCCTTTCTTGGAGTAAGCCTAGGGTCATATAGTCACTTAAAAGGTCATAAGACTACTTTAGTTTAATTTACTCATACCGAATCAATTCAATTTAATTAGGTAATGGGCTATTGATGAATATCTATAATTATCCTCCATAAAATATGATGATGATGCCATGAAAATTGTAGAGACTCAATTTTATTAGCAAACCAGTAAAATGCATGAAAATTAATTCACATAATTAGATCAAAATTATGACATCAAAAATCTTTACATCAAATTAATAATACTATAAGATATGAAAACCAAACACACAACACATTCTAATGCAACACCATTTTCATTTTTCAAAGTACATAGAAAGAGTTATATTCAAAATATAGTATTAATAACCTAGAGGCTCAAAGATGAGCTTGGGAATATACAAGTGGAGCCAAAGTGGCCTTCATTCTATTTTTAAGCCTTAATGGACTCTAAATAAAGGTATATATAACATGGATTTGAATTTATTTCTCCAAATTTTCACTATAGTTCTCTATCTCTCTTTCATCTTTTGGTTCAATCTCCTTATATAAGCCTTTAGGAGCATCTTCGTCAGGGTGGAAGTTACATTCTGAGTGCTGAGATGGAATTTAATCATCATCACCACTGAATCCATGACTCTAAAAAATACACACTACACTTTCCATATCTTCAAATCTTCATTGATGCCCTAAATATTTAATAAATTGTTAGCTATTCGCCATCTGGCATAAGATTTACGTTGTCACCTTCAACTAGCTACAAAAACCATAAGGCTAACCACTTTCAAAAAATATATTCTTATACATAGGTGGATGTCAATTTAGCATTAATACTATACTAATGGGTTAGGGTCCCAATAATAATAACTCTATCTTGGATATTCTTCATCAAATGGTTAGGAAGACCTGTTAACCTCAACACCCTACAAATATGCTCACAAAGGTAGTTTCTAGGCCAATTTGTTTTACATTTCAGCTCACACATGATAATATATTGATTTATAAAATTAGTAAGAGATTAATAGGTACTATCCAAGTAGTTTCAACGTCATCCCAATCTATTTGGGGTACTTATACAACTAATCCTCTCTACTAGATCTTTAGAGGAGTTTAACATGGTTTTAGGGTCTTAAGTTGTTAAGGATTGTTTATAAAGAATAGATCCTTTATATATAAAAAAATACCACTATATTAGTGTAGTAATACCCTATTAACTCCTACAATATACATTGGTTCCCATGCATTTCCTCATTCAAGTTCTCATGTGATGAAAGTGACTTCTAGGATAGAATAGGCTTATTAGTGAACTCGAGAAGTCTAATTTGACAAGATATGGCATGAAATTGAATTTTTTTAATATATAAAAGCTTTTGTGAGGTTTTTACACCTATAATTACTTTTAAAAGTGATTCCCTAAACAAAATGACCTCTTTAACCCATTAGAACTTGAATTATCCCACTATTAGGGTTTATGGGCAGTCTCATGAAGATGACCCTAAAAGTTATTATTTATCATTTTATCTATATTTATAAGAGATAAAAAACAATATTATTCTTTATTAGGATCATATTAAAATCCTATAAGTCTTCATTCCTCAAATTCACTATAAACATGCATATTTTCTTCATGCTTTATACACAGGCTTGTAGGTATTCATTAGGCTTCTTGACTACATTCTTGAGAGTGGGTTTTCCTAAATAGGTTTATGGAATTATAAATTACCTTGGTAAGGATATAAATATTAATAATACTCCCTCTTACCTCTAAAAACTTATATTTTATCTCATTTGGATATGATAGGCCTATAGGTGTCTATTAGTCCTAAAGTTTTATTTGTTTTATTATGCCCTCTCTGAGCCTATTTGACCAATTGTAACATTGTATGAAATTTACCTTCATGAATTATGACTTGTTACATTCCACAATGGGCTCAATTTACCTTTAATACTAACTTGAACATGTCATAATCATGTTTTTTGATGTTATATAATCAGTCTACAAGGTGCCTAGGAGATGACTAAGTGCATTTTTATTATTGATACCTCTAATGGCCTTGAAGATTATAAAAATACTTACCTATCTAGTGGAAGTCATTTTACTTATCATACTCTCATTATATCTTAAAATTTTCAAAATAGTGAAGAAACCAAGTTTCTAGACCTGTAACTATGGAGTTTACCATATGAGTGTAGGCCTATTTGAAGTTTGAGGCCTTTACAGATGTTTGAAACCTTATAATGACCCTATATAGTGTTGAGATTTTTTTGTAAATGAATTTAAGCTTTAAAATGACACTCTTACAATTTGTTCTCCTATATGAACACACAACTCACACTTGACTAAATGTTTGATTCTTCTATATACTTCATCTCTTCTATTGTGACATGAAGAGTTTGACCTCAAGGATTATAGATATCTTGTAATAGGGATGAGAGAAAACAAACATGTATTCATAATCCCCATATGTATTATCATTACAATTTTTAGGTACAAATGTTGGCCTACAGGTCTGTAGACTTGTTAGTTAACAAGATCTATCTTAACCTTGTTTTGAAAGAATGATTTAGGGTTCTTTACATGTCCATAAATTAGGTAAGTAAATGAAGGAACTATTTATGGTTATTTATATTGTTGTAAATCTCTTATTGAAGTATGAAACTCACATGTTTAGACCAAACATTCCTCTTTCATGTCACAGTCTTGTATTCACTCCTTCACACTTGGATCCTTTATAGAGAACACTGAGACTAATGACCTATATGATTTGATATCTACCATTAAGAAGATTACTATTAGGATTGAGGGGTTACTATATATTTCTTTGGGACTACTTGAATTAGGGAAATAGGAAAAATCAACTAAAACCTTGCCTATGGGTTCTCATCTAGGTCTACAACTCAACTAAATGAAGGGTTTGTTATTTTAATGTTGGAACATGCCAAATAGTTGTTGGGAAATGGTGTGAGAGAAATATTAAGACCTTTCATGCTCTCACATAATAATCCATTTTCACCAATGAGATAAAAAAATGCTCTGAAACTACCTAAAACTAATCTACTAGGATTTTAAGTCATTGTTATACACCTTAACTCCTTGGTGAATGTCCATAAAGTTGAGGAACTTTATTAGACAACTAATGCCACAAACTAGAATTCAATTATGGTCCTCTTATTTTCCCAAGAGATTTTACCTTCTTATTCTTTCTCCTTCATGAACCAACCTCAAACCATTGACCCTTTTGAGCTTGCCAAATAGTCCTATGAAACATGATAGATAATTGACATAGGTTTCTGCATTTTTAGATGTGAAACTCCTTCTTGAGCATGGATATTATGAACTAGGAATTTGATGATGAAGGGGAGATTAGTATTGTGTTAGTGGATAAATAAATTCAAAATGACACTAAACTAACACATTCATGCCTAGTTATTAGGGTGAGCTTAATAACAAAAACAAATGAAAAGTACAACTAAAAATCAAGGAAAAAGAAGAATCCTTCACCTTCCTTGGATGCTCCAAATGCTTTGTTGTAATGGCTTGCTCGGTTTGTGCTCATGAAGTCTACATCAATGGAAGCTTGACTACCTCCATCTCTCTATGGCACATTGATTTGCTTTGGCTTCAATATTTTGGCATCATAACTTTGGCATGTGAGAGATTTTTTGAATCAATTTGACATGGTAAATTCACACAAGTAAAGCTTAAAATTCATGTGGCAAGGCTTCCTATTTATATATTTTTACAAATGGATAAAATCAACCTGTACCATCCTTTTCAAGATTGAGATGTGTGGCTAAGGATTAATCTAATTATGTAATTAAAAATCCATAAATAGGCTCATCAATATTTGGAATAGAGGGGCATTTGAGAGAAATGGGAGGTGTTGATGAGGCATGGGAGGGATTAACCATGATATTTTATGCATTTATGGCCTAGGGATGTCTTCCCAAGAAATGATGTTACCTAATGATGCAAATATTCAATATTCATTTCTAAAAATAAGTATTTAACAAGTTTCCATGGAATTATTAATTAGGCTCTAATTTGGTTTAATTAGCTCTTAAGCATGATTAAACACTTTGTGCACAAATTACTCAAAATGATTAGAATGCCTTGTTATTGGTCCAAAATTTGACTAGATTGGAATTAGAAGTCAATGTTAGATGCATTGGATCCATTATCCCATTTAGGATGTTACCAACACCAAATAATGAAGGAACATGTCTTGTGTAAGAGATTTTATACAAAAGAGCAATCTAGAGTACCCAATTAAAAAATTAGCATTCTGACTCAGAATGAGCTGATCAAAGTTAGCAAGCCCATAAATTACACTACCCAATTTAGGGATACCCTATCTAAAATTTGCACTTTACTATATCAGGTTCAAATATTTTAGTGTGTTTTAGTTTTTTTAGGATAAATTGTGCATTTTAGTAAGAATTGGTTAAAATCCTGATTAGAGGTTATTGGTGGCCAAATTTAGGTGTCTACAATTTTCCCATGTTTGGGAAGGAATTGTAATCTATAATTATAGTAACACCTTTTCAAAGAATAAAAAGGTCCTACATGCCTACAAATACAAAAAGTATAAAATAATTATATGATGTCCCCTCAAGGGAATGGTTGGCACAAGTAGGTTGACAAATGGTCCCTCGAAAAGAAAGAAGCAAAATGAGGGGACCAAAGAAAGGAAAGATGATGGGGTGAAAATACAATGATTTTTAAGAAGTAGTCAAAATCATTGAGAATGCAAGTGGGATGGTGTATAATGGTTTTCTAAAAGGTGGTTATAAGCATTGTACCTTGATAGTGGCAACATGGTATGATAACACAATGATTTGCACAAAGATGGTTATAAACATTGACAAGATAGACAAACAAGATAACAACATGCCCCTATATGGGGAAAAAAAGAAAAGGGGTAACAACACAATTATTTTCCCAAAGATAGTTATAATCATTGAGAAATGTAGGTGGGATAGTGTGTAATGGTTTGTCTAAAGGTGGTTATAAGCATTGTACCCTGATTATGGCAAACATGATTGATTGGATAATGATGAGGGTAACTTAACATAGAGGGAAAATGATAAATTGGAAAAACATATTAGTAGGGAGATGCTCATCTAAACTAACAAAGGTTGAAATTATTTTATCACTTAATTACTCTATTTGGGATATGAGTGGGATTGAATCAGGATGTTGGTGCTGAAGAGATGTCAATGATGCCATTTGTTGAATAGAATTCCTAAAGCTAATTTTTGTTGTAGCACATGTTGGTAGGCATCATGGTATAACATCATGTGTACTTTTATAAAATATGCATAAGAATTGACTCTTGAAATCCAATATTGAATAAAAAATAATGCACCAATGATAAAAACCATGATGTCAATGTTAGCAAATGAATATAGATGAATTCAAGTATAGGTACACACAAGGAATCACCCAATTAATTCACATAGACTAAATCAAGGCAATAGTTCTAAAATCAATAAAATAGTTAGACAAACAAATAAAATAAGTAGAAACAAAAAAAATAAACAATGCAATAGAAACCATATGAACATTAACCCTAAAAAATAGGTGACGACTTAATAAATGAACAAACTAGAGGAAAAAAATAAAAATAATGGGGTGACTGAGATGTCTCCAGATGCACTAGGCAAGTGGATGCTAGCTACATAGTTCTATGGATGTAATATCCAACAAAAACTTTAAGCCCAATGTAGTTCTCCTAGGAAATGGGTAGAAAATGAAAATTGATGAAAAAAATAGAATGGATGTGATAGAATTAAAGGAATGGTCTTGAAAAATGGAAATTGCATGGGAGAAAAGGCCAAAAGGATGAGGAAACTAAGTGACAAGTTTTTTTTTTGAAAATTATTAACGTTTCCTAGAATCCTTAAGGCCAAGAAGTGGTCAATTTTTTGGTCTTTTCTACCAGATTTATAAATGTTTTTAGAGTTTTTGAAGTATCTCAACTCAATAAAGAATGATGAGACACTAAATGGTTCAACCTCATAAAATGATGAGAGTGTATCTTAAATTACTAAAAAAATGGTGAGAGCATTCAAACTTAGGTTGCTCACAAAATGGCTAGAGTGTTCAAACTTAGGTTGCTCACAAAATGGTGAGAGCATTGAAACTTAGGTTACTCACAAAATGATGAGAGCATTAAAATTTATGTTGATCATAAAATGGTAAGATCATGGCATAGAGGTAATTGAGCTAAATTAAACAAGTATCAATCACTACCCATATAGTCGCAAAGTAGGACCTCAAGTCACTATATTTCTACCTTTATAGTAGAGGAACCTAACTAGTGTAGCTATCAATTCAAACAAAATAGGCACAGTTGGTAAAAATGCATAGCATAGCATATGAAATGGCAAGTTGGTATGTCAAGGATCAATAAAAAAATGTTTCCCCTAGTTTTCCCATGGGAAGTTATAACTAAGAGACAATGGCATAGATCAATGGTACTAATTTGCCTAAAGGTGGTTATAATTAATAACAAGACTAGTGATAAGAAAGCAATAATAAACAAAGGATGCAACTACCAAAACTTCTATCATACTACTCTAAAATATGATTTTTATATAAATTACTTAAAACAATTGATAAAATTCATCAAATTATTTAGTAGTAAAAATATGCAATGAATGGAAAAAACCAAGGTCAAATGAATTGGGTAGATAGGATTTAGAACATGCTTGGTCGATAGAATGGAATGGTAAAGAAGATGGATGGGCTAATAGGAATGAAAAGCATGATATTTGTACAAATAATAAAAGGGAAAAAATGGCATAACTAAAATGGTCTTTATAGACAATACACCCTAGCGCTCAAGTATAATATCACTTAAGGTGAATAATATTCATTAGCTTAGGAAGTTCATCTCTATCTCGTGTGGTGAGTTTTTATGCTCTTGATCCATAATATATGGTAATGATGAAAGGCCCTATCTATTTTGGTTTGAATTTACCTATATGCTTCTTCTCAACCATGGTATTCTTTTGGTTTTCTTTAAGAACATTATCACCAAGTTTAAATGTTTTATACTTGACACAATGATTGTAGTGGTCTTTGAGTTAGTTTTGATATGCCTAAAGATTATTGAGCATAGCTATGCATTTTTAATCAAGCATGTATAGTTATTACATGCAAGATACTCAATATTCATGATCATTTAAGGCATGCTTGAAATGTATGCATAGTGAAGGTAACTTGACCTTAATGAGAAGGATGGATTCAGTATCATAAATAATTGAGTATGGAGTGGCTCCTGTGGGGGTGCAATGATTGGTATGGTATGCCAAAAGGGCGTAGAATATTTTTAGGTGTTAATCATGATTGGTATCATTTAAAAAAAAATTAAGAATGTTAACAATGGTTTTATTTGATGCTTTGGCCTAGCCATTACTTTGAGGGTAATATGCCATAAAAAATATTGTGTGATGTTGTATTGAACATATAGCTTATTTAAATCCTTGTTCTTGAATGATCCTCCATTATTAGATACAATGTCAGAGGGGAGACCATAGTATAAAATGAGATGGTTGAAGATGAATTTAGAAATTTTCTTTCCATTCATGTAAGTGAATGGTATAGCTTTAACCCACTTAGTTAAATACTCAATGGTGGTAAGGATATGTTTATGGCCTTTAGATGAAGTGAGGTTGATCTTCTCAATGATTTCTAGTCCTCATGTAGCAAATGGCCATGATATCAACATTGGTTTTAGAGTTTTTATGGGGGCATGAATCAAATTTGCATGTTATTGACATTTATTATTTCTTTATATATGCAGCTACATCTACATCCATTATGGGCCAATAGTAACTAGTACATAAGATATTTTTGGATAGGATGACCTCGCTAGAATGAGATCTACATACTCCTTCATGAACTTCTCTTATTGATAGTGTAGACTCTACCAAAGTTAAATAGTGAAGTATAATTACATCAAAACTATGGTGGTAAAGGGTGGATCCAAGTAGAGTATAATGAGTGGAGTGATGAATAAATGATTTGGTTTATTTTTTAGATAGGTTAGGTGGTATAAATTCATCATGAAGGTAGTTGTCAAGGTCTAAGTACCAGATATAATAAACTTCATAATTTGAGGGCATCATAACATCTCTTTATTCAAAGGAAAATGAGGACTATGTGTTTTGGTTTGTATCATTTATTCACACTAAGTTTTGACTTCAAATAAAACCTTAATCTAGGATAAAACCAAATAATTAATCACTTTTAGATCCTAAACTGACAAGGTTGCTTGATATTGTTGGAATCCATCAATATACATCATTTGAGAGGATTTTAAGTGTTCATCCAAAAGTAAATGTGCTTTATATAGTAGATTTTTTACACCCCCTTCTATTAAAATGATAGTACTACAACATGGACCTTTAGGTGCACCTTGCACCAATAATACCTCTATGGCAAGTGGGGATTTATCTAAGTTCTACAAGTTTTTTAACATCTCTAGGGGAATCAATTGCATAATGACTTTCATTTCAAATGATGTAAAAGAAAAACATGGATTTTGGGTCCATTGCACTTGGCTTGTTGAAATAAGGTCTAGTCCTTTTTACAACCACTACATCCATTACTTGCTTAGTGTAGTATGATGTCCAATGTGAAAATATGTCCCATGTGTAAATCCATGACTATACGGTGGTTTAATCACTCAAACATCTGATCTTAGTGAGAGTGGGTGAAGTTAATACTAGGAGGTGAAACCCTAGGTCAAAGTTTCCCTAAATAACTTGTCGGAGGTAATGGAGAACCCCTCATAAGATAAGATGCAATGAAATGAAAGACATAAAAATAAAGACTTTAGTGTCATTTTCAAGGTCACTCAAAATTTGATGAGTTTTTGGAGAGTGCTTTAGATGACATTATTTTTAAGCCTTGGACTAGGTTTTTTGCAATAAGTATGGTGATTTTGATTCCAAGGGTTCCCTAAAGACAAATGGAAGAGAATACATGTGCAAACCTTATTTTTGCCAAACAAGTTCTAATTTAAAAAACTATTAAAAATAATAATTGACAAGTGTGTTCCATTTTAAAACCCAAATGAAAGATGAGGTGATGTTATTTTTACCCCTTGGTATTAAGTTATAACTTTGAAAGTCTAAATATCAAAAGCATTCACTTAGACATCTAAAATTTTCATTAATCACCAAAACAAGGTTCCTAATTCATTTTAAAGCATGCAAAAGATGTATAAATAACATCTTTAAAAATTTTTGAAGTCCATTGAATATCTTTATACCCTTAAGGTATCACCCCAAAAGCAAATTTGTTAGATTAGAAACATTTAAAGAGATTTTTAAAAAAAATTAAAAACTCTATTTAAATTAAAGCTAAAATAATATCAGATTCTAAACATTTTGAAGAAAACATGTGGTTTTAAAAAACAAAATCATCCAAAATGAAGTCCATATGACCCCAAACCAATAATTTTAAAATGGCCTATTAACTCTTAGGTATATGTTTTTAAGAAAAATACAGTGACCATCAATGGTTATACCTAACCATTGATAGTTATATCTGACCATCAAGAGTTGAAAATAACCATTAATGGTTTCAATGATCGTCAATGGTTACACTAACCATCGATAGTTGATTGTGTAAACCTATTGTAGACATAAAAATTATATCACACACATATGAATAACTCCCTATGCTGAAACCCCTTTTTAAACCATTTTTAAATAATAACAGTTAACCTCCCTAACCCATACTTTCACCACTCACACATTTAATTAATTTAAAATACTTAGTTAAGTTAATTAAAAACCCCTATTGTCACCTTACCCGACCACCTCACCCTATGAATAATTCTCACCTGATGAGTCACCTCAAGACCTAGTCCCCTCATCCTAACTACTCAAGACTTATTCCCACTTCCAAACTAAATCCCTAATCAACTACCTCCTTCATAACTTATTATTTTTACCATTTTATAATAGTTGTCACACTTGGCCGAAAGAACAATATAAAAAAGGCCAAAAATAATAAGGTTTACCTATTTTAGGGCTACTAACATCGGTCAACCCATGATCGATGTCAGTAGAATCATGGATGTCATAAATATAAGCCAAACTCCAACCTGAAGTTTAGGTCAATAAAAATCAAGAAAATTCATTCTTACTTGCATTCAAGCTTTTGGAATTCTTTTTTTGACATCCTAGCTTACAGTCATCTTATGTAAGTCAATCATGATAAAAAACTAAGCTCTTGAGGACCAACAACACCTACTTATTCTCTCTATTTAGGCATTTAGGTTTAGACTCCCTGATAAGGACCATCAATCTAGCTCTTATCATTCAACAACCACTATGGCTAAGTACATCACTTATTTTCTAGGTCTTTCAAATATTTATTCTACTATCACTTTATATATACTATTCATTACTTTATAGACTTCTGATCGAACCCCCGTGAGGGAGTTACAAAGATTCTTCAATTGTTTCCCCTTAACTTGACACATCAAACCTCTAACCAGATCTACCCAAACCATAATATCTCTCTCATAACTCTCCCAACCTCCCAGACTTGATCCAAACCATTTCCTAAACTTGAAAAAGCCTTTTATAAGCTCCCAATTAATTATTTCCCCTATCGGCCTCAGCATCTTAACCAACATCAGTCACCTCACTACTGACCTCAATAGTATAACTAATATCAGTCACTCCCCTACCGACATCGGTGACTGTGGGTTCCCTAACCTCTTCAAAACCTACCCAAATAACTTCTAAAATACAAATAAAGTACATCACTTGCACCATATCACTCTCTGCTGCATACAGGTTGTTAATAATGGTAATATTATATCTCTTTCACTCTCTTTTTACCTCTCTTTCACTTATTTATTATTCTTTTGTTTATCAAAAGTGGACTGTCATCTCTAACAAAGTTTCACACTTCTTAGAACAAGCACGTAGCTTGGTAGCCCACTCATTTAACTACTACCAAACATTTTGTGGCAGTGTTTTCTTACTTGAAGGTAGTCCTCCCCAGCCAAAGAGGAGTGCTCAAAACATCTAGATATGATGTGCAAACCAATTTGAGTTAATTATAATCACTTATCCCCATTCTTCTTTCTATTTTTCTTTAGACTTATAATAGAAAAAATTTAGTGAAACATTTCTAGCATGCTTGATTCCCGGGACCCTAGAGTTTTCCTTGGGTTCATTTCTTATTTTAACCATTCATAGAGGTGAATTATAGTGAAAACTTCATTTATTTTACTTCCTCTTCTTTTCCATTAAAACAAAAAATTTAATATCTTATTTTCTATTTAAAAAATATTAAACTGAAATTTTCTTTCTTTTCTCTTTACCTCTGAAAGCAATTTGTCATTTTATTTTACAAGTAAAAAAAGGAAAAAAAAAGAGAACCTCTTCTTTACTTCTTCTTGCATGCACATTAGGATAGTGAAATTCATACTCTATTCCTATTTCATCTCTAATTTCATTTAAATCTAAACATTTTAGATTTGGGTTTAAAACTTACTACATTTCATAGTTTGCTTGTTGCATATTAACTCAACTAGTTAATTATGAGAGTTTTGAATAAATTGTAGTGCACCTATGTTACACAACCAAATCACATTCACATAAAAAAAATATAAACTAACCTGAGAAAAGGCCCATCAGGATTTCATCACTTGGTGGATCACCTTACCCTACTCAGCTATCCTACTTGGATTTCACCACCAAGGGGAGAACCCACTCCATTCTCTGGTAGAGCAAAAACTCTAGACAAAAGGTATATCTGGCTCAGATCTAGGTTCATGAAGTGAGGAGAGCAATCTCTTATAACAAGCCATGTATCTAGTCTAATACATATTTCCTCTTGAGTAATAAAATTAACTTAAAACTAGCTATAGATTTCTTTCTAGTACCTTTGATAACCAAATTTTATTCTCACTATCTGAAGGCATAAGCCAACACGAGACTAAAAATTAATCTCTAAGACTTAATAGTTGTTGTTTATATGTTCTTTCTCTACTTTTCTATTTCCTTCTATATTTTGGAGTTGGTAAGGATGTTTTTCTATTGATTCACAAAATCAATACTATTTCTAATACTTAGTTTGTATAACCTATTATCTCAGGTTTTTTAAGTGTTCTTCCTTCTTACACAAATATTTTACATCCACTATTTTACCTAGTTTCAACCTATATTTTATTAAAACATTAGATTTTCCTCTCCCAAAATATCATAGTGATCAACATTAGTTAACCATATTGGCATCAGTAGATTTTGCCTACCGACATCAGTTAAACCACTGATTTTGAGAAACTTTTTCTATCAACATCAGTCAAGTGACTGACGTCGATGATTGTGTAATTTCATCAACTCAAAATAACAATCTAAAATAACCTAATTAGCTATACTTAGACTTGGTTTTTCTTTATTTTGTTTCAAATATAGGGTAGTAAGATTATTTAAACATCCTCTTGTGTGGTATTAACATGAGCTCAAGCCAAAATTCTTGTCAATTATGCAAGTCAAAAACCACTTCCACCTTCCCCTCTCACTTTCAATTCTATCATGGAGCATACTCCTAGCCATAATAAAATTCCCATCATGCCTAAGGGAGATCAATATTTTGCTAATTTTCTTAGTCACAAGGTGGCAGCCCTTCAACATTACCTTGCTATGAGTCAAACCCATAATTCTTTAGGTGACCCAATCTATGGTATGCCAACCTCTCTAATGGAGACAACCTCAATTTTAGTTTCCTCTACTATTTTCCCCATGGTTATCCAAACCACCACTTTGATGAGTATCCCAACTATAAATAATTTTCAAAGTGTAGCATCTCCAACTACCCAATCCCACCTAAACCCTTGTGTAACTTCCCTACTTTCACAGCCACAACTAGTTCATCCAATTCACACCTCATTATATAATTTAGTGGTACCTATTCCATCTACCCTCGTGCCTATAATTACTCAATTTATGACTCACACTTCATCCATTCTAACCATGCCAATAATCCAACATGTAATAACAACAACCAACTAAGGCATAATGTCTAACCCAATGGGATAAGCCCCTTTTCTTTTTGTAGACACCGAAATCGTGTCGACTCCCCTGGTCATTCCTCGTCTTATTCTTCTTCGCCTATTCAACCCTTGTCGATCACTTGTTCCACCAACCTTGACCCTGGCAGCATGTAAAAATGAGCACAGAGCTAAAGCTAGACTCTATCCCCATTATACATCTGCCGACAACGGTCTTTACCTGGCCGATGTCACCGACGTCGGCCACCTATCGGCCGACGTCGACAATCCTGCCGACGTCGGTCACCTTGCCGTTATCCGTTACCAGTTATCATTCGGTTTCCCGAAACGGTTGACGAACCATCTCTGGAACCGTCTCTCGCCTTCATCAACCTCTGCCAACCATTCGAGACCGGATCCCCGAACGCTATTCAACCCTTCGAAATGCTGATCAATCGAACCCGAGCAACCAACCTGCAAATTCTGACATCAACCTGCGAACTCCGACATCAACACTCTCAGCATCAACACTCTCGGCATCAACCAATCTGCACTCAATCCGGCACTGCACAGACAACTGACACTATGGCTTTCATCGCGTCTTCTGGCAGGTAAGTATTATTCTATTTGTTTTATTTCTTCCTTGGTTATTCTTTATCAGTTCTGTCATCCCGATTTCTTCAAACCCCCAGACTCTCTCAGACCCTGTCCCAACTCTCTCAGACCTTGCCCAGACCCTGTCCCGACTCTGTTCAGACCCAGCATCCCTCGTTTACATCCCTGCCCCTATCCCAACTCTCTCAGACCTTGCCCAGACCCTGTCCCGACTCTGTTTAGACCCAGCATCCCTCGTTTACATCCCTGACCCTGTCCTGACTCTCTCAGAACCTGTCCCGACCCTGTTCAGACCTTACCCAGAACCTGCCCCTACTGACGCCGGTCACTACCCCGACCGACGACGGCACCTTAACCGACGTCAGCACCTTCTCTAACCAACGCTGGCACCACAGAGACCGACACCGGTGATTGTACAGAACAGTGCTACATATCAGGTACGCACTTTTATTTTCTGTCATTTATTTTCTGTCATTATTATCTACTTTCGTCCAATATTCTGCTTTTTTATCAGTGGGTTGATATCCTTCTAGGGAGTCTTCGTACTTCTGGGATCGGGCGTTCGCCTGACAGCCCACCATATCTTTGACTAACATTTTTCCGTGTTTTAGCCTTTTCTTCACAGGTGTCATTCCTCCACAGCAAAAGAGGAGAATCTTTCAACGTCTGATTTCAGTGCGCACGACTTTATCAGGTACTTCTAGCCTTGACCATTTCTTTTAGTTTCTTATTTCTTCTTTGAATGTAGAAAGTAATTTTGCATAGAAACATTCTGGCATGCCCGGTGGGACCCTAGGTCCTCATTGGGTTCTTTCTTTCTTTCATTCATTTAGGAGCATTAGGTTTCTTCCTTTTTGCCTCCTTTCGTCTCTTCTTAAACGACATCATAAGCAGAACTAAAACGAACATTTCTTTCTTTCTTGCACTTCTAGACTAGTTAAAACTCATACTCTTCGACTCTTTCTCCATTTGTCTTCATACAAACAAACATTTTGACTTGGGCATTAAAACACTTTGCATTCATTTCTGTTTGCCTACATCTTTTAGACCACACATAGTAATTAAACCGCATATTGAATTAATCTAGATCACTTGATGTTACACGACCAAACCACCTGCACAAAACAAACATAAAACTTACCTGAGACAAGGCCCGACTGGGATTTCATCCCTCAGCGGATACCTTACCCGTCCCGGTGACCCTATTTGGATTTCATCACCAAGGGGGAAGCCCACTCCGTTCTCTGGCGGAGGATAAACTCTAGTGGAAGTATATTTTGGCTAAGCGAAACCAGCTAACCACTGGAATCATGAAGTGAGGGGAGCTTGCTCCTTAGCACCAGGCCTGTACGAAAGCTAACATAGATTTCTTGAGCACCATAATAAAACCTGAAACCATCCATAGACTGCTTCTTCTAGGACCCAACTCACAAAGCCAATCTTCCTCTACACACATATTCTAAGGCATAAGCCACTATAATCCTAATAATTTACTTCTAGGGTTTTAGGATCTGCTTGTGTCTTCAATCTTTTTGGTTCTTATCTGCTTGTTTGAGCTTGTGAGAACGTTCTTCCTTGCCTTGAATGGTTCTGACTCGTAGCCAAGCCAAGGCTCTAGTCGATCACGCGAGGCATCATCCCCTTCCATCTACCCCGCCTACAACCAACCCTACAATGGAGTTCAACTCGGAAACTGAAAGAACTCCTACCAGACCATCTCCGACCCAAACGCCTATTATCCCAGAAGGGGACCAAGACTTCGCATGATTCTTGGACCTCAATACCAAAGCCCTGCAACACTATCTCGCAAATAGCCAAACGCGAGACCCCTTTGGCAATCCAATTTATGGAATGTCGACTTCTCTCCTCGCAACTGCGGTCGTATCAACAACGTCCGTAGTCCAACCCTTAGACACCCAGGCTGTTGCCTCAACCAATGACCAACCTTTCACCAACCATCCAAGTGTGGCCTCTCCTTCCATCGTTGGGCCCACTTTCACCGGGGTTTTGGCCCCCAATCAATCTCAGTCCACTCAACCACTTTCTACCCCCTTTCAAAACCTGGTCGTCTCTATTCCACCCACCCTTACTCCTATCAACACTAGGGTGGCTACCCATCCGTTAGCCCATGTTACCTCTAACCAACCTCCCATGACAACATCAAACCTAGCCATGCCTTCCATCCAATCATCCTTAGTCACTTCTTTCGTCCCTACGACTAGTCATCCGTACGTTGCGCCCTTATTGGTACAACCGACTACGTCGTATACCTCTTCCAGCCTCTTTCAAGCGCCTTACAATCTAGGAGGTGCTCCACCCGCCAATCCGTCAGTAGATATTATCAAGATGCTGATGGATAAAATGTCCAACCTAGAGACCTCCATTACCAGCTCACGCAACACTCTCTCATACGAACAAATCTGTAACGAGCCCATCCATCCTTCCATCCCCATCAGACCATATCCCAGCCAGTGGGAACTTCCTAAGTTTTCTCGTTTCCAGAGCAAGGAAGACCCACAACAACATTTACGGGCATTCAGACATGCCTGTTACCTTATCGCCCACGATGATGCGTTGCTCTTACGCATGTTTCCCATGTCTCTCTCAGGTGCTGCACTTGACTGGTACAGCTCTCTTCCCAGCCATTCCATCCTCACGTTCACTCAGCTGGCCCAGCTCTTCCTCGATCATTTCTCCATCAATATCACCAAGAAGGTCTCTATCACAGACCTCTACTCTATTCGCCAGTTTGAGGATGAATCTATTGCTGATTTCGTCGCTCGGTGGAGAAGCCTTATCAATCAACTTTCATTTTCCTTACCTCAGCCTGAGCTTATTGAACTTTTCTCTCAAGCCTGTGCTAAACATATTTCTTCTACCTTGAGGGTTCAAACCTTCCGCACTTTTGATGAAGCCTTCACGATGGCTCGTAAACTTGAGTTACGTGCTGTTGAGGAGAATAAAGTCAAGTTGCGGAGTAAGAATCCCAACTCCAAAACCAATGACCCTTCTTCTAAGCCCTCCTCATCCAATTCTAAATCTAAAGCTTCAGCAAATGCTGTGGTTGTTAGATCTTCCTCTTCTTCACCTTCAACTAATCAACCTGAACCATCCACATCCATGAGCGCCACTCGCCAATTTCAGCAGAGATACATACAGCGACAGTTTACTCCACTTGGAGAATCATACGCGTCTGTACTAGAAAAACTCGTCAAACAAGGGGCCATCAATCTCCCTCAGATCTGACCTCCACCACAATTTGATCCCTCACGCGCCATCCCTGCGTGGTATAGGGAGAATGACTTCTGCCACTACCACCGTGTTAAAGGTCATGACACGGGCAACTGTAAAACCCTTAAAAACATAGTCCAAGACATGTTGGAAAAGGGTGACCTCATCCTCGACAATCCTAACGCCCCTCCTAATCAGGGTATCGATATCTTCAAACAACCATTCCCTAATCATCCACCAACCCAAAACAACGTCCAGACCTTGACTGACAATACCCATGAACATAATATTCAAACAGTCAATACGGTCTCGCCCCTCATTTCTAACCTACCCCAAGAGGTGAGTTCATCCATCAGTCCATCACATGTGGATGAACCTCTTTCTCTGGCTAGTTCTCCCTCGACTTCTCTCATTTTGGAGGACGCCTCCACCTTACCAGCACCGCCAGTTTCACCATCTTCCTTCTTGCTGCCCATGGAGGACCCAACCTTTCCTACTCCTCGACCACAAGTGGAGGGCACTATCATCCCTGCCCTTTACCCGCTTGAGGAGCTTCACTCACCAGTTTCTTCTCCACCCAGAGAAGAACCTATCTCTCCTTCATCTCCAACCAAACATGAACCTGTCACAACTTCACCATGCTTTGGGCCTGAGACTACTACATTCGTCTCACCTTCAGTCCCACAACCATCGGCATCTTCTCAAGAGCCTAAACCTCATCCCGTATCTTCTCAGCCATTTTCCCGACTAGTGGAGAGACTCGAACTTCTCCCTTCTAGGAAAGTGGAACATCAGGGATTGTGGGACCGTCTCACAGCTCTTCAACAAGCCCGGGCCCTCTCATCTCATGTTGCTAATCCACCCATGACGGAACCTCCTAAGACTATCAACAAAAATCTGATCTCCACTTCCAAACCGTCTACATCTTCATCAACTTCATCAAAACCAAAACCCTCATCTACTCCACCTAAACCTATCCAATCACTTGGCGTTCACCCCGTCTCCAACCTCACTCATCCACAAGTGAAGGTGGACTTAACCCAAACTTCAACTAATAGTAGTCTTCAACCTAAATCTCAAAAGACTGCCAAACCACAGAGGCGAATGGCTCCTCTTCCGTCACCATTGCCCTCCATTTTGGGCCCGCATCCTTCAACCTTAACCAGAGTCCTTCCCGCTTCAACCTCTAACCAAAACCGGTTACCTCCTTTGCTTCCTTTACCTACCACTAGCCTGCCCTCTCCCAAAAGGGTGATACCTCTCACGAAGAGTGTACCGTCTCCGCCTGTCATTGCACCATCAACCCAGAAGGTGGTATGAAAACCCCCTCCCATTTCGCCCAAGCAAAAGTCACCGACATTGCATACATCGATGAGCATGGACCCTTTAGTGGGCTCATACTCTTTGATCTTGCAACGACTTTTGCAAACTTCTAGCATAACTCTTCCACCCATCAAGCCCTTTCAACCTCTCGGGTCTAAACCTTCCTGGTTCGACGACACGAAGATTTGTTTATATCATCGTACACCAGGACATGACACCAAGACTTGCTGTGCCCTCAAGGCTGTCATTCACCGTTATCTGGAGAAAGACACCCTTCTCTTCGAGGACACTTTCGACCGCCCCCTGACTCCTTCTCATAACCCTTCAACCTCTTCAAACCCATCCACATCTCATCAACCTGTTACAACCCCTTCATCATCTTCACCTCCCATATTTGAAATCAATGCCATTCACATCACCACTAGGTCACAAAAAGATAAGGCGAAAGAAAAAGCCGCCATTCCTTGGACCTACCCTTTTGTCAATCCACCACAACCGCCTAAGCCTAAGATTTCTATCCTTGGCGCACCTCAACCCTCTTCTTCTTCTTCTTCCTCTTCCGGACCAATCCACGACTCCATGTTGAAACAGCTTCACCAGACGCCTGTGAAGATGTCCCTCTACGATCTCATCCAAACCTCACCCCAACATCGTCAGGCCCTCATCCAAGCCCTGCAGGCAGCGGAGGTCCAACCTGAGGATCCCCAGCCACTTGCTGCCCTTGTCCACTCCTTAGCCCCTGTTGCCTTCATAACATTCAGCGATTCTGAGATTCCTACATCCAACACAGAAGATCAGGACGCCACCCTCTTCATCACTACCTACATCGATTGGACACGCATTAAACGCATTATGATCGACGGGGGCGCTAGCATCAACATCATCTCCACTCATGCATTTGATCAGTTGGCTCTTCCCAAGAATTGCGTCTCCAAAACTGACGCGATCTTGTGCTCTTTTAATGACACTACTGCCACGACCATTGGCACAGTCATCCTTCATATCTGTGTTGGTCCACGCACAGTCCCGGAGCTCTTCTACATCATCGAAGGAGAGTTCCAATACAACATCTTGCTGGGCCGACCCTGGATCCGTGCCATGGCCTGTGTCCCCTCCACCCTGCACCGTTGTGTGAAGTTTGAGCATGACGGACAAGTCTACACCATTCCCGCTGACCCTTCGCCTTTCAAAACATGCAATACCACCTACCGTCCAAATGATGTCCTCATTCCTATCAAGCCATCAACCTCAGCACCGCCTTCATCCGCGGAAGCTTCGACCAGTTCGCAACAGGCGGTCGCCCTTACACCTCCCCTTCAAGCGACAACCACAGACCCCATGGAAGACATCTTCCAAAGACTTTCATTGGGAGAGTATCGCTTGCTGGCTTTAGACATGTTCCAAACTCCGCAAGAGTATGGACGCCTTCATCACAGCCCCAACTACGACCATCAGATCGGGATGATCATACCTTATGGTCCCCCTCACCTCCACACCAACCTCGTCTATGGAGGGCTTAATCAAGCTCCTACTGACGGTAATCCTCTTTCTTCACCCCGACCTTTCACATCAGATTTTTCGTTTCTTGGCAACCCCGCCTTTGCACATACTTACCTTTACAAGTGTGCATGGAAGGGTTTTGGTTTCGGACGCTATGAGCAGGGCTCCCATCAGCCTATCCAACCGCTCAATGATGATGACACCAAGAAACGGTATGGTTTGGGATATCACGACCCCACTCAAGACCCTGTAGACCTTTATCCTGAACCAATCCTTGATCAATCTCCTCCACACTCACCTATTTCACCACCTTCACCTACGGAGTCAGTGGTTTCCATTCCTCCTAGTTTTTTTTCCATAAACACCATCCACCTGGACCCCTTGACTTATCAGCTCAATGGGGTATCCAAGTCTCTCCCTCTCATTCTTCCCACCATGATCGAAGATGAGTCGACAACCATTCACACTGTTCACTGCGTTGACGATGACGCCATTCTTTCCTACATGGGCACTGATGATTCTTTCATCCAGCGCTCCCTCCCTTCTGAGACCCAGGTTATGTTAAATGAATCAACCATTGACATCAACCTTCCTTCTTCTGATGTTCCTCATGTCTTAAAGATTGGCCAATCTTTAGATGCTCAGGAGCAGCTTGACTATACCCAATTCCTCTCCGACCATAGCAAGGCCTTTGCCTGGACTTACAGTGATATGCCTAGCATCAACCCCACCATCGTTACCCATAACATTGTCACCAAACCAGAGGCTAAGCCTGTCAGGCAAAAGCTTCGAAAGATGCATCCTCGCATTGCCCTCCTTGTCAAGGAGGAGCTTCAGCGTCTCCTTTCTGTCTCCTTCATCCAGCCCATCGATTATCCACAGTGGGTCTCTAACATCGTCCCAGTCACCAAGGCAACTGGGGGGATTCGAATCTGCACAGACTATCACGACCTTAATCTAGCCTATCCTAAAGACGACTTTCCTCTTCCTAACATCGACCAGCTCATTGATCTTATGGCCGGCCATGAGATGCTATCTCTTATGGACGGGTTTTCAGGATACAATCAAATCCTGATTGCTCTGGAAGATCAGCACAAGACTACTTTCATCACCCCATGGGGAACTTTTTGCTATCGAGTCATGCCTTTCGGCTTGAAGAACGCAGGCGCCACTTATCAGCGTGCCATGACCTACATTTTCCACGATCTCCTCCACAAAATCATGGAGGACTATGTGGATGACCTTCTCGGCAAATCCAAATTTTGCCGTGACCATCTGACCATTCTCAACATCATCTTTTCTCGTCTTCTTCAGTACAATGTCCGTCTTAACCCCAAGAAATGTGTCTTTGGGGTCCTCTCTGGCAAGCTTCTCAGCTTCATCATTTCCTTCTGTGGCATCGAGATAGATCCCGCCAAGATTCGCGCTATCCTCGAAATGCCTCCCTCGACCAATCTCAAGCAGCTTCGCAGTTTGCAAGGCAAGCTCCAGTCCATTCGTCACTTCATCTCACAACTTTCTGACCGCTGCCAACCTTTTCATCATCTCCTTAAGAAGGACGTCATTTTTACATGGGATAAGGACTGTCAAGAGGCTTTTGAAGCTTTAAAATGCTATCTGGTCTCTCCACCAGTTCTCATTCCACCTAAAGATGACCAACCCTTTTACGTTTATATCTCAGCCACTCACCATTCGTTAGGTGCCATGATCGCGCACCGAGATGAGCATCATCATGAGCAAGCCATTTATTATATCAGCTGCACACTGGTCGACTACGAAACTCGATATACCCATATCGAGAAACTCTGTTTGGCGTTAGTCTTTGCTACTACTAAGCTTCGCCACTATCTTCTCAGTCACAAAACCTTTGTCATCACCCACACCGACCCTCTCAAATATGCACTCCAAGCCATATCAGAATCAACGTATGGCTCGGTGGCTCATGCTGCTTGCTGAGTTCGATCTCGAATTCATCCAGCAGAAATCTATCAAGGGGCAAACCATCGCTGATCAACTAGCACATGCCCCTCTTCCTGACACTCAACCTTCGCAGTGTGAATTCCCTGACGAATCTATCGCTGCGCTTTCCTCCGACGACACCACCTATCAGATGACTATGTTTTTTGATGGATCCAAATGTCAACTAGGTGGAGGTGCTGGGGTCATTCTCATCCCACTCGAAGGGGAGCCCATGCCTTTATCTTTTAAACTTGACTTTGATTGTACCAATAATATGGCCGAATACGAGGCCTTAATTTTGGGACTTCAGACCGCCCTCTCTCTCAGCATCAAGTCCATCAACATCTTCAGCGACTCACAGCTCGTCGTCAATCAGGTCAACGGTTCATACCTCTATAAAAATGAAATTTTGCAAAGGTACAAAAATCGTGCTGACATTCTCCTTGCATCTTTCGATCATTTTCTCCTGCAGACTGTTCCTCGATCCACGAACAAGTTTGCTGACACTATGGCTTCTCTCGCTTCCCATATCCCATCTTCCTCATCTGCATCCAGACTTTTTGTCACGGTGCATCGTGTGTCATTGCCTTCATATATCTCTCCTCACATTCATCATGTCAACACTATAGATCCTAGCCCACAAGATGCTTGGTATAAGCAACTTGTGGACTTCTTATCTCTCTCTATCATTCCTCCCAACCTCTCTAGTAATGCACGACGAGCTTTTATCAAGCGTACTGCTCGCTATACCATGCTAGGGGGTCTTCTCTATAAGTGAGGCTTCGACGGCCTCCTTCTTCGCTGTCTCACCTCTACTGAAGCATCTCACGCCATTCAGCAAGTCCATGACGGGATTTATGGCAGGCATTTCAGTGGAAATTCGGTTGCCAAGTGCATCCTTCGTCTGGGCTATTATTGGCCTACCCTTCATCAAGACTGTAGCGATTATGTTCAGCGTTGCATCAAGTGTCAGCAGCACTCTAACTTGCTTCATCTCCCCAGTCACGCCTTACAAGTTGCTCAGGATTTTTGGCCTTTCTCTCAGTGGGGTTTAGATCTCATCGGTGAGATTAACCCTCATTCGTCTCTTCATCATCAATCCATCATCACAGCCACTAAATATTTCACCAAGTGGGTGGAAGCCATTCCTCTCGTCTCCACAAAAGCTGACAAGATCATCGACTTCATCAACACCCACATCATCTGTCGTTTCGGTATCCCTCATAAAATCATCACTGATAACGGCAAGTCCTTCAAAAACAAAATTGTCCAAAAGCTATGCGACTCCTTCGGCATCAAACTCAGTTTCTCTTCGCCTTACTACCCACAAGCAAATGGGCAGGCCGAGGCTTCCAACAAAATTCTCACCAAAATTCTCATGAAAGTGGTCAGTGACACAGGCAAGGATTGGCACATTCACATTCCCTTCGCTTTGTGGGCTTACCGCACTAGCATCCGAACCTCTACGGGTGCTACCCCTTTTTCTCTCCTGTACGGAACAGAGGCTGTCTTACCTCTCGAAGTACAGATCCCGTCTCTCCACATTTCTCTACATGATATCCTTTCCAATGATGAATTTCGTCAAGATCGCTTAGCTCAACTTGAGTTACTTGATGAACACCGTCTTGCTGCCCTTAATCATCTCCATGTCTATCAACATCGCATCAAGGACGCCTATGACAAAAATCTGCGAGAACGAGATTTCAACATCGGAGACCTCGTCCTCAAAGAGAATCAAAACGTGACCAACATGGAGCGAAGTAAACGAGGCAAGTTTGCTCCTAATTGGCTCAGACCTTTTATTATCACGCACAAGTATGGATCAGGGACTTACCGTCTGTCTTCTCTTGATGGACGCCCAGAACCTGAGCCTCTTAATGCGTTGCATCTGCGACCGTTCTACTGCTAGTCAAGTATTTGTCCACTTGACACTTAACTTGAGCTCGTCTCTTGAGCAATCCCCGTCCTCCTTAATCCTACTTCCTTTCAACCCTATTCCTCTTAACAAGTCCTCTACAACCCTTTTAGGATGCAGTGATGCTTTGTCCTAATAAAAAGGGGTGTCCTTGAACTTTTACAGTCTTGTCCATGACTCACATTTCTATACAAACAAATCAAGATGTCAAAACATATCCATGGTCACTATATCAATATCAAAATCACAAAAAATAGACTGCTCCCTCGAAGGACAGTTGTACTATCATTGCTGTAATAAATAGACTGCTCCCTCGAAGGACAGCTATTCAAAAGCCTTTATATTAAACAAAAATCTAGACCACTCCCTCGAAGGATGGCTATGACTACTCTGGCAATAACCAGCACTATTTTAGAAGCTTCCCACATTGATCAGCTTCACAAACTGACCCTCAAGCAAATGACATCTCTATGCAGGCTTCCCGCATTGATCAGTCTGCGCAAAAAAAAAAAAAAAAAAAAAACGAGTCACGGACTTGGCTTGTAGCTGTCTCAGGGTCTCCTATAAAAAGGGGCAAAGTTATCTCTGCTCTTAAAATGGGTTACCCTCTTTCCTCCTCCTATTACCTGCTCAAGGGACTTTCAGCTCACTTTAATGTCTAAGTGATTCGATTACCGCTCTAACATAACTATGGTCAACGACGTCACGCATGAATGGGGCTCTTGGTTCTCATAACCCCTATCTATGCTATCTTTTTGGTCCTTGTCAATGCAAGAGCAATATGCTTTTCACTTCTTCTGCACTTTGGTCACATCTACCCTCATCACTTGTCAACCAACTTCGCTCAACTCTCTTTTCAGACCATCAACATGACCTACCCTGTTCACCCTAGTTTCTATGGACACCAATACACATGGAAACTATCGACTCGCCACAATTTATGTTCAGCATAAACCACTACTTGCTGAAGCATAAATAGACCTCAATTCATTTTTAGCATACATCCATCATGCATATGGAATATTGCTAGGGATGAAAAACCCCTCAACCAATGTTGCAGAATACACCATTTGGCAAAGGCTGCAACATCTTTTTTTTCCTCACCATCCCTTTTGACCCTTCCTCCCTTCTAGGGAGAACTACATCGGCCTGAGGCCCTATCACCAGGGCTATGTAGGCAGCACTCAGTTGACATGGGGTCTTCTGGGGTTAGCTCGGCTGCATCCTTTCATCCATTCATCCATCCATCGACCACCAAACATTAGAGATCATGCCTATCTCCTCCGACCTCGACCACTTCCAAGACATTGTTGCCTTGGTTGTTTTTGCATGTATGCTACCTCATGACTGGTTAGCAGAATTGTGCGCAGACCTTTTTGGACCCTCACAAGTATAGGATCGCACACTGGTTGATCCACACTACTTGTGACTTTTTCATGTTTCTAGGAGCACTTCCTGAGCCTAGGATACCTGGAACGTGACGACCCATTTGGAGCTTCAGCTTAGATTGAGTGACCCGATCAGTAGACGACTAAATGCTGGGGCCCAGTTACTTCAATTTTGGCACTCTTCGACCCTTATCTTGCGACACTTTGACCTGACCATCTCGTGCAGTGGTATGCATGCAATCATGACCTTTGCAGCGTTCACCCTCACCCCTTTTTCATCTGCTCTTTATCAAATCAGCACCCGATTCCTGGTTCCC
Source organism: Torreya grandis (assembly GCA_037957365.1). NCBI lineage: Eukaryota > Viridiplantae > Streptophyta > Pinopsida > Cupressales > Taxaceae > Torreya > Torreya grandis. Next base: position 948,615 of record JARHVA010001526.1, on the reverse strand, counting down.
TTCCCTCGACTCCTGCTTTGAGGGGGAATACCTTATCCCTCACCTGGGGCACTCACTCCTATTTTTGTCTTGCAGTTCATCCAGAACAACCAACAAGATAAAAAGGGGCAAATGTAGACACTAAAATCGTGTCGACTCCCCTGGTCATTCCTCATCTTATTCTTCTTCGCCTATTCAACCCTTGTCGATCACTTGTTCCACCAACCTTGACCCTGGCAGCATGTAAAAATGAGCACAGAGCTAAAGCTAGACTCTATCCCCATTATACATCTACCGACGATGGTCTTTACCCGGCCGATGGCGCCGACGTCAGCCACCTATCGGCCGACGTCGGTAATCCTACCGACGTCAGTCACCTTGCCGTTATCCGTTACCAGTTATCATTCGATTTCCCGAAACGGTTGACGAACCGTCTCTGGAACCGTCTCTCACCTTCATCAACCTCCGCCAACCATTCGAGACCGGATCCCCGAATGCTATTCAACCCTTCAAAATGTTGATCAATTGAACCCGTGCAACCAACCTGAGAATTCTGACATCAACCTGTGAACTCTGACATCAACACTCTCAGCATCAACACTCTCGACATCAACCAATCTGCACTCAATCCAGCACTGCACAGACAACTGACACTATGGCTTTCATCGCGTCTTCTGGCAGGTAAGTATTATTCTATTTGTTTTATTTCTTCCCTGGTTATTCTTTATCAGTTCTGTCATCCCGATTTCTTCAAACCCCCAGACTCTCTCAGACCCTGTCCCGACTCTCTCAGACCTTGCCCAGACCCTGTCCCGACTCTGTTCAGACCCAGCATCCCTCGTTTACATCCCTGCCCCTGTCCCGACTCTCATAGACCTTGCCCAGACCCTGTCCCAACTCTGTTCAGACCCAGCATCCCTCGTTTACATCCCTGACCCTGTCCCGACTCTCTCAGAACCTGTCCCGACCCTGTTCAGACCTTACCCAGAACCTGCCCCTACCGACGCCGGTCACTACCCCGACCGATGACGGCACCTTAACCGATGTCGGCACCTTCTCTAACCGATGCTGGCACCACAGAGACCGATGCCGGCGACTGTGAAGAATAGTGTTGCATATCAGGTACGCACTTTTATTTTTTGTCATTTATTTTTTGTCATTATTATCTACTTTCGTCCAATATTCTACTTTTTTATCAGTGGGTTGATATCCTTCTAGGGAGTCTTCATACTTTCAGGATCGGGCATTCGCCTGACAGCCCACCATATCTTTGACTAACGTTTTTCTGTGTTTTAGCCTTTTCTTCACAGGTGTCATTCCTCCACAGCGAAAGAGGAGAATCTTTCAACGTCTGATTTCGGTGCGCACGACTTTATCAGGTACTTCTAGCCTTGACCATTTCTTTTAGTTTCTTATTTCTTCTTTGAATGTAGAAAGCAATTTTGTATAGAAACACTTTTTACACCCCATCCTATGACTCATTATCCTTATGTTACTCTAACACAAACTTAGCAATCTATTTCATTCACTCTCTATATTTCCTATCAACTTCCCTATAACTTTGGAGGTATTCCCCAAACAAATCCCCCTCTAGACCTCATTAAGATGTTGACGGACAAGATGTCTACTCTAGAGACATCTATTTCTAGTTCAAAGAATATCTCATATTATGATTAGTTATGCAATGAACCAATCCATCCTTCTATTCCTATTCACCCTTATCCAAGCCAATGGGAACTCCCTAAACTTAGTCATTTCAAGAGTAAAGATGACCCACAATAACACTTTCTAGCATTTAGACATGCTTGCTATTTAATAGGGCATGATGATGTGTTACTACTTCAAACTTTCCCTATATCTCTTTCAGGTGCTACTTTGGATTGGTATATCTCTATACCTTATCACTCTCTTTTCTCATTTACCAAACTTGCACAAATATTCCTAGACCATTTCTCTATTAACATTTCTAAGAAGGTTTCTATAATATAACTTTATTCTATCAGATAATTTGATGATGAGTCTATTGCAAATTTTGTGGCTCATTAGAGAATCTTAATCAATCAACTCTCCTTCTCCTTACCCCAACATGATATTATTGAGATCTTCCCAAGGGAATGTTCTAAACACTTCTCATCCACACTCTGAGTATAAACTTTTTGCACATTTGATGAGGTCTTTATAATGGCATGGAAACTTGAGGTTCATATTATAGATGAAGGCAAAGTCAATTTTCATAGTAAGAACCCTAATTACAAATCAAATGACTCCTCTAAAACTTCTCCCTCTAACCAAAAATCTAAAGGCTCCACCAACATGATGGTCCTAAAGTCAACCTCTTCCACAACCAAAAACTAAAAAAAATACTTAACTTCTCAAAATCTGACCAAGCAGTTCCAACAACGGTATGAACAAAGATAATACACTCTTATTGGGGAGTCATATACATCCATATTGGAGAAACTATTGAAATAAGGTGTCATAACCCTTCCTCAGATCAAACCTCTTATACAGTTTGACCCTTCCCATCCTATCCCAACCTAGTATAAGGAAGATGAGTTTTGTAGTTACCATCAAGTTAAAGGCCACAATATTAATAGCTGTAAAAACCTCAAGAACATTGTTTGAGATATGATTGATAGAGGTGATCTCATCTTAGATAATCCTAATGCACCCCCTAATCAAAGTATGGATGTGTTCAAACACCCTTTTCCTAACCATTCACCAAATCAAAATATTGTCTAGTCCACAACTAACTCAGGTGATCATAATATCCATATGGTTAATATGGTCTTTTATTTACCTTTAGTTCAACCTTCACCTCAATAGGAGACATCCATTTCATTGAATCCTCCCCCACATTTAGTGGCATCTATTTCACCCATTATTCCTCTTTAGGCAAAAGAGCTTATTTCACCCATTCCACTCCCTCAAGAGGAAGAGCCTCCTTTACCACTCCTTTCACCACCTGAGGATCCTATAATGCCAATTCCATTTTCACCAATATTACCTATCCTCTTACCACTTGAATACCACACCCTACCCATTCCTCAACCACATGTTGAATGGAATATCATTCATACACTATACCCTCTTAAGGAACCTTCTTCACTTACTTCTCCTCCACCTTTTAACTTAGAGGAGTCAGTATTATCTACTCACATAATAGATGAGAGAACTATTATGACTACTCCAATTGTACCAATCTTACCCCTTATTTTACCCATGGAGGATCATACTTTACCCATGCCTCACCCACATGTTGAGGGAGCCATAATACATATGATTTACCATCTTTAGGAACCTTATTCACCTACCTCCCCTCCACCCATGGTAGACCATATATCTTCTCTCATCTCTATCGAAGAGGATCTTGTTGTGGTTCTTTCTTATCTTTGGCCCAAAGTAGCAAAAACCAACAATTTCCCTCTCTTCTAAACACCATATCCTTCTAAAGACACAATCATAAGGCCTACATCAACTTCATCTAAACCCTTATCTCATTTGGTGAAAATTCTATAATTTCATGATTCCACGAAGCTAGACCATGCATAATTTTGGGATCGACTTAAAACTCCTTATCCAACACAATGAATGTCAAACCTAACCGCCAACCCTCTTACTATGCTTTACCCCAAGGTCTTTGATAAAGCTAGAGATTCTTCACCAAAAGCACCTAAAGTTCAATCATCTATGTTATAACCCTCACCCTTGTAGGAATATATCCCATTAAAGTAGATTAGGCCCTTAGCCATATGCCCAATTTCTAATTTAATTCATCCGTAGCTGTAATTAGATTTAAATCCTCAATCACAAGTTGTTGTTTCATGGCCTAAATTATATAAAAATATTAAACCCCTTAGATCTCACTGATCCCTTATTTAACCCTCAACTTTACCATCCATTTTTTTACCACACCCATCTACCTTAGTTGGAATATTTCCTAACTAATCAAAACAAAAGGTTAATCTACCTCCACTCTTGCCTTTGCCATCTAGTAGAACTCTCACATCTGACACTAAGAAAGTGATAGTAAAACACATAAATCTAACATCACCAAATAAAAACCCATGTAAATTATCCTTTTTAGTACTGAAACACAATAAAATGTCCACTCCTCTTAGCACAAGTGTGAGCCCACTTGAAGGCTCTCAAATCTTTTTTTTACATAAGTTATTACAATCTTTCATAATAACTCTTCCTCCCATTAAGCCTTATATTCCTCTTGTAATTAATCCATATTTGTTTAATGATACACAAGTGGGTTTATATCATCATTCACTTGGACATGATACTGAGAGTTATAAATCCCTCATAGTAGTCATTCCACAACACTTCAATGTCAACACTTTCTTTTATGATACTCCCATTAACCTTCTTATTATTTCACCTTTGGCATCCACAGTGCCTCCTACTATTACACCTAAATTAAAACTTAAAGATGTCATCATAATCCCTTTACCACCTCCTTCACCAAGATTTCAAATCAACATAGTTATGTAGTCACACAATCACAAAACCAAAAAGATAAAGCTAAGGAATAGGTCACTACTCCTTGGGCGCATCCTTTCACCAAAGACACTCCACCTCCTAATCCTAATATTTCCATCTTGGGTGTTCCTAAAACAACATCTTCAGATGTTATTCAAAGTTCAATGGTCAAATAGCTTCCCCAAACTCCTATGAAAATTTCTTTGTATGAGTTAATAAAAAACTCATCCCAACACCATCAAGCTTTGATTAGTGCTTTACAAGTGATTTAGGTACAATCATATGATTCCCAACCTCTTGTATCTTTGGCTAGCTCCCTTAATTCTATCTCCTTGATTTTTCTTAGTGATTTGGAAATTCCACTTCAACACCATCAAGATCAAGATTTTTCCCTTTTTAGTACCACATATATTGATCAAACTCATGTCAAGAGAGTTATGATTGATGGGGGAGCTAGTACTAATATTATTTACACCCATGCCTACAAACAACTAGCCCTTCTTGTTAATTACATGTCTCAAATCAATGTGTTACTTCACTCTTTTAATGATACTACAGTGACTATGGTGGGTACTATTGTCTTACATATCCATGTAGGTCCCTGCACTATTCCTAAGATCTTATATGCTATGGAAGGAGAGTTATAATATAAAATACTACTTGGATGACCTTGGATATGTGGTATGTCATGTGTACCCTCAACTTTGCACCAATGTGTCAAGTTTGAACATGATGGATAAGTACATGTTATATCTGTTGACACACCTCCATTTAAAAAATGAAACATGAACTATAGTCCTAATGACGTTCTCATCTCATTGAAAACATCATCTTCTCTACATGATACTTTTTAATCTTCTACAAGTTCCACTCTCTTGGTTACTCAAATACCAATAACACAAATTCCTAGCAAGGATCCCATGGAAGAGACCTTTCAACATTTGTCACTCGGTGAATATCATTTGTTAACACTTGACATGTTCTATACTCCACAAGAGTATAGAAGGCTTCAAATGTACCAAAATTATGATCCCTATATTGGGATGGTCATCCCTTATGCCCCCCCTAACCTTCAAACCAATTTCATATATGGGGGAATTGATCAAGCTCCCACTGTCAGTAATCCATCTTCTCCACCACAACCATTTACCTGTGACATCTCTTTCTTGAGTAACCCTAGATTCACTCACACCTATCTCTATAGGTGTTCCTAGAAAAGATTTAGTTTAAGTCATTACAAATAAGGTTTCCATATGCCTATTGAATATCCTACTAGCAACACCATTGAAAATGCCAAAAAGAGGCATGGAGTGGGATATGACAAGCCAACTAAACTCATTAAAACTTCTCATGTACTAATTATCAAAGAACTAGTCTCTCCTTCTCCACTTCTTCTCCACCATCACCTACCAAATCAGAGGTATCTATACCTCCTAAATTTTTTTCTAATTAATGCCATCTATTTGGGGCCTTTCACCTATCATCAAGGTAAGGAAATAAAGTCCCTTCCTCTCATTCATCTTGAAATAATTAATGAAGACTCTCCCATTATTAACACTATCCAATGTCAAGATGATGATGCAATTCTCACCTACATAGGTGCAGATGATTCCTGTATCCAATTATCACTCCCATCTAAAACACAAGCTATGTTAAGTGAATCAACCATTGACATCAACCTACTATCTCATGATAACTCTCACATCCTCAAGATTGGCCAATCTTTAGATTCCTCTGAGCAAGATGATTATGCCACATTTCTTAATGACCATAGTAAAGCCTTTTCTTGGTCTTATAATGACATGACTGGTATTGACCCCTCTATCATCACCCATAACATTGTCACTGATTGAGATTCTAAACCTATTAATAAAAATCTTTGTAAGATGAATCTTTGTATTTCTCTCCTTTTTAAACAAGAGCTCTAATGACTCCTTTTTGTTATCTTTATCTAACCCATTGACTACCTGCAATATATTTCCAATATTATTTCTATCACAAAAGTGATTAGTGGAATCTACATTTATACTGACTATCATGATTTAAACCTAACTTGTCCAAAAGACAAATTCTCATTGCCAAGTATTGACCAACTTCTTGATCTAACAACCAGACATGAGATGTTATCACTTATGGACTGATTGTCTAGATATAATCAAATCCTAGTTTCTCTTGAGGATCAACACAAGGCAACCTTTATTACCTTATGGGGGAATTTTTGTTATCAGATCATGCCTTTTGGCCTGAAGAATACTGATGCAACTTACCAATGTGTCATGACATACATTTTTCATGATCTCTTACACAAGATTATGGAAGATTACATGGATGACTTACTTGGCAAGTCTAAAATTTTCTAGGATCACTTGACAATTATCAAGATTATATTTTCTCATCTCCTCTAACTCTAATATAATGTTTGACTAAACCAAAGAAATGTGTCTTTGGTGTTCTTTTCAGTAAGCTCTTAAGTTTTATTGTTTCTCTCCATGGTATCGAGGTCGATCCTACTAAGGTTAGAATAATCCTAGATATTCCTCCACCTAATAATATCAAACAACTCCATAGCCTACAAGGCAAACTTTAGTTAATTCACTGCTTCATCTCCTAGTTGTTAGATCATTTCCAACCCTTTAAACATATCCTCAAAGAGGATGTCTCCTTTAATTAGAATATAGATTGCTAGGAAGCTTTTGATGCACTTAGACAATACTTCCTTTCCCCACTAGTTCTTATTCCACCTAATAAAAATTATCCTTTATATATATACCTCTCCACAACAGACCATTATCTAGGTGTTATTATTGCACATCAAGATAACCAACATTGAGAGTACATAGTTTACTACATAAGCTACACACTTATTGATTATGAGACTCAATATACCCATACTGAAAAACTTTGCCTTGCATTATCTTTTTTGCCTCCAAACTTCACCATTATCTCCTAAATCATAAAACTTATGTAGTCACCCATACTAATCCCTTCAAATACATACATTCAAGCCGTATTAGAATCAACGTGTAGCTCGGTGACGCATGCTTTTGGCTAAATTTGATTATGAATTCATTCAACAAAAGTCTATTAAGGGGAAAATAATCACTGATCATTTAGCCACTACCCTTTTACCTAAAAATCAACCTTCAAACCTTAAATTCCATGATGAATCCATTATAACTCTCTCCACCGCTGACATCTCCTATCAAATGATGATGTTATTGTATGGATCTAAATGTCAACATGGTGGGGGTGTAGGGGTCATTCTTATTCCTCTAGATAGCAAGCCTATGCCTTTGTCATTTAGATTAGATTTTGAATGCACTAAAAATATGGTCTAATATGAGGCTTTGATTCTAGGACTTTAAATAACTCTCTTCTTGTGTATCAAATCCATAACCATTTTTGGTGATTCTCAACTAGTGGTTAAAAAGTTAATGGTTTCTACCTATGTAAAAATTAAATTCTATAGTGATATAAACATCATTTAGATACGTTATTAGGATCATTTGACTCTTATCTCTTATAAATTGTTTCTTGATCTACAAACAAGTTTGCTAATATGATGGCTTCACTTTCCTCACATAGACCCTCTTCATCCCCCTCTTCAAGAATCTATGTCACCGTGCATCACTTAACATTACCCTCCTATGTCTCAACTAACATCCTCTTTATTAGAAATTTAATAGCCAACATGCATGACTTATGGAACAAACAACTCATGGATTATCTTTCCTTCTCTATTACACCGTTTGATGTCTCCAATAATGGGAAATGGGCTTTTATAAAATGTGCCACTTGTTACACTATATTAAGGGTACTTCTCTACAAGTGAGGTTTTGATAGTCTTCTACTTAGATGCCATACTAGTACTAAGACTCCCTTCACTATTAAGGAAGTCCATGATGGGATTTATGGTATGGATTTTAATGGTCACTTAGTTTCTAAGCATATCCTTCAACTTGGATATTATTGGCCCACACTTCATCAGGAATGTGTTGATTATGTTCAGTGTTACATTAAGTGTCAACAACACACTAACCTCCTTCACATTCCTAGTCATGCATTATAAGTCACCAAAGACTTTTGGCCCTTCTCCTAATCGGGCTTAGATATAATTAGAGTGATTAAACCTCATTCATCCCTCTTTCATCATTATATCATTACTGCCACCAAATATATCACTCAGAGGGTTGAGGCCATCCCTCTCATCTCCACTAAAGCTGAAATTTTTTTTGACTTCATTAACCATCACATCATCTATCATTTTGGTGTCACTCATAAGATTATAATAGATAATGGTAAGTATTTCAAAAAAATATTGTTCAAATTCTTTTTGATACATTTGGAATCAAATTAAGCTTCTCATCACCATACTATCCACAAGCTAATGGACATGCATAAGCTTCTAACAAAACATTGACCAAAATTCTCATGAAGGTAGTCAATGATATAGGTAAGGATTGGCACACACACATTCCTTTTGCTTTATGGGCTTACCACACTAACATTCAAAACCCTATGGGTGCTACACCTTTTCCATTAGTATATGGGATGGAGGATATTTTTCCTCTTGATGTCCAAATTCCTTCTCTTCACATTTCTCTACAAGACATACTTACTAATGATGAATTTTGCCAAGAATGTTTGTCTCAACTTGAATTGATTGATGAGCATCATATCATAGCCCTCAACCACCTCTAAATCTATCAAGCACATATTAAACATTCTTATAACAAAAACCTCAAAGAGTGAGATTTTAATATAGGAGATCTCATCTTAAAAGATAATCAACATGTGATGAACAAGGAGTAAATCAAATGGGGTAAGTTTGATCCTAATTTTCTTGTGCCTTATATCATAACTCATAAGTATGGTTCAGGAACTTATCACTTGTCTTCTCTTGAAGGAAGGCCAAAACTCGAGCCTTTAAATGCTTTACACCTATGACCATTATTTTTTTAAACAAGCAATGCTTTACTTCATGTTTAAATTGAGATCATATCTTGTGCATCCCTATTACATTCATTTCCCTTCCTCTTCACCCTTACTCCTGTACACTTATTTAACTTACACAGTGTTATGGTTTTGTCCTCAAAGTGGAAAACTCCTAAGCCTCTATAGTCTTGTCCATGACTAAAAGAAAAACTTAAAAAAAGGGCTATGTGACAAAGTTATAAAGTATCAGGTCATGCTTTTCAATGTAGACTGATCCCTTGAAGGACAACTACATAACTTCCCTTTACTACTATCAATAGACTATTCCCTTCAAGGACAACTATTTAAAATTAAAAACAAATGATTAGACCACTCCCTTGAAGGATGGATAATCCAAGATTTGTTCTTAAAGGGAAAAAATAAATGAAAAAGGATTATCATAGCTTTTTATGACCTTAACCCATACAACATTCCATTTTAGGCTTCATGCATTGATCAACTTACACACAAAAAAAGCTTTAAGTCATGGACATGCCTATAATAGCTTTTGGGTCACCCACAGTAGGGGCATATCATCCCTAATTTGTAGGTTATGCTACCCAAATATTTTCCCTCATTTTACCCTTTTTCCCCTCATAATATTTCAAGGGACTATGAAGCTCACTTAAAATAAGGTAAACACGATGCTTCTCTAACAAACATAATGGTTCAAATATATAAGGCATGAAAGAGGCTCATTTTCATGAGCCTATTTATGTTCTAAATTATCATCTTTTCTAATGCATGAGCATTATACCTCTTTAGTTTCTCATTCACATCACATGTTTATCTCTCTATTTGAGGTGAAAAAAATACAATGTCATACCAACACTAACAAATCCTACTCAATTTATTTTATGCATACACCATCACAAATATGGAAAAATGTTGAAATAAACTAACATAACTAATTTATTCATTTTAATCATACACCATCATGAAATATGGAAAAATGCTAAGATGAAACTAATGAACCAACTATGCATATACCATCACATATATGGGAAAGGCTAGTCTAAACTCAACTAACATGATCAACATTAACATCAAGATTAACATAGCATAAAATTAGCATCTAAAATATTCCTGATCATCATCATCCATCATGATGAACACATCTCAACACATTAATAAATGAACATCTCATGTATATATATACATATACATGTGTGTGTGTGTGTGTGTGTGTGTGTGTGTGTGTGTGTGTGTGTGTGTGTGTGTGTGTGTGTGTGTGTGTGATCAAAATACATGTCCATAACTACATTATCATAACATCATCTCTCTCTCTCTCTCAAAATATACATCTCACATCTTTGTCTCATATATTAGTATACATATAACATAGATAATCAGAAATGGCAAACTCTGACACTCAAGGACCTCAAGGATCTCCATGTAGTCATGAGGAAGTGGTATCATCACCACTCTATGTCCATCTACATATACATGAGCTAGAAGTTAGAGCACATGATATAGACCACTCCTACTCTCTAAACTCTAAATATATCTGAATCTATAGAAACTCTCTAATTTTCCTCTCATAATAGGCAATATCATCTAGAGTAGTCAAATATCTCACCATAGATATAGTCTATGGAGGTCCCATAACACCTGATAATGGACCAACCTGTACTAGTCCCTATGGTGGTGGAGGAGGAGTAGCCTAGCTTACTACTCTTAGACTATCTCTCTTTGTTGTCACTACAGTCACTTGATGTTGTAAAATAACAACCTAGCCCTGTAGTGCTACCTCTTGGCCCTATAGATCCCTAATCTGACCCTATAATGTCACCACTTACCCCTATAAGGATAAAACCCATGCCTAGACTATATCTTGAGCTTGCACTACTACATCTTAGGCCTATACCACTGCATCCCTCTTTCTCACCAACCTTTATAAATCTGATGGTGGCCTCTTGACCTTTACCATGGGATGTAACCCTACCCACCAAGCTATATAGGCCACTATGCACCTTGGGTCTCCAACACCTATCTGTGTTCGTAGCTCCTCAAAATTTGGCCCATATATCTCATGGAGCAATGGTAGGAGTGCCTCTATGTCATCCCTCCTATATCAAGGGAAGGTAGGTGAAATATCCTAAACTAGACCAAACTACCTACTAACCCATGCCATGGGTACCATCTCTAACTCACTAGCTTGTCTACCCCTAACCCATAGTGATATTTTCAAACTCACTAGTTATTGTGCCTATCCTCCAAAAACTAGGTATGTTAGATAGGGTCTCCACAAAATATCAACAAGGATCAAACCCTCAATCATGCACCTATATTAGGTAATGTCTTGAACCACACCATCTACTTGAGTCTATGCCATTCCCTCTCTTCACCATCTAAAAATAACCCTGAAGCTAGCTAGGATCATAGTAGGTAACCTTAATGGTTGTGTCACCATAATGTGCTCATATGCCCAACAATGCAGTAAATGACTGACACATAAACCATATTTCCATCATAGCCTCAAACCCCATAGCTCTATGTATAATTGTGCCAAAAATACTAGACCCCAGGGAAAAATAGTCCACTGCTCAACCATCTGTGCAAGCACACATGTCAATGAAATCAAAAATTTGCCACTATCAACATCTAGTAATGCATATAGCATGATCTTGATCATTATCAGGATGCTCACTCAATGTTACTCCTCATCAACCATATAGAGTGGCTCATATGAAAAAATCATAGAATGGTAGGTCACCTCACTAACATGCACTCCATATAATGTGACCATGTGTATATCATGATCCTCTCTTGAACATGTGAATATTTCCTCACCTTGGATTTGTAGCCATAAAATCCTATAAACATCCTCCTAAGTCACTATCAACTCTTTGGTCAAAATATGGAAGGTGTTGGTTGTGTGATCCCACCTCTCAATCAATGTTATCATTAGAGACACATCCTAGATGACTCAGCAATATTGTCACACTCCTCCTAACCCCATATCCACCATATGCTACCACTCATTTGGAGTGACATCCCTCTTCATGCATGTTAACATCCTCAATAAAAAATATTATAATGTTAACTCCATCCTCACCTACATCCATACACACAACAACTCAAGTCACATACTTTTTAATATACTCTATCACCACCTTTTTTCCCTTCTCTCTAGGATAACTACATTGGTTTAAGGCCCCAAACTAGGCTATGTAGGTAGCATTCAATCAACATGGGGTCTTCTAAGGTTATATCAACCATATACCCACCTCACTAACTACCCTACTCTTTTATCTCTACCCTAGGATTCATTACCTTTCTCTCTCTACCCTAGGCTTCACTTTCTCTCATCTCTCTCTAGCCTATATCTACTTACCTATCAGAACTCTAGGCCTCACAAGCTATATCCCTGAATGTTGACACTATGGCCTATCTTTTAAGCTCTAGACCTCTCAACCTATCTTAACTTACATTTTTACCCATTTTCCCTAACATACCTTTTTAGATATTTTCCCTAGGATTTGGGAGAACTACATTGGCTTGAGGCCCTAAACTAGGCTATGTAGGTAGCACTTAGTCAACATGGGGTATTTTAAGGATAGCTCATCCATTAGGCTAGTTAACTACTTCCACTAGGGATCCAATTCGATCCTTTCTCCTATTTTTCCAGTCATTCACACTCACTAAAATTAGCATTATTATCAATGTTAGTACTTTTTAAGCCTAAATATTAGTTGACATTAATAGACACCTACTAACTTCGATGCCATGTCAATCAACATTGATGGACCTCACCGATGTCAGTGATTGATTCGGCCCTAGGGTCAAATGGCAAAAACTTAACATGACTAATTTCACCTAAAATCTTTCCCAAATAACCATCCAACTTGTCCTAAAACTAACCTACCATATTTTTCTACCCCTCTACTAATGTTTTCTCCACCCCCACCTCTAAATGAGCCTAAAAACTACAAATACCCAAATTAACTTTCAAACTAACTAGCAAAGACTCTTACCTCATCTCTCCATCTCCTCTTGGTTGGCATAGCTAGCTCCTATGGTGGTGTTCCTCCTATTGGGTCCACTCCTTGCTCTGCCGTCTCGGTTTCTCTCAAACCTTGTTTTCTCTCTCCAATCATAAAGTTGTTAATGAGTTTGGTCAGCCACCAAAGCCTGTTTTACTATGTTTAGTTAGTCATTGATGTCAGCATTCTTGATCTAACCTATTGATGTTAGTGTTTATGCATATCAACATTAGCAACATTTCCCTAGTTTGCAAATGTTAGCACTTTCTATTACCAATATCAGCAATGTCATCAATGTTGGGACCATTCCAATAATGTTTTCCCCAATAAAGCAAACCCCAAATTTTTGGACTTTACCCATACATTAGGGAAATTAGAAATCCCATATATCTCCCCAACCATGAAAATTTCCATTGGATATCACTTAAATCTTCACCCATAATAACTTTTCTTGGAGATCATGAATATATCCTTGCTTATTGACCCTTTTACACCAACCTTGCATTGCTTGTCTTGATCACTTATACTATTCTACTATAGTTAGTTATTGTCCACACACATGTATATTAGGTGTGGTGGATGGAAACCAAGATCATCTTATCACCTTCAACTATTTTGTGTTTCTTAGTGGCACTTCCTACCTTCGATACCTAGGACACATTGACCATTGGAGTCACAACTTTGATTGTTTTGACCTATCACCTATCACTTACAAGCTATGCTTTGGTTACTTCTATTTGAGTCCTCCTTAACCTTGCCTATTCTTGAATTTATCAACTATAGCTATTGTAGTATGCACATATGGATCAATACTCAATTATCCATCATTCACCCAATTACCTTTTTATCAAACCAATACTTGATTTTGGTTTTTCTTCTATCGATTCCCATTTTGAGGCTGGATACCTCATCCAATACTTGGAATATTTATAGCTCCCATTTTTGTCTTCAAAAATTTTTAGTACAAATTACAAGATAAAAAGGGGAAAATGTAGACATGAAGATTATGTCACACACATGTGTGTAACTCCCTATGTTGAAACCCCTTTTTAACCCATTTTTCAATAATAATAATTAACCTCCCTAACCCATAATTTTCCCCCTCACACATTTAATTAATTTAAAATACTTAATTAAGTTAATTAAAAAACCCTATTGCCACCTTACCTGGACACCTCAACCTATGAATAATTATCACCTCAAGACCTGGTCCCCTCATCCTAACTACCCAATACTTATTCACACTTCCAAACTAAATTGCTAATTAACTACCTCCTTCCTAACATCTTATTTTTACCATTTTATAATGGGTGTCACACTTGGCATGAAGAAAAACATAAAAAAGGCCAAAAATATTAAGGTTTACCTATTTTAGGGCCACTTACCTTGGTCAACCCATGGTCAAAATTTATGGGATTTTTGACATCAGCAATATAAGCCAAACTCTAACATGAAGTTCAAGTCAGTAGAAATCAAGAAAATTCATTCTTACTTACATTCAAGCTCTGGGAATTCTATTTTTGACATCCTATCTTACAATCATATTATGTAAGTCAATCATGATTATAAATTGAGCTCTTGAGGACCAAAAACACATTTTTTATCTTTGTTCAAGCATTTAGGTTCAGACTCCCTGATAAGGACCATCAATCTAGCACTTATCATTCAACGACCACTAAAAATAAGTACATCACTTATTTTATAGGTATCTCAAATATTTATTTTGCTATCACTTTATATCTACTATGCATTACTTTACGTACTTCTAACCAAGCCCTTGTGAGGGAGTTATAAAGCTTCCTCACTTGTATCCCCTTAACCTGACACACTAAACCTCAGACCAGATCTACCAAAACCATAATATCTCTTTCATAACTTTCCTAACCTCCCAAACTTGATCCAAATCATTTACCAAACCTAGAAAATCCTTCTATAAGATTCTAGATAATTATTGCCCCTACCAACCTCAACAACCTAACCAACATCAATCACCTCATTACTAACCTCAAAAGAATAACTTATATCGGTCACTCCCCTGCCAATGTTAGTAACTATGGGTTCCCTAACCTCTTCAAAACTTACCCAAACAACTTCTAAAAAATAAATAGATTACATCACTTATACCCTATCACTCTCTACTGAATATAGGTTATTAATAATGGTAATCTTATCTCTCTTTCACTCTCTTTATACCTCTCTTTTAGTTATTTATTATTCTTTTGTCTCTCAAAAGTGGACTGTCATATCTAAGGAAGTTTCACACTTCCTAGAACAAGCATGTAGCTTGGCAACCCACTCATTTAACTACTAAAAAACATCTTTTGGTAGTGTTTTATTACTTATAGGTAGTCCTCCCTAGCCAAAGAGGAGTGATCACAACATCTAGATATGGTGTGCAAATCAATCTTGGTTAATTATAATCACATATCCCCATCTTTCTATTTTCCTTTAGACTTTAAAAAGACAAAATTTAGTGAAACACCCATGACAAAGAAAAATGACAAAACAAAGTTAAAAAATCAAATTTCAAGAGTTTTAATAATCCAAATGAATATTTTAAAGTTTCATAACGATCTTATTCATGTGTGATATGTGTTTGGTCCCACTAGGCATGCCATTATGTGAACTAGGAATTTGATGATGAAGGGGAGATTACTATTGTGTTAGTGGATAAATCAAATCAAAATCACACTAAAATAACACATTTATGCCTATTTACTAGGGTGAGCTTAGTAATTAAAAAAAAATGAAAAACACAACTAAAAGGTAAGGAAAAACAAGAATCCTTCACCTTCCTTAGATGTTCCAAATGCTTTGTTATAGTGGCTTGCTCAGAATGTGCTCATGAAGTCTACATCAATGGAAGATTGACTACCTCCATCTCTCCTTGGTACCTTACTTGGATTTGGATTCAATATTTTGGCATCATAAATTTTCCATGTGATATTTTTTTTGAATCAATTTTGCATGGTAACTTTGCACAAGTCAAGCTTAAAATTCATGTGGCAAGGTCTCCTATTTATAGATTTTTACAAACGGCTAGAATCAACCTAAATCATCCATCTCAAGGTTGAGATGTGTGGCTAAAGATTAATAAAATTATGTAATTAGAAATATGTAAATAGGCTCGTAAATATTTGGGATAGAGCGGAATTTAAGAGGCAGGGGAGGCATTGATGAGGCATGAGAGGGGTTAACCTTGATATTTTATGCATTTATTACCTAGGGATGTCTTCCCAAGAAATGATGTCACCTGATGATGTAGATATTCAATATTCATTTCTAAAAAAAAGTATTCAACAAGTTTTTATGGAATTCTAAATTAATCTCTAATTTGGTTTAATTATCTCTTAAGCATGATTAAGTACTTTGTGCACAAATTACTCGAATTGATCTTAATGCCTTCTTATTGGTCCAAAATTTGATTGGATTAGAATTGGAAGTTAATGTCAGATGTATTAGATCCGTTATCTGATTTAGGATGTTACCAACACCAAATAACAAAGTCGTATGTATCGTGTAAGATATTTGATATAAAAGAGCAATTGAGAGCACTCAGATGCAAAATTAGCATTTTGATTCAGAATGATCTGATCAAAGTTAGCTAGCCCATAAATTAAGATACCCCATTTAGGGATACCCTAGACAAAATTAACACTTAACTATATCATGTTCAAATATTTTAATGTTCTTTAGTGTTTTTAGGCTAAATTATGCATTTTAGTAAGAATTGGTCAAAACCCTGATTAGAGGTTATCGATGGCCAGATTTAGGTGTCTATAGATATGAGTCTGAGAGGGATGGAAATATATTTTGATAGGATCAAGAATTTATTCTCTATATAGAACCTTTGTAAATTCACCTTTATAAGCATTTTATAATTAATAAATTACTTGTTTTATCTTCTTAATCTATTGAACTTGAGGAACTAGGTGATTATGGAGTTTTCCTTGACCTATACAAAGGTGGAGCAATATGCCAAAACATTTCCCACCTTTTATTTCCCTAAAAATTCTTCATTATACCGTACTTGAACATTAAAAATATGAATGGGTAGTTACAAAAGTGTTCCAATGTTTGAAAAGTAGTTATAATACATATCTATACAAGGTGTATGAAAAAGTGCATGTACCATGACATTTAACAAGTGCCAAATTACACAAATGGTGCCTATATAATGATATAGACCTTTGTGTTTGATCTTCTATAAAATATTCATATTTCAACATTGTAATAAGTAATACAAGAAATCATGAATAAATCCTTAATTTTTTCAAACATACCTTAACTTCTCCAAAATGATTAAAATTACAATGTTATCAACTTACTAGTTCTACTCCTTGGTATACTTACTCAGCTTGAAACACATTTATCCTTTGAAGGATAACCATTATTCATATTTGAACATGATTTAGGATTGATCTATACTTCACACTCAAACTTTAATCTGGTTAGAGTAACCCTAACTTATGTTAAACATATTAAAAGTGACTACATTGGCTAACTTCATGATATTACGAGGTGTTTTGTCTCCACATCTAAGTAGATCACTCTAAGAGACTTTAAAAGACACCAAGAATAACATAATTATATCAATTTTAAACCACCCATGATCAAGATAAGACTCTTCAAATGGATATCAACAAATTTAAGTCTATTATGATCAAATTTTGAAATATAACTCACTTATGGTGGCCAAAATTGACTAACTTCTTTGGTGACCTCTTGGGATTATATGCTTACTATGCATCTAGACTAGTAGCCTTGATACTTCATTAGAATATGCAGTCGTGAATGTTGCTTGACATTGAAATGACACTAAATTTTTGATTTGATATCAATCTTGAAACAAACTAAAAAATAAGAAAACACATAAAACACACCACACACATGAATTTATCATAATGCACTTGGAGGAAAGATAAAAACATATGCAAACAAACAAGCTTGTGTTGAAGAACTTAGGGAAAATAAAGATGTATTTTACTATTTTCAAGGATGCAAGAATAACCTTAGTAACATGGTTTCAAATGTATCCCATTGACTAGGATAATCAAATCTTCTCCATTCATATTTGTAAGCTAAAAATCACTATGTTACTTGTAGCCAATGATAACATAAGTCCCACTCTACAATGTATCAAAATTGGTATGCCTACTAGGTTTAGACCTTTCCTCATCCCATTTTAACATAAGTTCTCCATATTGATATGATATTAAAATATCTCTTTTATCAAAAGTATTATTTATTTGGGCTTGATTTCACTCCATGGTAAACATGGCATGGTCTCTTATCTCCTCTAATGCCATCATCTTTGTTAACATTATTACCATGGGATCACTCTCCATCATTTTAATTTGGTGTTCTAAATCTAGGGCTAGTAATTCAAGAGATAAAGGTAACTTATCCTCTCTACTATAAATAAACATGTATGATGAGTTCCCAAAATCCCTGTTTGGGGTAATATTATCATCCCATTAGGTTATCTTCAACTTAGTGTGCCAATATCTTTGATTTTATATCACTATCCTCTTAATGATTCTAATCAAATTATTATTTATATAATCAGCTAGTCCATTTACTTGAGGATAGTTGTTGGAAGAAGTGCTTAGTTATATGCCATATTTAAGATCCCATTCACTTGTATTTGTACTAATAAATACCATTGCATTATTATAAATTATTGTGGAAGAAAATCCAAATTTGGTTATTAGGCCTTCATAGAATTCAAGAACTGAATTTTCATTGGCTTCCCTGAGGGTTATTTCCTCCACCCATATTTTGAATTAGTTAGTGGTTGTAAGCACCCACTTATGGCCTATACTTCAAGGTGGGTTTATCATGCCAATGAAATCAAGACCCCATTTCATGAATGGCTATTCTGCTTAAATAGGATTGAGAGGAAGGCTTGAAATATTTAATTTTCCTATGGAAAATGCACACTTTATACACCTCCTTACCCATGTATAATATTCCTTAAAAAAACATGACAATAATACCTAGACATCATTATTTTTATTATTGTGATCTTAGGCACAAAGTGACCTCTTATAAAACCATTTTGAAATTATTCAAAAATCATATCAATCTGATTAGTTTCTACACATCTAAATAGGATACCATTTAAATCCCTTCTAAATATAACTCCATACAAAAAAATATAGGGGATGGAATGCAATCGAAAGTATCTTATTTTTATTTTATCCAAACTTGTAGGACACTCACATGTTTAAAGAAATATTACCATATCTTGTATCCAACTTGGAGGGGTTAAAGATACACTTGTAGAAGACTCATCTTGTAATGATAGAACATATTTTTAATCCTCTTGAAAGTCTTATGATAAATTTTCACATATCCCTCTTCCTCTTACCAAATTGGTATCCTTAATCTCCATATCATTTTCCATGACCTTGGTTATCCAACCAACCTATTTTTCATTTAATACTTGTTCAAAAGGAAGTCTCTTATGCTTATATATTACACCATGACATGGATTTTGTTTTTTGACACTATCTCCCTAAAATTATTAATGCTAATTATGATTTCCAACACTTAATTCTCTATACAGGTGTATATCAACAAATCCCTTGACTAAAAAATGTAGTAGTTTGCTCAAAACCTTCACCATTATACTATATCAACATAACTGAGATAGTGTCAATGTTATAGAAAGCATACAAGAAGAAATCCTTTAAAAAATCAGGATTGATCAACATAACTTGCTTAATATCCTCAAAAATATTTTTTCCTTCTTTAGTCTAATTGAGGACTTGATGCTTCTTCAACATTTCTCTTAAAGGCTTTACAAGGTTGGAAAAACTAGGTATGAACCTTATAACAAAGTTAATATTCCCAAGAAATATTTTTAAACCTTTTTATGCTTAGGTAAATACAAAGCCAATATGACACTCACTCTTTTAGGATCTATGATAAGCCTATATTTTGAGATAATATGACCTCAGAGATTACCCTCATGAAATAAAAAACACACTTCTTGGGGCTTAGAGAGATTGGATATTGCCTACATATTTTTAAAATTAATTTAATATGAGCTAGATGATCACTAGCATTTTTTGAGAAAATTGTTATGTCATCATGATAGATTAGAACCATTTCATTAATCAATCCTTAAAATCCATATCCATAGATCTTTGGAATATATCCCATGAATTATATATCCCAAAGGGGATTATTTTATAGTCATATGTGACCCATTTAGTAGTAAAGGTTTTTTTTGTATTTATCATCTTCCTTCACCAAGACTTGATTATAACCAGAGTAGCCATCCAAGAGAGAGAAGCATTGAGAACCTAAAAATAGTTGAAGAATTTTCTCCATGGATGGTAAGGATTAATTATCTCTAAATGACACCTTATTCAAATATATGAAATATACACATAATCTAATCTCCTTACTCATCTTCCTCATAAGGACTAGATTATAAACCCATGAGTGATTAATAAGGAATATAATGCTTGACTGTATCAATTTAGTTATCTCTTTCTTCATTAGAATATCAATATTTGGATTTATAGGAATTTGTACTTTTCTTACAAGATTGGAATTTAGATCAAGGTCTGTGGTATATTTGGATAATTTAGGATTAAACCCCTTAAGTTCATTGTATTCCAAAGCAAAGATATAAAAATAATCTTTACACAACTCCACAAATGGAATCCTTCCATCTGAAGTACATAACTTTCCAAGATTAAAAAGATTTTACTTAAATATAGTAAACCTTTCATGGTGTTCCTCTTTGTTATACATACTTACCTTATCCTTACTCATTTGATCATTCCTATTGAAGATGTTCTCAAGAGTTACCAGCCCTTTGGGGAGCTCACTAGATCTCAATTACATAATTTGATATCCATACTAGGGTTACAATTTATCCTTTGGTTTTAAAACAAATTCAACTTATTGTTTAATGAAGCATGTTATTTTCTTGTCACACTCAAAAACCTACCAATTGACATCATTATCTAGTATTGATGTCCTTATTACCACCTTGATAAATGGTTGAGTTTTTGAGTCCTTGACATCATTAGGAATGTCAAATTGAGCCCCAATGAATCTAACCTACCATCATTTTTATTTTATTCTCTTCTAAATGATTATATTTTTAAGGCTTCAAAGTATTCAATAAGTTCCAATACCCTATGTTTTTAAGACTTCAACCATGGATTCTTAATAGCACTTTTACCTTACACTTGGTAGACTAATATATCCCTATCTCCCAAAACTTGTAATTGATTTACCCCCTTATTTATTTCCCATTTAAGGCCATGAATAAGTGATTCACATTGAGTTGTATTGCAAGTTTAGCTAGATTAAAATCTTATTTTAGAATAATAAATTTATATAGATGGAGAAACTAGAATCATACCTAGTCCTAATCTATTATTATTACTTTAAACATCAAATAAAAATTTACATAGACCATCACTACTTTAATTTGACTTGGAAAGAGATGGTATGGTTGGAACTTCTTCATGCAAATAGTAAACACGTAGACAAGCTTCTCCAACACATTTATATACATCATATTCATGTTTCTTTGTTCCCCATTCATCAAGGAAAAGTTATGATATGCCTTCAAGAGGTATAAATATTTCTTGATCATTTGAATGATATCCCTTATAAATTATGTTAAAATTCACATTTGAAATCTATGGCTTGTATATCTCAAGATGAAACTTAGACATAGGTTCAAATTTGATTGTAACTTTAGTACCATATCTAGTTCTAAAAGCCATATATGACCAATCAAATGATAATTACCCACCAATATGACCAATAAGATGATAAAAACTTTGATATAATTATAAATATTAAGATACAAAACTTTGATCACACCCACAGTCGTGGTACTTGAATCATCCAATTGCAAGACACCCTTGGTTTTAGGCTCATACTTTAGGCATAACTTATCAGCTATTTATTTAGGCATCACTAAGCTTCTTTCCACACTATATATGATTACATTATGTTATAATAAGTCTCCAATAATCATATAAACACAAAAATGAGGTGGTTTACCATATTTTCTTGGTTACCCATTAGTATGTGTAGGTATGTTTGTGAAGACTAAACTTTCTCTTCTCATTGGTTTTTTTTGAAAGGATGAGTTTAAACAACTCCTCTTGAAGTATATATTTTTTTCCATATAGATATAATGTGTACCACATGATAATACTCACATTAAACCTATTTATTCATCCCACAATGTTGATGCAAGGACCACTAACATTTGTCTATCTTTTAATATCTTCCATACTATTTTGAGCTTTCATAGTTTTAGGTATATAAAAACCTTTTAATTTATTTTATTAGTCCTCAAGAGATATATTAGTCTCTTTTGTTCCTTGATACATATAATTCATAGTGGCTACAACCTTACCTATCTCTTGAACATCATAAATTACTCTCATTTTTGACCTTGTAGTAGCTACTATGGAAGTATCACCAACTTTACTTATGCTTCTCAATTGATTAAATGCACATGAATCTCCCTCTTCCCAATTTACCAATTTAGAATCAAATTTAACTTCTTTTTGATTAATCCTTTCAATATTAAAAAATTCAGCTTGTGTCATAGAAGGAATTATTCCATTTCATGCCATAAATTCTTGATTAAACACCTCATTCTAATTGGTAGGTTGATTATGAGGCTAATCCCGTTATGAATACCAATCATGATATTTTAAAAATTTGTTTTAAATAGGTAATATATATCTACATGTGGTGGCATAATTTGGATTATAATTGTTATATGGGTTAGCATTAGTAACCTCCCTTTGTCGTTGAGAATTGGCTTGAAAAGGTGGTCTATTTGGATAATTAGAATGATGAGACTGATATAGATATTGATAAGGTATATGAGGATAAGTTATATACCTCTCAATGGTAACTAAATTATTTTATTGACATTTAACTAACCTTCTTAACTCTTTCATTCCATTTGATTGACTAGGGGTAACTTGTTCATGATTAGTTAGTGTGGGAGTGGGAGAAAGAGTTGGTGTAGTGGGATGCATATAAATAAATAATGGTATGGGAGGTCTTGGGATATATTTATATATTTTATGTGGTTATTCTCAACCTTGATGGCAACATCATAAGCCTCAAGTAATGTCTCTCTTCCCATAGATTGTATCATAATAGTTATGTCACTATTCAAGGCCTTGAGATAGTAGAGGAAGGTGTAGTTTGGAGTAGGTCTCACAATATTTAGGATCCTATCCTATGTTTTTTAGAATCTAGAATTGAAATCCTATATAGTCTCTTTTGGATATCTCTTGATATTTTTTAACTACTCGGCTAAAGACAAGTGATCACTCTTGTCTTCAAGCCTCTTACTCAACTTCTCTCCTAATTGGTCCCATAAAGAAATATAATAAGGAGCCAATGTCCTATACCAATTTAGAGCCTTATCCCTAAGTTAAATTACCAAAAATTTAATAGTCACATTCTCATGAGTAATATTATGTATATTTTAGAAATTTTCCATATCTCTAATGTGTTCAATAGGAGTAATGGTGATTTCTCCATTAAAGTATGGGAGACTTTTAAGAGTTGTCATAGGAATATCATCATATATTGAAATGTTTAGATGGAATCCACCACTATAAAAAATAAAGGATAGGTTTTTATCCATATTGCTAGCTTTAGGATAACTTGGAGTATAATGGAAATGAAACTTCCTTCTAGGAGTCTTGGTATAAGGGGCATAATGAAATAATCTCTTTATCTTGAATAAAACTAGAGGTAACATTTAGACCTTTATATTTTAGTCACCTTTGGCATGAAAATCACTTACTAGGATACAACAAAGAGTTAAAAACTTATTGGAGTCACTATATGCTACCTGAAGGAGGGTATTATAGTTGAAAATTTATCAAGACCAACATCAATCTTGGATAGATGTATCGAAATTATGTCCCATCCAGAATGCCAAAACTATTATCTATCTAATTTTGATCCCTAGTAAGGTATTTCAAGCATTATTAATTATATGATATCATGGAATCAATTTTAGGTTATGGGTGGCCTAATTATTGAGGTTAATCTCTAGATTAGGATAACTCCCTTGACGGTTCATCCAAAACTACAACTAACCTACTAAAATTACAAGGAAAAAGGAGGTAAAAGAAGACTAAAACTAGGAATAAAACATATAGGTGATACACCAAATGTAGTTTCCTCTAATTTTCAATTCTTTCACTATGAAATGATAAGATTATAATTTGATTTCATATACTTCAAGATAGCTCCACTGACACAAGTGTTTCTATATGAAGGTTATCATTAGTAAAACAACCAAGATGATTATTTAAGAGGCCTAAGTGAAGAAAATAATGACATTTAAACAATTTAACTAATAAAAACCATTTGATACACGTAATATGGCATGTGGAAAGATGACTAACTCACATAGAGGCATGAAATAAAAGTACAAATGCAAGGAAGTAATATAACTATCATTAACATCCATCAACAATTTATTCTAAAATCACTTATATTCAAGATGAATATAATATATCTCAATTTTAATTTATTTCAAAGGCAATAATAAGTATTAAAATTGGTAGGGCTTTACCATACTTACTTCGAGGATGAATACGATGCCTTTCAAGACCTCAGTTATAGAAGAAGATAAGGAAGAGAGATGGGTAGGATGAACAGATAAATCATAAAATATAATTAAATCATAGAATAAATTACAAAATAGGAATAATTTTAAACCAAGTCTACTAGGAGTGTGTTGTCGTCTTGTTTCTTAACCTTCTAGGTCATGTGTTGATGAAGTTCTAACTAAAAAGTGGCATAGAAGGCCATCTTAGAAGATTTGATGCTTCTTGAATCTAAATCCTTTTCCATGGAGTTACATATATTATTACTTGGTGGTAGTTACAATTTTTTCAACTTAAACTTTGTATACTTGATAAAATTCTACATTAACCCTCACTACTTGAGATTCTTCTTCACCATGTGAGATTTGGACTTGAACTTCAGAATTATTCTCATACCATATCCTTTACTCTCAAGGTCTAGTTTTCTAATTAAGGTATAATTTTTTTGTTATATAGATATAAACCATGGATTTTTAGTTAATATAGGTACTAGATCAAGTCATGAATCTTTTTTTAAGCATTGGATAATAACTTGTAGTTGTGGTCTTCATACTTGCTTGACAAGAAAGTGGTAGGAGGCCTTCATGTCTAGAAGGTGGAAGTAACTTTAAGGATAATAGGATTTATTATATATGTTTATTGACTCACAAATTATTTAATATATGTTATTATAGGCTTACCAAGATACTTTTAAATCTCTTTAATCCCTAAAGTCTTGATACACATTCATAATTCTACCTTCTAGATGCAAGATTGGTCAAATTTATTCATTAAGGCTTAATTGACAAATTTCATCCTATAATATCACTATGAAGACTTCTAAAATGACTTTTAAGTACTATAATACATCTATATTTGCTCAAATATCCTATAAAAATGGTTAGGAAGACTTGTTGACCTTAAAACCCTAAAAACATGCTTAAAAGTCAATTTTAGGCTATTTTTTGTAAATTTTAGATCACACATGCCAATATCCTAATCTATAAGATTCTTGGGAGAGGTATAGGTACTATAAAAGTAGTTTAAAACTCATTTAAATTAATTTGGGGTTCTAATAAAGATGATTTTATCCATTTGGTCTTTAAAGGGGTTTTAACAATCTTTTAGGCTTTTTGAGCCTATTTGCAAGGTTTTGAGGTCAGCGGGTCTTCCTAACCATTTTTAGAGGATTATTGAGCCAATAAATATGAATTATAATTCAAAATTAGTTTTATAAGTATTCATAGTGATAATATAGGTTCCAAGTTGTCAATTATTCCTCAATGAAGAAATGTGAATCTTACATCAAGAAGGTAGAATTATAGACTTGTATCAAGATTTTAGGGATCAAATATATTTCAAAGTACCTTGGTAAAACTATAATGTAATATATTCAATATTTGGTGATTAATTGAATGAATAAAATAACTCTTCTTGGCCTCAAATTCACTTAGAATTTCTAAGCATGAAGATCAACTACCACTTTCTTATCAAACAAGTATGAAGACCATAGCTTGAAGTTGATCTCCAATTCTTGAAAAAAGGATCCATTCCCTGATGTAATACCTCTATGAAGTAACAATCCATTGTGGATATATCCAAAACACAAAACTAGACCTTACTTTGAAAACCAGACTTTGAGAGTAAAGGATATGGTATTAGAAGAATCTTGAAGTTCAAGTTCAGATCTCACATGGTGAAGAAACATTGTAAGAGGTGAGGGTTGGAATAGAAAATTTTCAATTATTTCAAGTTTCAAGTGAATAACTTGTAACTAAACCCAAATAATCTGATGTGTAACTCCATATAAAAGGAGTTATATTCAAGAAGTATCAAATGTGCCAAGATGGCCTTTATGTCACTTTTTAGTTAGAATTTCATCAACACATGGCCTAAAAGGTTAAGAAACAAGATGAAAACACACCCCTATAAGAATTAGTGGTACATTATTATTATTTTTAATTGATTTTATGATTTAAGAACATTTTATAAGTTGTCTCTTTGTCATCTCTCTCTCTCTCTTCCTTCTCTTCTTCAATAAATGGAGCTTTGGAAAGCATTGTATTCATCCTGAAAGTGGGTATGGTAAAGCCATACCAATTTTAATACTTTTCATTGCATTTAAAATCAATTCAAGCTAATCTATACTATCTTAATATTACATATAAGTGATTTTATAATGAATTGTTGATGGATTTTAGTGATAGTTATATTACTTCCTTGCCTTTATCCTTTTCTTTCATGCATCTATGTCAGTTATTCATCTTTCCATAGGTCATATGAAGTGTATAAAATGTTTTTGATGAGTCCAAGTGTTGAAATTTCATTAGTGTTTTCAATTATGCCTGTTTATGAACCATATTTTCTATTGTACTATCTATAACCTTCATAGATAAACACTTGTGTGGGAGGAGTTATCTTGAAGTTTGTAAAATTAGATTATAATCTTGTCATTTCATAATGAAAGCATTCAAAATTAGAGGAAAATACATTTAGTACATCACCTTCATGTTTTGTTTCTATTTTTAATATTATTTTAGCCCCACTTTCCTTGTAATTTCATTAGGTTAGTTATAGTTTTGGGTGAAGTATCAAGGGAGATAGCATAATCTAGAGAATCACTTCACCAATTAGGCCATAAACAACCTAGATGTGAATCCATGATATAATATAATTAGGAAAGCTTGAACAACCTTTTTAGGGGTGAAAATTATATATATAATAGTTTCAATACTCTTAACAGGGCTCAAATTTCATGTAGTTCTCTCAATTATGTTCATGTGTGATCATTAGTGATCTGCTAGACTGTAATACAACTCTTTAGATTTTGACACTTGACAATATGTAAATTTTAACCTTACTTTATTTTTTTATACTTGGCTTAGGGATTATTACTTGGAGATATTTTCATATTTATATGTTTAGGATATTTCCTTAAGGATGTGAATATTTATTTTTTACTATGAAATTTCAATGCTAAATGGATCTAGATGAATGAAAGATAGTGATGGATTTAGATTTTATGTCTATATATAGAATACTATTTATATAAATTCTACCCATAATTGACATTTGAAACATGTGGGATGACCCAAGGGAAGGATTTGAATTTTAAAAATATTGATTTGGTGAAAATGGGACACTATGGATGAAATTTGGAGTTATCAATAAACCATAGTGTCTGACTATTGCTGACATCATCTAAGATGGAGAAAATAATGATCTAAAATTTGAAAACATTATGCTTAGGAAAATATACCATTTAGGCAAAAACTAGGGAGATCATGTATATGGATGATAGTAAATTTAGAAGGCCAAGTCAATAGATAGATAAATAGATAGGAAAGAACATGAGAAAGAGTTAAATGTGCATGCACAAGTCATGCATGTCAAAATAAGTTAAGATTTTTTAAGTGTCTAATACCAAATTTGTGTGTCTAAAAATTCCCCTCTTTTATTTTAGTATTGAAAATATTTGATTAAAATAAAATAATAATAATTTTTGTACTTGAGAGTAACCATTTTTGCTTTCTTTAGGTATGCCCATAATAGATAACATGTTCTATGCATGTTTTATGTACTAAAATATGCTCACCTTGCTAATTAGACTAATTTTTCTAAATTAAACCTATAACCACATTTATTAGCTAATTTAGCTCATGTCCCATTATCCATATCCTATTTACTACATCCTATAAACCTTACCCCATACTGTAACCAGTTAATCCCCTCATTAATCCCATAACAAAAATCCATTTACCCACTAACATACTCCCTAAGCCATTTGCCTGTTTAAAAATACAAAATATTCTACCTACCCATCTACCACCCTATTAATATATATTCCTAAACCCCTAAACCCTAATAATATATTTATATAAATAGATGATTCTATAAATCTCCTCCATTTAACCCCATTTCTCTAGAATTTTCTATTCTAGAGATTTCTATGAAATTAAAAATTCCCTAGCCATTGATCTCAATGGCTCAAAAATTAAATTTTAACATTTGATATTCCCTCTAGTCTTATATAACCAAACCCCCTCCCTTCATTAAACTAACTTTGAAAAACTATCAATTTTTTGCCATTATCTTGCAACCATATACCCTTTTTGCATCTATCTATAGCCACTATCAAGCCAATTTATCCATTAGAAGCCATTATCAAAAATCAAGTAATAAATCCAATATCATTTAATTTGGAATCAAAAATCAATTTGAAAATATTAGAGAGGATCCAAAAAGAGGTAAAGTAATGGTAATAATCTCTCTATCAAGTAGAATTATCTCTTTTCTCCCCTCCTATTGATGTGTTTAGTTTTTATATTTTTATTGATAAAAATAGTAATAAGAGTTGAATCTAAAATTTAGGCTACATTTTGGTGATGCTACGGCCATACATGCTTTTATAGGTCTAAATATGGGATCACATCATGATAAAATGTCCATTAGGGACTCTAAGAGTGTGGTAGCCTCATTAACCAATGGTTTTTAGTTGGTATATTCTAGTAGGTATGCAATAGGGCCATGCAGGCGAGATGAGATTCTATCATGATACATTTGAGTGTCTTCATCCAAATCACATACCTTAGATGCCTGATAGAGGTTTATAATTTGGATGGGATGATGAGGCCATTATGACCTTGTACATTCTACAGAGTATTGTCTAATGGGTCATAGAGATTTAGTGATAGAGAGATATAGATTAAATCATTTCAAAGATAGTTTGGCTTCATAAGAGATGTGCTTAGAGATGAGCACCTATTTGCTTAGAATTAGTAGGATAGGCCAAATTGGGATAGGCTAGTAGATAAGGCACAACATCAAATGGATTAGATGAGTATTTCTCTAATAACCTAAGATTATTAGATGTATATCCCTAATTTAGGTGTTACTATATCCTACACAACATAGTGGATACCATGAATTACAGTGAGGTTAACCCATCCCATGGTTGTGATTTAGTGAGGGGTTATGAAGAGGGTACTTTAGGCATGGTCCATGCTTTATATATAGATCATATAGTCACCTATATAGAAATAAATGTTGTGATGTGCTTAGATTTTAGGTTTTTATTGCTAGATATAGAAATAAATGTTGAATCTAAAATTTAGGTTACATTTTGGTGACCACAATGGGAGATTACTCCCTATACTAACATTTTAAGATTATTGGAAGTGATTTGGATACTTTTAGTACAAATTAGACATGAATTGAAAACCAAAATTTGAATTTTTATCATGGATAGGATAATTACAATTTTGAACTATTATTAGTGATATTATAGTTGCAGTATTGTAGGAAGAATCATGATATTAGATAACCACTAACATTAACCACTAATGAGGTTTAGATTTTATAGTTTTTTTCCTTTTGACAAAATCATGAATTTGATAGCTATAATTTTGCCCTATTTACTGTGGTTTTGTAGATTGAGTTATGGTTTTATGAAAGCTAGTGGTCAGGGTCATATCACTATTATGTATTTTTATAACCCCTTTTGTAATCTAATAAATATTCTATTTTGATATTTGGAAGTGTGTTATCTCATGTGTGTAAGAGGAAGGAGGATAATCTATCACCTATAGTGTTCTAACCCTAAAGATAATATTATAACTTTTAAAATTGTTACTTTGCCCAAATAATAACAATCTTTCATTAGGAGTTACAATTTTGTCAAACTTATGTTTGATTTATATCCCTGTCTCCATATCTATCATTGATCCTTCAATAAGTTATTATTATTTTTTTGTGTTGCCTTGTGGGGTATTTTCACTAATGTGTAGTAAAGGAGGATTAATCAAACTTTAGACCATTTAGGCATAACCTACAATATCATAACTTCTCAATCTATGACTTTATCTTGATAACTATGATATAGCCATCAAGAGTTATGATTTTGTCTTTCCTATTCAAACCAATATAATTTTGGCTTGTTAGTTCCTAATTTACTAGCAAATATTGCTTAATATTTCATATACAATCATAAGACATCCTTGAATCATATTCTCACCCTGACCATTTTGAAATTTAGTCATTTTGGTCTAAATTGCATGCTTATAGGATATACTTATAGGTTTTTTATTTGTCTACAGGGGAAATATGCATAGGAAGGAGAATAAATAAAATATAAAACACCTCACCATTAACCTATTTTTCATCTTGCTACAATACTAAAAGTCTAAAACTTGTAATTTTAACCTGAGGTTAGTGGGTTTGTAGATTTTAGTTGTGATCTTTTATTTATATATGAAATAAGATAGTTTATAAGTCTACCTGATCTTCTTAGTTAAAATTTGACCATCTATTATGTCTGTACTTTCAGTATTCAATCTATTCTACATATATATCATTCTAAAAAAATTGTTCATAACATAACCTTAAAAACTTTAAGCTATCATAAGTGACTAAAAACATTTCTTGTGATCTATCTATTTATAACTCTTTGGAAGGCTAGTTTATCTCACTAATATCCATCTTAGGCATAAATTTATACATTTTCCATTTTATACAAATTTTTAAATTACATATTTTGGTGGATCATGATTTTTCTCTATTAAGTTGTAGTTTTATCTATCATGATTTTGTAGGCTTAACTATCACAGTTAGTTGACTTCTATAAGATTGTAAATCATGATCTATGATTTTGTTTTATATTTACTATTTAGTGATTTTTGGTTGAAAAATTACACTGTGTATTTGTGGTTTTCTAGGGAGTCATGGTTTTGTAAAAATTAAATACTAACCCCCTTTTTGGTATAGGACCCTAAAGAGTAAGGCATCCCATTTTGAATTTTGACCCTTGTGATTGTACTAAGGGTGCCCAAAACATAATATTTTAATCTTATTTCTTGTATATAATTTTTTGATTGTGTGTGTGGTTTTGCTTGTGTATAAATTCATTTGTCACTTGATTGTATATATTTGTGTCTCTCACATGTAGGTAATTAATTAGTAAATTAATCATGTTAAACTTGCCTATTTGTTATCCCCCACTAAGTCTAGGATAACATGTGACATAGAATTCATCCTCACACATGGTAATAACAAATATGGGTTAGTGATGTGGATTTAATCACCATACACTAGACCAAACATTATGTTCTCATGGAGTCTAAAAATTAGGAGATATGTCATTTGGTGCCTAAGAGAAATTCCCCATAAAGGGTTCCATGGATTGAGGAGCATTTAAACTCCAATATGCAAGGTGATGAGACAACATCATATATAGACTTGGGCCCCATTGTACGTGTGTGTATATAGGGGACATACCTAAAATTCCTTATGTAAACCTGGATTGTGATTCTTTGGAAGTAACAAGTGTATTACTTCTAGAGTTAGTATCGAATCTTAAGTAGCCATCATGTGAAAATGGGGTCAAAAGGGTTAGATATATTCTATAATGTGTCACTAGCCTATAACCTCACCCATGAAGCCATTTGATGGTTCATGCATTGAGTTACACACCCTTATCACTTGAGTAATTTAAGATTCATGATTATGTGTGTGTTGTTTTAGTGTTGTACGAGACTTGTATTATTTACAAACTGAGTTAACCATACCCCATTTTATGTTTAACACCTTAGAAACCCCTCAAGTAAATATCCATTCTCATCTCATTATTCTAAACCACATTCATGCCATAGTCATCTCATATCCTCCATCCCCTAATATTTCATCTCCCATCTAATCTACTATCTATCTTATAGTCTCTATCTACCCCACTTAATTCCATTCTATACCATCTACTCATCTTTTAGCATCCTATAATGTCCCCACTTTTTGAATTATTGTAGATATTGATATTTAGCTTATTTTATTCCCATAAGCTAAATAATATAGTTATAAGGGAATAATAATTAAATTAATTATTTTAAAGTTGTCTATTTTAAATAAATATAAAAAA
Source organism: Torreya grandis (assembly GCA_037957365.1). Taxonomy (NCBI): domain Eukaryota; kingdom Viridiplantae; phylum Streptophyta; class Pinopsida; order Cupressales; family Taxaceae; genus Torreya; species Torreya grandis. The sequence continues at coordinate 915,667 of JARHVA010001526.1, read as the reverse complement.
GATAACTTTATTTTAATTAATTTAATTCAAGTGATAAACAAAAATAAATAATATTATAAAGTAACTTTATTAAATATTATAAATTTATTTTATTAAATATTATAAAGTCACTTTAATATTAAATATCATAAAGTCACTTTATTAAATAAAGTGTGCTTATAAAATATTTGAGGAGGTTATTTTGGATTCTTCTAGAAGACTCGGCTAAGTCTTTAAAAATAGATAAGAGCAAGTCATTTGGATATCTTGGATTTGGTTATTTTTTTCAAAATACCTAGAGAGCTTATATTTATAGGTTCAACATGTTATAAGTATGAGAACCCTTATAATTTAGTGGTTTGGATGAAAACCCAATACCACTTGGATAGGTAAATCCACCCAAGGTTTTTCATTGAGTTTATTTTGGGTATTTAGCATTGAGGAACTGGAAATAGTATTTTATTTATAGATTTATAGCTGTTATGGTTTGATATAATTTTGGCTAGGGTTTATAATTTTGGCTAGGGTTTCTACACCCTACTTTAGTGTTTTTGGAAATTTTGAAGGTCAAAAATAAGTTATAAAATTTATCCAAGCTAGGTGACTAGGTTTGGGAATTATTGAAGGCCATTGGAAGTGGTTTTAAATTTTTATCAGCTCTAGGTGATTTTATATGAGTTTTTTGAAAAATTTGGTATTATTTATTTTGAATCATTCCATTATTTTACTCCTAGGGATTTAAGGACAAAGTGAAAATATATATTTTACACCCAAGGTTTCACATCATTAGATCATATTTTAACTCCTATGGTTTCTCCAATCTAATTTGGATTTGAGCTCTAGGGTGTGGAGGAGATTTTGGAGAGTTGGCATCACCAAATTTAAATAAACATTGTGTTTCAAACATTCCAACTATCTTTAGAAATTTTAGACTTGTTGGATTGTCGATCTAAGTTTGTTTCATCATCATATGGTCTTCTACATTATTTATCTCATTGCCATTGGAACTATGTATCATCTAAGTATGTTATAATTATTGAACACTCAAATACTTATGGTTTGTACTTGTTCTTATAATTTTAATAAACACCATATCAAACTTGATTTATTTGTATTCAAACCTTATATTTCATTAATAAATGGTTCCTTTGGTATTTTTAAGTTGTTTATTATGTTCTCTCGTATTTGGTATTTCTAATTTCATCACAAAAAATCTAAAATTCAAACAAAAAAACTTAAAAATTCATATCATAATCAAAAATCAAAATTTATAGGTTTACTTGACAAGTTTTTGATAAATTGACTAAGGGTGAAATTGATAAAAATAGTGAAGGATCAGTAGGGGTTATTAAAATGGTATCAGAGATTGGATCTTGCCATCCTATTGGGTAAAATTAGTAGATTACATCAATTTTAAGTTATGGATAGTGAGTTAATTAATTTTGGGAAAGATGTCTAACATGAAAAAGATCATGAAGGACCTTTCTCAAGAACAACAAAGGTTAGTTCATTATGAAGATTCTATTTTAAGACAATCTAGGCACTCTAGTGACTCATCCACATCTATAAGTAAAGGTTCAACATAGTAGGATAGAAGGAAATAAACACTTAGTATGTTTGAGGAATATGATACTCTCCCTCAATATGTTAAGAAAAAATTACCTTTATTTAATTTCATGGACTTTCATCCAAGGTAACACTAAAATACTGATTTGGTAAAGAAACAATACCATATGAAGAGTTACAAAACTACAAGTGAGGTTTACAAAAATCTTCATGAGGAGTTTGAGAAACATGTTGATTTAGTATATGAGGATAAAAGGATAGAATATTTTAATGATTCTAATGTGTCCATATTATCCTTATAATAATAAACACATGAGGCATTTACAAAAAATGTGAATATGATTCCCTTTGACATAGAGCATGTTGGTTTACAGCTTGACATTGATAAACCATATGAAGGTATGGATTCTATTGGTGATCCTTTGGTTGATCACAATATTGTCCCACCATTCATACTTAAAGATTTAAAAGCGTCTATGAATGAGATGGATAATTCTAATGATGAAAAACTTTCTATACAAGAAGACATATAAAAAAAGTTGGTACATAATATCCAAGGGCATTTGGATGACTGGAAACAAAAACCTTTAGTACTAAAATATTTGGAAGATCAATTTATGGTAAAGGAAGGAAAAGTAGTGGAATTATTATCAAGAATGGATAATACTCATAAACACATTTAAGACCTCATTTGGATAGCCAAATTGAGGAGAGGTATAAGGAAATGATCATTTCAATTACTCATACACACTTGCATATTATCAAGGAATTAATAGAATTAATGAAAGATGACTAATTTCAATTTCAAAGAGATAGAGACATGGTTGTTAAGTTCATAGAATAAAAAGATAGGGAGATGGTTGGTATTTTCCTTAAATTTAGTATGGCTCACTTAATTCACAAAACAAAAAATTAGTTATGTGTTGTATCCACCCTTAAAGAGCAAAGAAACAATGCAATAGGTATGGAATTCAAACAAATGGGTGAAGAACTTCATAAGGATGAATTTGTGGGTTGTGAAGATTAAATTTATTTTGAAAGAAAAAGGTGAAGACATTAATAAGATGCTACATTTGTTGAGCTTACAAGACTTGAAGAAACATATAACATTCAAGTAACCACAAAAAAAGGGAATAAAGAATCACCTTGCAGCCTTGGAATAGTTGTAGAAAATCAAATTTTTGGGCTAGATTTTGATGAAGAGCATCTAACTTGGGTTGAGATTCATGAAAGCACCCCAAATTTGTTTTATAAAAGTTCTAATTTTTATTAATTGAATAATATCTTACTAATTCCATTTGATTGTGAAATGACAAGTCAAAATTACATACAATTTGATTTTGAATATCAAAGCATACAAAATGAAGATCCTTTTGAGACATTACCACCTCTTATCACATGGGAGGGACACAAACAACCCAAGATTTGGTAGTTTTTTATAATTCCAAAGATGTCATAAAAGAGGGTAATAACAATCCTAAAATTCCATTTCTGTAGAACAACACCTTATCTCATCATTCTCATGAAATAACAACCCCTCCTCATGAAGAAGTTAGTGTTATTGTATCTCTTATTTATGACATCCAAAATATAAGTGTTAGACATGAAGATGTTAACCATAAGAGTACTAAATTTGTGTACTTTTTCATATAAGAAGTAAATCAGTCCAAAAAAATGAATGAGGAGTGGATACAAAGAGCCAAGGAGGCTAAGCTAATGGCTGCCCATGCAAAATATCACCTTCAGCAAGTCAAAGAACAAGTCAATTGCATATATCTAGCAAGAAAAGAAAGGGAATCTTACCTTAGAATCCTTTTACTTCAAAAGGAAGATGTTATGGAGGTTTAACATGTCATGAATAAGCCTCTTATGATAACCAAGCATAAAAAAACCATCAAATTTATATGAATCAGAAAATTCACATTGTTCACATGATTGTGGTGATGAGGTTGATGAGACACATCATTTTTATGGCTTAATTAAGACTCCAAACATGAAAGAACAAGATAATAGTATGACAACATGTTTATAAATAGTTATTAATGATATGAACACATGGATAGATGAAGTAAATTCTAAATCAAATTTGAAAGAAGATCAAACCATTCTTAAAGAGCATTGGTTTTTTATTAATCCATTATTGATCGATGGTTGTCTTAAATTATTGGGTATATAATTTTTTGGATATACATGCATGACATAAACTAATTGAATAGATTAGAGAAGTTTGTATTATTACACTATTGCCAAATATGAGCATGGTGATGATATCCTTTCATTCTATATTATGGATGACATTTTTTACATCATTATCAATGACATTGATAGTTTGTATGTTGTTGTTTTGATTTATACAAGTAATATATTAGGGTTGAATACATTCTTCCAAATCCTTGTGTTTGACATCTATAAAAAAACCATGATACTATCTAGTGTTAGAAGGAATTTCAACATTGATGGTACATTATTTGATATCTATTTCTTCATGATTCATTTGGATGGTTACATCATGGTTTGGGATCTAGGTAGTAGTATGATTAGTGGGATGCTTCTCAGGGTTATTGTAGAATGATAGTTATATTAGAGTAGCATAGTGTATGGACAAAATAGTATTTCAAAGATTAATATGGGATCTTGGTATTCAACTTTGGCATGTAGGTACAGATTGCTTGAGGACAAGCAATATCTGGGAAGGGAGGACTATAATGTCCCCATTTTTTTGAATTATTGTAGATATTGATATTTAGATTATTTTATTACCATAAGAAAAATAATAGATTTATAAGGGAGTAATAATTAAATTAATTATTTTAAAGTTATCTATTTTAAATATATATCAAAAAGATAACTTTATTTTAATTAATTTAATTAACATGACAAATAAAAAATAAAGAATATTATAAAGTCACTTTATTAAATATTATAAAGTTACTTTATTAAATATTATAAATTCACTTTAATATTAAATATAATAAAGTCACTTTATTAAATAAAGTGTGCTTTTAGAATATTTGAGGAGTTTATTTTGGATTCTTCAAGAAGACTGAGTTGAGCCTTTTAAAAGAGATAAGAAAAAGTCATTTGGATATCTTGGATTTCGTTATTTATTTTAGAATACTTGGAGAGCTTGTATTTTTAGGTTCAACATGTTCTAAGGATAAGAACCCTTAGAATTTATTGGTTTGGATGAATACCCTATACCACTCAGAGAAGCAAATTGACCTACGGTTTGCTATTAAGTTTATTCCAGGTATTTGGGATTGAGAAGGAGCTAGAAATAATATTTTTATTTATAGGTTTATAGTTACTAGGGTTTGATATAATTTTGGCTAGGGTTTCTACATTGTATTTTGGTATTTTTTGAAATTATGGAGGTTAAAAATAATTTATAAAATTTGTCCAAGTTGGGCAACTAGGTTTGGGCATTGTTGAAGGCCATTGGAAGTGGTTTTAGATTTTTATCAGTTTTGGGTGATTTTATATGAATTTTTTGGTAATTTAGGTATTGTTTATTTTGAAGGATTCCATAATTTTACTCTTAGGGATTGACGGAGAAAGTGTAAATACATATTTTACACCCAAGGTTTCACATCATTTGATCATATTTTAACTCCTAGGTTTACTCCAATCCAATTTGGATTTAAGCGCTAAACTGTGGAGGAGATTTTGGAGACTTGGCATCATTGAATTAAAATCAGCATTGTGTTTCATACTTTACAATTATCTTCAAAAAAATTAGACTTGTTGGAGTCTAGATCTGAGTTTGTTTCATCATCATATAGTCTTCTACATTACTTATCTCATCACCATTAGAACTATGTATCATCCAAGTATGTTATAATTGTTGAACACTCAAATACTTAAAGTCTATACTTGCTATTATAGTTTGAATAAACACCATATTAGACCTGATTTATTTATAATCAAACCTCATATTTCATTAATAAAAGGTTCTTTTGGTATTTTTAAGTTGTTTGATATGTTCTCTCTTATTTGGTACTCGTAATTGCATCACAAAAAATCCAAATTCAAAAAAAAAACTCAAAAATTCATATTTAAAACAAAAATTAGAATTTATAGGTTTACTTGACAAGTGTTTGATAAATTGACTAAAGGTCAAATTGAGAAAAATAGTGAAGGATCGGTATGGGCTATTACACATCCATTCATCCCCCATTTTTCATTCATATCCTAAGTTGTTCACTTATCCATCATCCACTTTACATCCTCCATAACATACATATCCAACAACATCTATTTATTATTTTAGGTAAATTCCCTAATTCTTCTTGTCCATCCTATACAATCCCATATATCCCACCAACCTAATATCCATCATATAGCCTATATTTTTTATTCATTTCATATATTCACTTCATCTATATCATACCTTCCCATCACCTTTGGAAACTATATTTATCCTTGGAGTCAAGTTCTAGTGGTCACCCATCCCCTTTATCCTCATTATCATCCTTAGACTAGGAATTATCAACATGCAAAATCTTATTAAGATTCTAATCTAGCACTCATCTCTATCAAGTGCCTTCTTCACCTAGAACCCATAAAACTATCTCTTTGCTAGTGGATGAGGTTTTTGATCCCATCACTGTCTTTCATCCTTGCTAGATTGGTCTCTTACAAGGATCTTGTCTTTTAGTAGTTCTTAGTCATCCCATCCATTTCTAAAAATCATCACATCAGTCTCCTTGATGACTAGTAGATTTGGTCTATAGACAAAGTTAGTAATCAAACATTTCCACATCATCTATCACACCTAGTTACATCTCTATTTCTAAATGGTGATCCAAACCCATGATCAACTCAAAATTATACAAACCTCCAACCAAAAAAATGATCCATTAGGGAGCCTAAGAGATCCAACTTGAGATTATGATGATACCCTTGGTGATATTCATACCCCCAGAGAAGAGGATGAATATTTTAATCCCCTACATAATGATGAGGTTAGGAACTTAATTGACCAATACCTCAATGAAAACCATGATCATGTTTTATCGCATGCCATGGAAATAGGGGGAACACTACCCTCAACCTGTGACTATAGCCTCCTATAGCATATAGTCTATACTCTCATTTGTCCAAATAAACCACATAAAAATTCACATACCAATAAAATACTTAAATAATAGGAAGTTGTGGACCATGAATTTATAGAATAAGAATACCCAACACCCCTCTAAATTAATCATATTGAGGCTAATAGGAGGCAAAATATCTTAGAGGACCAATTGGACCAACTAACTTAACAAATAAGCCTTTTATTCTAAGCCCAAAATCAACATCCTTCATCTCTTCATCAAAATTTCCATAACACCCAAAAAACCCATAATACTCAAAGCACCCATATCCCCCATAACAGTCATAATCAAACCAATAATACTCTTAGGGACCCCACATTCACACATGAGTGGAAAGTGATGAAGGAGTATCTCCATCAAATAGACCCATAGGAACTAAAGTAAAAATATGAATATTTTTTATCATCTCCCTCGGACATGAGTATCTTGCAAATACATTTTCCTCTACACTTTGAAGTACTTAAATTTGATAAATATAGAGGGAAAAGTGATCCTCTAGATAATGTATAATAATTATATGTGGCTTGTCATGAAGTATCATATGAAGATGCCTATCTATTGAGACTTTTCTCAAAGAGCCTTATTATACTAGCTTTAGAATGTTTCATGCACTTACCTAAGGGGTCTATATCTAGCTTCAAGGAATTAACAAAAAAAAAATTCAAACACTTTTCATTCAATATCAGACTTGATATCTCTATAATGTAACTCTATAATACCAAGAAAATAAGTGGGGAACATTTTTCATACTTACAAAGATGGAGAATATTAGCAAGCCACTTATGGTGTATAGTAACTGAAAAAGAATTAGCCAAAATATTTGTAAACAACCTTAATGTTGAGCTCATATATTAGTTAAAACTCCAATGTGCTAAAACATTCAATGAAATAATTGATATGTGATTTCAAATTGAAAAGGCACTTATTAAAAAAGGGACAATAAAATAATACTCTCAAAATGAGCATAGTTTGAATCAAGTTAACTCTTTTTCAAGAAATTCAAAAGTCTTCAATAAAAATAAGAATGTCATGAGAAATGGGGTTATTGATTCCAAACAATAAAATATTCAAATAGTGTAGAAGAATAACCCCATAGAATAATCAAATATATCCTCTATTCAAGTTCCATGAGGTAAGCTAAAGCCTCAGACTAGCAAAACACCACTCACTAGCTTGGGAGTACCCATTGAAAAGGTCCTTGATTAGTTAATTATTTCTAATATGATCACCCTTTCTAAAATAAAACATGTGGATGATCATTAACCTAAACTAGATTGGTACCATGAAGATGAATTTTTTAAATACCATAGGGTTAGAGGTCAGGATACAAAAAAATGTATGCAATTAAAACACTACATTCAATACTTAACTAAGAGAGGTGACATTGAAATAGAATGGGATAATACTTCAAATCAATATAAAAATGGGTAGATATGCATTTATAAGGACTCAATACCCAAGCATGATCAAAGAAATTGGAAACCACTAAGAGACTAGGGTGAGGCCTCCTCATCCAATCACACTAATAACCATGCCATGCCATATCAATATTTCAATAGCGTTAAAATAAAAATCCCCCAAGATCCTAATCCACCTCCATCTACCATCTTAAAAATTAAATAGGAAACCATTGATTATGTGGTTATTACTTGATAATAAAATTGTAATTCCTTGGGCACCACCCAAGGACCCATCCACTTCTACTTCTTATGCTAATCAAAACCAAAATATTTATAAGAAATTTTCAATATCTTATGATAAATATTATGATATTATTTGATATCTTGAGAATATGCCCATGTAAATTTCATTAATGGAGCTTCTCAAAGCATCCCCTTTACATCAATAAATACTTAATCAAGTTTTGAATGACCTTAAAGTTTCATATAGATTTAGATACTAATCAATTATAAGAATTAGTAGGATATTTATCCCTTTCCAGTAGATTAATTTTGGTGTCCAAGATATAACTCCAATTATCCCCCACTATAATGATCCATTATTCATTGAAGTCTCCATATCCCATCATCATGTTTCTTGGGTAATCATAGATAAAAGATAAAAATTAAATTTATGTAATATGGACTTATTGAAGAAATTGGGGTACTCAAAATCATCTTTATGGTCTACTATATTTATGATTAAGGTGTATGATGATAACAAAAGGCCATCTATAAGAACTATTTACCTTCCCATTATTATGGGGCTCATGGTATACCAAACTATACTTAATGTTGTGGATGTATATTTACCTTATAACATATTGTTAGTACATCCATGGATCCATGAGATGCAATCTATACCATCTACCCTACATCAGTGTCTAAAATTACCCCACTCTAGTATGGAAGTCACCATTCCTAGAGAAATTGATCACATTCAAAAATTTCAAATGGATCAATATTCATCTTCATATCATTACCCCAACACAAATAATTCCATCCTTAGTCTAAGAACTACCAAGTATATATCCCCAGATCAGCTTGTACCTACATCAGATCCACTACCTAAGGTAACCTGCTTAAAAATCACATCTATGGGTTATAAAGAGTATGAATATAATTTTTTTTTGTTTAGGTGACTTACCACTCTCCCCATGTAGTTATGGGTCCCCATCCATGTGTAAATTAAATCCTATCAAGTATCGATTTGGAACTAGCCGTCTCTAGTGTAGGTTTATTATCAAAGGAGTATATTGATTACTTAGATGACTCATGGATTATTTCTGAAGAAGAGGCCCTAATATCTCCTAGAAAAAGATACTCCTATGTTTATAAAATGTTAGAAAATATGCATTATCAAGGAAAATGGATAGGGAGATATGAACAAGGTAAGATTGAATCCATATTATTTTAATAACATCTACCATACCTTGGTTTAGGCTATAGAGTATTTGATGATGACTTAAACAATATTATTTTGGATATTACTTTGATCCCTGAGTAGTCTCTCTAATGAAGAAGTTAAGACATGTTTAGTTTATAATTACTTTGAAGGTATTGATACCACATACATCTTACCTAACCCCACTATTTCAACCATCTACATCTCCCTCCACCACCCCTCACTCATTGACTAGGATCAAAATCAAGAGACATATTTTGATATATTTCAAAATGATGAGGCAATTTTAGAATTTTTGAGAGATAGAGATTTTATGCCTTCCAAAGACCATAAAAAAGGATTTTCTATTAATTTATATAAATTAGCTTATTATGAGGAACAATAGTATCCCTTGGATCAAAGTGATGAATATAAATCTAAAGACAAAGAGTCTCATCAAAATTTAGAAGAATTTCCCCATGTCTCATCAAAATTAGAAGAGTATATGGAAATATATATAGAAATCCTAGATGGGTTCACTTCAAACATCCCAAATCAACCATTACCCACTTATCTCCTTGATCATTCACTCTTTCTTATTGAGGATGTGATTGAAGTAAGAATTGGGACTGAATAAAATCCCAAAATTGTCAATCTAGGGGTAGCTCTAACACCTAAGGAGTGTCAAATTATTATTGAGCTACTTAAGGAGTTCATATAAGTATTTACATGGTGCTATTCTAGCATGCCTAGACTTGACCCATCTTTAATAGTACATCATTTGGTGATGTGCCTAATGCTAAACCAATCAAGAATAAACTATGAAAGATGCTCCCCAAAGTAGCCCTATTAGTCAAGGAGTTATAAAAATTATTTAAATCCAAATTTATCTAACCAATCAATTATTTTGATTGGATTTATAGTATTTTTATTATGGAAAAACCACAAGGAGGAATTCAAATTTGCATAGACATATGAGACATTAATAAGGCATGTCCAACAGATAACTTTTTTCTTCTTAATGTTAACATGATCATGGACTCAACAATAGGCTATGAAATGTTGTCTCTCATGGATAGATATTTGGGTTATAATAAAATTAAAGTCATGCTCAAATATCAACACACAATAGCCTTCATCACTTCATGGGGGGTCTTTTGCTACCAAGCCATGCCATTTTTTCTTTAAAATGTTGATGTAACTTATCAAAGGGCCATGATAATTATTTTACATGACATGATGCATTATATAATTAAATATTATATAGATGATATCTTGGGGAAGTCTTGACTCTGGTTAGAACATTATGTAATCTTAAGATGATTTTTTTGTGGCTATAAGAATACAAAGTTAGATTGAATCCAAAGAAGTGCATATTTGGCATTACCTTGAGAAAATTAATGGGATTCATAGTTTCTAAGAGGGTCATAAAAGTGGACCCAATGAAAGTAAAAGTAATTATGGAAATGCATCATCCTCATAATCTAAAGTAGATCATAAGTCTTCAGGGAAAGTTACAAGCCATTTGATGATTTAGCTCTCAACTTGTGAATAAATTCACCCCTTTACCTATCTCTTAAAGAAGGGGACCACTTTTAATTAGAACTCTAAGTTCTAATAATATTTTAATAATCTTAAGTATTATCTTGGATAATCTACCTATGCTATCATCCCCCATCTTGGAAAGGCCCTTTCTTTTGTATATTTTAACAACTCTATGTGCAATAGGTTCCCTCCTGGTACAACACAATGATTAGGGCAATGAACAAGTAATATATTATCTCAATCACACTCTAATTTATTATGATATAAATTACACTCTAATTTAGAATGCATTCTTAGCCATGGTCTTTTCCTTATAGAAGCTTCAGCATTACATGCTTAAAAATCAAGTCCAACTCATTTCCAAGTTTGATCCCCTCAATTATTTATTGTCAAATTCATCTGTCATATGAATAATATCCAAGTGGATCATGTTACTCAATGAATTTGATATTTAATATGTTAATGAAAAGGCCATAAAATAGCAATTCATAAAGGGTCAAATAGATGAAGTACCTCTTGAAGCAATCGAGTCCCTTTTAATAAACATCTTGGATGAGTCTATATTGATAACTTTGGAATCTAGTAGCTAGATGTTATCTTTTGATGGCTCGTTTACTATGAATGGATTGGGGTAGGCATTTTTATTATCACTCCATAAGGTTAACTCATCCCAAAAAAAATCTACCTTGCTTTTCCATGTACTAATAACATTTCAAAATATGAGGCCTTAATAACCGGCCTTCACCTAGCCATCCAATAGAATATCCAACATTTACAAGTGTTGTTGATTCACACCTTATAATCAAGTAGGTTAATGAGGATTTCTCGACCAAGGATGAGAAATTAATTCCTTTTAATCAATTGGTTGATCAACTAAAGAAGAACTTTAAAACTATCACATTTGAGTAAGTACCAAGAGGTTGTAATAAAGAAACTCACTCCATGGCCACCATTGGTTCTCTTATTGATCTCCCTAAATACATTCTTGAATTAAATTTCCTAATAGAAGATTTGATTCTCCTAGCACATTAATCCTTGTCTCCATTACAAATTTGTGAAATTACTAATCATATTCTTCCTTAGTACCATGGCATCTATAGGTACCTACATGATAATATCCTACCACCTAACCTTAATCGCCACCAATGAAAGGATTTCATCCATCACACCTCTCATTACATAATATTTAGTATCAAGCCTATCATAGGGTCTATGATGGGACTTTGTTAATATTCCTAACCTTAGAAGAGGCCTCTCTCATGATTAATGAGGTTCATGATGGTATTTGTGACAGTTGGATCAATAGGATAGACCTATCCAATAAATTTATTTAGATAGGGTATTATTAGCCTACCATGGAACAAGATGCTTGCTAGCATGTGCAGAAGTATCTATCTTATCAAAAATCTTATTCATGTAGCCACACAAGAATTAGAACCCATGATGAGTTTGTGGCCATTATCTATATGGGGCCTTGATTTGATTGTCAATATAAATCCTACATCTTTAGATGGTCATAAGTTTATTATCATGGAAATGGAATATTTTAATAAATGGGTAGAATCAATGCCACTAACCTATACCATAGGACTTCAAATTTCTAAATTCATCCTTAATAAAATCATCTACCATTTTGGCATCCCTACTAACATCATCTCTGATAATGATAAGTCATTTAAAAATTAGTAAGTTGAGGCCTTGTGTTAATGGTACCACATAAAGTAGCATTTTTCTTCTCCCTACTACCCTCAATAGAATAGATAGGTTGAAGAAACAAACAAAACCCTTATCAAAATTCTTAAGATAGTCAATAAGGTAGGTAGGAATTAACACTTGTAATTATATCTAGCTCTTTGGTCTTATTGCACAAGTGTTTGAACACCTATTGGGGCCACTCTATATGCCTTGGTATATGGCATAGAAGCAATCTTGCACATGGAAGTAAAGCTCGCTTCCCTATGAATCTCATTAAGGGGTATCAACACTGATAATAATTGTAGACAAGAAATACTATAGGAATTGGAGATCCTCAATGAGAAATGTCAAAATGACCTTGATCACTTAAGAACATATCAAAATAGACTAAAATGGTAATACCATAAGAAGATCTAGTCTAGAGAATTCAAGGTTAATGATCTAGTCCTAAAATAAAAGT